>CM044016.1:13141522-13286522 GCA_024085815.1 Flaveria linearis | reverse complement strand
GCGTGGGTGCATGCGTGGGTGCATGCGTGGGTGCATGCGTGTAACGCCCGGAAATTTTAAATTTGGAGTGTCATGCGACTGGAGCGTCCAATCACATGAAAGTCATGCGATTGAAGCTCAATCGCATGACTGGAGCCCAATCGTACGACTGGAAAGTTCAATCGCATAGATCTTGGACGACTGAAGGTCCAATCGCATGAAGCTCGGGCGATTGGACGAGGGGTATTTAAGGGGGAGGGCAGCCCTTACCCTCTCCCTATACTTGCAAAATCAGAGAGGAAGGAGAGAAAGAGGAAAAAGAGAAGAAGAAAGTTGGTTCAAGCGAGTTCGTGAGCCAAAATCGACATATAGCGGGTCAAATCGAAGCCCTAACCGAGGAGGCTACTAAGGTGAGTTCTAAGACCCCTCTTTTACACGTTTTTGAATGATTTTGGGGCTGGAACACATCTGAAACCCTATTTTTCGAGTTTTGGGTGTTTAACCCGTGTATGTACGTATGTGTATGTGTATGGTACGTTTAGGGCTTGATCCCGGACTAGGATAGGCTTGTACGAGGTCGAGGTATGTTTCCCTATGGATTAGAGGGGCTAATTTGAGCTCAAACGAGGTCTGGAAGGGTTTGAGGGCCGAAAACCCTTGGCTGCAGTCGGGATGAACTCCATCCTGCATCAGCTAGGCCCAGTCGCCCGAATGAGGGGAGACTGGAGCTCAGTCGCCCGAATGAGGGGAGACTGGAGCTCAGTCGCCCGAATGAGGGGAGACTGGAGCTCAGTCCCCCGAATGAGGGGAGACTGGAGCTCAGTCGCCCGAATAAGGGAAGACTGGAGCTCAGTCGCCCGAATGAGGGGAGATTGGAGCTCAGTCACCCGAATGAGGGGAGACTGGAGCTCAGTCACCTGAATGAGGGGAGACTGGAGCTCAGTCCCCCGAATGAGGGGAGACTGGAGCTCAGTCGCATGAATGAGGGGAGACTGGAGGCCAGTCACCTGAATGGGGGGAGACTGAAGGCCAGTCACCTGAATGAGGGGAGACTGAAGGCCAGTCACCTGAATGGGGGGAGACTGAAGGTCCAGTCACCCGAATGAAGGTCTAGTCACCCGAATGAAGGTTTAGTCTCCCGAATGAAGGTCTAGTCACCCGAATGAAGGTCTAGTCACCCGAATGAAGGTTTAGTCACCCGAATGAAGGTCTAGTCACCCGAATGAAGGTCTAGACACCCGAATGAAGGTTTAGTCACCCGAATGAAGGTCTAGACACCCGAATGAAGGTTTACCCACCCGAGCGAAGGTCTAGTCACCCGAATGAAGGGCCTATCGCATGGAGGCCAGACGACTGAAGGGTGTCCATACGCCCGAATGTCCGTAGTATTATCCGACTTTCGAAAAGTGCGGACTTAGACTCGAACCCTCTGGGTTGTAGATGATGAGTTAGGCATGGATAATGTAAGACGATGTATGATGATGAGTTGACGATGATGACGCGCATGATGTTATGTGTGAGGTATGCCTGGCGGTGCGTGTGATTGCATTGTATGTCGGATGTGTGTTATGAATGTGTGATGATGCCTGTATGGTGATGATGTATGTTTATGATTATGTGTATGTTCCTTTTATTTATTGTATGTTTGTCTTCCCTGGGCTTTGCGTTGAACGTTAATGAATGAATTGAAAGTAGTATGTAACGTAAAGTGGAAGATAATGAAAAGGAACGTAACGAATGAGTGCATGCATTAATGAACGAATGAATGAACGTAAGGCTTGCAAGCGTATGTATGAGGTGAGCGACTCTGTGTCGCAACAGACTCGAACGAGATCCTCGTCACGTATCCGGTACTGTGTCAGTCTTCGGACATGAGTCGGGGGTTGGTATAACAGGCCCCGGCACAGTATCAGTCTTCGGACATGAGTTGGGGGTATTGTATGGGACGAGATAGTGAGGTGAGCAACTTTGTGTTGCAACAGACTCGGATGGAGTTCAATCTAGGTGATTGACTCGACGGGATCTTTGTCGCGTATCCCGGTGCTGTGTCAGTCTTCGGACATGAGTCGGGGGTTTGTGAGCAGGCCCCGGCACAGCATCAGCTTTCGAGCATGAGTCGGGGATATTGCATGAGACGGGATCTAGTTGGATGAGTAGAGGATCGCGTGCTCCGGTACTGTGTCAGTCTTCGGACATGAGTCGGGGGTTTGTGAGCAGGCCCCGACACAGTATCAGTCTTCGGACATGAGTCGGGAGTAGTGCGAGAGAGTGAGATGAGACGAATGAGGAACGGAACGCGTGCTCCGGTACTGTGTCAGTCTTCGGACATGAGTCGGGGGCTTGTGAGCAGGCCCCGGCACAGTATCAGTCTTCGGGAATGAGTCGGGAGTATCGCGTGAGTTGATGAATGAGAAAGGTAACTGTGAAAGAAAGAAAGTATGAAATGAATGAAAGATAATGAACGTAATGAAAGCTAAAGAACGAACGAATGAAAGTAATGAACGGAAGGAACATAATGATGACGTATGAAACGGGATCTTTGTCACTCGACCTCAGTAATCATGGCTGTGTGCCATGAAGAGGGTAAAGTGTGACCGGATCTAGATGGAAGTGAAAGATAGAGGATGCACGAAAGTAATGAACGTACGAATAAATGAAATGAACGTAAGAATGAAAGTAATGTACGTACGAACGAATGTAACGAATGTATGAATGAAAGTAAGGAATGTACGAACGAAAGAAAGAGTTAAGAAAGAACGTGAACGTTAACGATACACGATACCGAACGAAAGCTAATGAATGAATGAAGAAGATAATAATAATATTATCTACGTGTACGTATGTTGTATGATCGTATGTATGTAAGTACGGTTTTGATGGAAAGTAAGTATGTTTTTAATATAAAACTAGAACTCACTCAGCAACGCTGACTTTGATGTGTTTCCAGTTGGCAGGTATGTTTGCTGAGGATGGCACAGGGCGACTACTCAGTTATTAAGGCTGGCATCCATATTTTTACATGTCATTGTATTTTGAGAGAAAACGAATATTGTAATGTTATGAAATGACATGTTTTTAGTTATAAATGAAAGTTTTAAATTCCGCTGCAAAATAGATGAACGATTTAAAATGTTTATGTGCGATGAATGACCAACCGTAAGGTTCCCGGGATCGGGGCCTTACAAGTTGGTATCAGAGCCAAAGTTTAAGTGAAATGGGTAAATTTTCAAAATAAACCTTAACTTAAACTGAAAATGGGATAGAAAGGGGTGGGATGCCAAACTGAGTAGCTGCGTGCCATCAGGTATTTTCTTAAGTTAACCGGTATTGTGTGCGCATGTTATGTGTTTATGTGCTACTGTTAGATTTAGATGCTAATTTAGTCGGGACAGGTAATGCTCGGGGTATGAAAAGTAAGGTAAGTGGCTAATCACAACTGATCACTGTAATTAGGGACTTACTATACTTGACATGAACTGAGCTATTCCCTGGAATGACCGTGTTAGTGTTTGAATCTTTCAGTGTGATAGAGGATGGCCGGTGGTAGATCTTCTAAGGCTTCACGTGGTGGAGGTGGTGGCGGACGTGGTGCTGAACCACCGGTCACCAGAGGAAGGCCTAGAGTTGAAAAGGTGGTTCATGAAGAACACGAGACTTCTCATCAGGAGGGTGCAGACGAAAGCGCCAATTTGAGAGCCTCGATGAGAGAGGCGGTAGTGGAAGAAGTACACCAGGTCATGCAGACGATCTTACCGTCTGTAGTGACCGAGGTGATAAAGGTTGTTAGAAACGAGGAGAGACAAGAAAGGGGTAGATCTTCGGGTGGAAGGAGACGGGCCGAAACTGAAATGGTTTTCTCCGATGAGGAGGAAGAGGAGGAGGAGCCGGTGCAAGAGGCGGCACGAGGCTGTAACTACGGGGCATTTCAACGATGCAAGCCCCCAACCTTTGATGGTAACGGCAATGCTACTGCCGCTCATCGTTGGGTCAGAGAGATGGAAGCGGTACTGGAAATTAGTGAGTGCCGGGAAGATCAGAAAATTAAGTTTGCCACTCATTCATTCGTGGACTCAGCTTTATGTTGGTGGGACAATATAGTCCAAGCTGAGGGTAGTCGGGCTATCGGAAGGATGAGATGGTCAGAGTTGAAAAGGCTGGTGATTGACGAGTTCTGTCCTCGCCGTGAAATGGATAAAGTTGAAAGGGAGTTCCTGCAATTGGAAGCGGGGACGATGACCCACCAACAATATACCGCCAAGTTTAACGACATGGCGCGGTTGGTGCCAGAGCAGGTGACGCTGGTGTCTCGAAGATCAACCGGTATATTCAAGGACTGCCAGCCGAAATTCGTTGGCATTTGATTTCCACTCGACCGAGTACTTTCAGGTCGACGGTGGATTTGGCGGGGAGGTTGTATGACGAGCGGGAGACGATAGCGATAACAGATGAAGCGGGGAGCAAGCCTTTGTTAAGAAGGGGAAAGGAAGGCGAGATAGGGATGGCGGAGTGGTGACTGAAGGTAAGATGATGAGGATCGATGATCGGGAGAGGATAATAAGGAAGGGTGAGGTATGTAAGAAGTGTGGTAGAGGTCACGAAGGGGAATGCAAATGGGGACTGAACGTTTGCTTTCAGTGTGGAAAGGAAGGTCACAGGGCAAGGGATTGCCGTGTGGCTAAGTGCTACAACTGCGGTGAGGCTGGACATATGAGCAGGGACTGTAAGAAGTCAAAGGCGGGAAGCTCTAGTGCGAGAAAGAAGAACAAAGGGTGAAGGCTAAAGCTTTGCCATGACAAAGAGGAGGCTAGAGCGGACTCCGACTTAACGTCAGGTACGTTTCCGGTGATTTAAATTTGTGCATATACGCCTTGAATGTGATGCTAGTAGTGGTACGACCTATTGCCTTCTGTTGTGAGTTGCATGTTAGGAGAAGAAACATTGATGAGCCCTTCGATGTAGAGATTACTATTAGTGGATCCACTAGGTTATCTGATACCCTAGAGGATTGAGCGATGCAATCAAGAAAGCTGTGTCACCCATTATCTGAGGAACAGTTTCAGCCTAGGATTGTGCATGCAGCAACTTTACACAAGTTGAAGGCCTTGTTCTTCACACACTCAAGCTGAAGGTTCCCAGTGATGCTCTGAAGCTCAATGATTATGACGCCGAGCCTTTGCTCGGATATTGTGATCTAGTAACCGTATTCTACATGGCATGTTTGAAGTCGCAGGTGCTGGTCAAATGAACATTGATCAGTATGCATGGGTTACGATGTCGATAGTCCAAGATAGACCCGAAGTTGAATGTTGACAAACGATATAGAGCTATAGGATTCCAAGTGTTAGACTGGAAAAGAGATGGGACAGTATTGCCCGCGAAGGTTTAAGGAACAACAGGTTTCGGGGACGAAACCCGTTTAAGGGGGGAGGACTTGTAACGCCCGGAAATTTTAAATTTGGAGTGTCATGCGACTGGAGCGTCCAATCGCATGGAAGTCATGCGATTGAAGCTCAATCGCACGACTGGAGCCCAATCGTACGACTGGAAAGTTCAATCGCATAGAGCTTGGACGACTGAAGGTCCAATCGCATGAAGCTCGGGCGATGGACGAGGGGTATTTAAGGGGGAGGGCAGCCCTTACCCTCTCCTATACTTGCAAAATCAGAGAGAGGAAGAGAGAAAGAGGAAAAAGAGAAGAAGAAAGTTGGTTCAAGCGGGTTCGTGAGCCAAAATCGACATATAGCGGGTCAAATCGAAGCCCTAACTGAGGAGGCTACTAAGGTGAGTTCTAAGACCCCTCTTTTACACGTTTTTGAATGATTTTGGGGCTGGAACACATCTGAAACCCTATTTTCGAGTTTTGGGTGTTTAACCCGTGTATGTACGTATGTGTATGTGTATGGTACGTTTAAGGCTTGATCCCGGACTAGGATAGGCTTGTACGAGGTCGAGGTATGTTTCCCTATGGATTAGAGGGGCTAATTTGAGCTCAAACGAGGTCTGGAAGGGTTTGAGGGCCGAAACCCTCGGCTGCAGTCGGGATGAACTCCATCCTGCATCAGCTAGGCCCAGTCGCCCGAATGAGGGGAGACTGGAGCTCAGTCGCCCGAATGAGGGGAGACTGGAGCTCAGTCGCCCGAATGAGGGGAGACTGGAGCTCAGTCACCCGAATGAGGGGAGACTGGAGCTCAGTCACCCGAATAAGGGGAGACTGGAGCTCAGTCGCCCGAATGAGGGAGACTGGAGCTCAGTCGCCCGAATGAGGGGAGACTGGAGCTCAGTCACCCGAATGAGGGGAGACTGGAGCTCAGTCACCCGAATGAGGGGAGACTGGAGCTCAGTCGCATGAATGAGGGGAGACTGGAGGCCAGTCACCTGAATGGGGGGAGACTGAAGGCCAGTCACCTGAATGAGGGGAGACTGAAGGCCAGTCACCTGAATGGGGGAAGACTGAAGGTCCAGTCACCCGAATGAAGGTCTAGTCACCCGAATGAAGGTGTAGTCACCTGAATGAAGGTCTAGTCACCCGAATGAAGGTCTAGTCACCCGAATGAAGGTTTAGTCACCCGAATGAAGGTCTAGTCACCCGAATGAAGGTCTAGACACCCGAATGAAGGTTTAGTCACCCGAATGAAGGTCTAGACACCCGAATGAAGGTTTACCCACCCGAACGAAGGTCTAGTCACCCGAATGAAGGGCCTATCGCATGGAGGCCAGACGACTGAAGGGTGTCCATACGCCCGAATGTCCGTAGTATTATCCGACTTTCGAAAAGTGCGGACTTAGACTCGAACCCTCGGGTTGTAGATGATGAGTTAGGCATGGATAATGTAAGACGATGTATGATGATGAGTTGACGATGATGACGCGCATGATGTTATGTGTGAGGTATGCCTGGCGGTGCGTGTGATTGCATTGTATGTCGGATGTGTGTATGAATGGTGATGATGCTGTATGGTGATGATGTATGTTTATGATTATGTGTATGTTCCTTTATTTATTGTATGTTTGTCTTCCCTGGGCTTTGCGTTGAACGTTAATGAATGAATTGAAAGTAGTATGTAACGTAAAGGGGAAGATAATGAAAAAGGAACGTAACGAATGAGTGCATGCATTAATGAACGAATGAATGAACGTAAGGCTTGCAAGCGTATGTATGAGGTGAGCGACTCTGTGTCGCAACAGACTCGAACGAGATCCTCGTCACGTATCCGGTACTGTGTCAGTCTTCAGACATGAGTCGGGGGTTGGTATAACAGGCCCCGGCACAGTATCAGTCTTCGGACATGAGTTGGGGGTATTGTATGGGACGAGATAGTGAGGTGAGCAACTTTGTGTTGCAACAGACTCGGATGGAGTTCAATCTAGGTGATTGACTCGACGGAATCTTTGTCGCGTATCCCGGTGCTGTGTCAGTCTTCGGACATGAGTCGGGGGTTTGTGAGCAGGCCCGGCACAGCATCAGCTTTCGAGCATGAGTCGGGGATATGCATGAGACGGGATCTAGTGGATGAGTAGAGGATCGCGTGCTCCGGTACTGTGTCAGTCTTCGAACATGAGTCGGGGGTTTGTGAGCAGGCCCCGGCACAGTATCAGTCTTCGGACATGAGTCGGGAGTAGTGCGAGAGAGTGAGATGAGACGAATGAGGAACGAAACGCGTGCTCCGGTACTGTGTCAGTCTTCGGACATGAGTCGGGGGCTTGTGAGCAGGCCCCGGAACAGTATCAGTCTTCGGGCATGAGGCGGGAGTATCGCGTGAGTTGATGAATGAGAAAGGTAATTGTGAAGAAAGAAAGTATGAAATGAATGAAAGATAAGAACGTAATGAAAGCTAAAGAACGAACGAATGAAAGTAATGAACGAGAAGGAACATAATGATGACGTATGAAACGGGATCTTTGTCACTCGACCTCAGTAATCATGGCTGTGTGCCATGAAGAGGGTAAAGTGTGACGGATCTAGATGGAAGTGAAAGATAGAGGATGCACGAAAGTAATGAACGTACAAATAAATGAATGAACGTAAGAATGAAAGTAATGTACGTTAACGAACGAATGTAACGAAGTATGAATGAAAGTAAGGAATGTACGAACGAAAGAAAGAGTTAAGAAAGAACGTGAACGTTAACGATACACGATACACGAACGAAAGCTAATGAATGAATGAAGAAGATAATAATAATATTATCTACGTGTACGTATGTTGTATGATCGTATGTATGTAAGTACGGTTTTGATGGAAAGTAAAGTATGTTTTTAATATAAAACTAGAACTCACTCAGCAACGCTGACTTTGATGTGTTTCCAGTTGGCAGGTATGTTTGCTGAGGATGGCACAGGGCGACTACTCAGTTATTAAGGCTGGCATCCATATTTAACATGTCATTGTATTTGAGAGGAAAACGAATATTGTAATGTTATGAATGACATGTTTTTAGTTATAAATGAAAGTTTTAAATTCCGCTGCAAAATAGATGAACGATTTAAAATGTTTATGTACGATGAATGACCAACCGTAAGGTGCCCGGGATCGGGGCCTTACAATGCGTGGTGCATGCGTGGGTGCATGCGTGGGTGCATGCGTGGGTGCATGCGTGGGTGCATGCGTGGGTGCATGCGTGGGTGCATGCGTGGGTGCATGCGTGAATGCACGCGTGGATGCACGCGTGGATGCACGCCTGGACGCACGCCTGGACGCACGCCTGGACGCACGCCTGGACGCACGCCTGGACGCACGCGTGGACGCACGCGTGGACGCAGCGTGACGCACGCGTGGAAGCAGCGTGGACGCACGCGTGGAAGCACGCGTGGAAGCACGCGTGGAAGCACGCGTGGAAGCACGCGTGGACGCACGCGTGGACGCACGCGTGCACGCACGCGTGGACGCACGCGTGCAAGCAAGCGTGCACGCACGCGTGCACGCATGGATGCACGCACGCGTGCACGCATGGATGCATGGATGGATGCATGGATGGATGCATGGATGGATGCATGTATGGATGCATGCGTGTATGGATGCATGGATGGATGCATGGATGGATGCATGGATGGATGCATGGATGGATGCATGGATGGATGCATGGATGGATGCATGGATGGATGCATGGATGGATGCATGGATGGATGCATGGATGGATGCAGATGGATGGATGGATGCATGGATGGATGCATGGATGGATGCATGGATGGATCCATGGATGGATCCATGGATGGATCCATGGATGGATGGATGGATGGACGGATGGATGGACGGATGGATGGACGGATGATGGACGGATGGATGGACGGAGGGATGGACGGAGGGATGGACGGAGGGATGGACGGAGGGATGTATGCAGGGATGTATGCAGGTATGTATGTAGGTATGTATGTATGTGCACGCATGGAAGCACGCACGCGTGCACGCATGGATGCATGCATGGATGCATGGATGCATGCATGGATGGATGCATGGATGGATGCATGGATGGATGCATGTATGGATGCATGCGTGTATGGATGCTTGGATGGATGCATGGATGGATGCATGGATGGATGCATGGATGGATGCATGGATGGATGCATGGATGGATGCATGGATGGATGCATGGAGGATGCATGGATGGATGATGATGGATGCATGGATGGATGCATGGATGGATGCATGGATGGATCCATGGATGGATCCATGGATGGATCCATGATGGATGGATGGATGGATGGACGGATGGATGGACGGATGGATGGACGGATGGATGCGGATGGATGGACGGATGGATGGACGGAGGGATGGACGGAGGGATGGACGGAGGGATGGACGGAGGGATGTATGCAGGGATGTATGCAGGTATGTATGTATGTATGTAGTAGGTATGTATGTAGGTATGTATGTATGTATGTATGTATGTAGGTATGTGTGTAGGTATGTATGTATGTATGTATGTATGTAGGTATGTATGTAGGTATGTATGTACGTACGTATGTACGTACGTAGGTATGTAGTACGGGGGCGGACGCGGGGGCGGACTCGGGGGCGGACGCGGGGGCGGACGCGGGGGCGGGCGCGGGGAGGGGCGCGGGGGCGGGCGCGGGGAGGGGCGCGGGGGCGGGCGCGGGGGCGGGCGCGAGGGCGGGCGCGGGGGCGGGCGCGGGTGCGGGCGCGGGTGCGGGCGCGGGGGCGGGCGCCGGGGCGGGCGCGGGGGCTGGCGCGGGGGCTGGCGCGGGGGCGGGCGCGGGGCTGGCGCCGGGGCGGGCGCGGGCGCGGGGGCGGGCGGGGGCGCGGGGCGGGCGCCGGGGCGGGGCGCGGGGCGGGCGCGGGCGCGGGGGCGGGCGCGGGGCGGGCGCGGGGGCGGGCGCGGGGCCGGGCGGGGCGGCGCGGGCGGGGCGGGGGCGGGGCGCGGGCGGGGCGCGGGCGGGGGCGCGGGCGGGGGGGCGGGGGGGGGCGCGGGCGGGGGCGCGGGCGGGGGCGCGGGCGGGGGCGCGGGCGGGGGCGCGGGCGGGGGGGCGGGGGGCGGGGCGGGGGCGGGGGCGGGGGCGGGGCGGGGGGGGGGGAACGGGCGGGCGGCGGGCGTGTCGGGCGGGCGTGCGGGCGGGCGTGCGGGCGGGCGTGCGGGCGGGCGTGCGGGCGGGCGGGCGGGCGGGCGTGCGGGCGGGCGGGCGGGCGTAGGTACGCGCGTGGGTACGCGCGTGGTACGCGCGTGGGTAGGCGCGTGGGTAGGCGCGTGGGTAGGCGCGTGGGTAGGCGCGTGGGTAGCGCGTGGGTAGGCGCGTGGGTAGGCGCGTGGGTAGGCGCGTAGGTAGGCGCGTAGGTAGGCGCGTAGGTAGGCGCGTAGGTTGGCGCGTAGGTAGGCGCGTACGTAGGCGCGTACGTAGGCGCTACGTAGGCGCTACGTAGGCGCGTACGTAGGCGCGTACGTAGGCGCGTACGTAGGCGCGTACGTAGGCGCGTACGTAGGCGCGTACGTAGGCGCGTACGTAGGCGCGTACGTAGGCGCGTAGTAGGTGGCGCGTACGTAGGCGCGTACGTAGGCGCGTACGTAGGGCGCGTACGTAGGCCTACGTAGGCGCGTACGTAGGCGCGTACGTATGTACGTCCGTAGTACGTACGTAGGTACGTACGTATGTACGTACGTACGTATGTATGTATGTATTTATTTTAAATATGTTTGTTGAAAATATTTTAGTAAAAAAAAAGTCAAACTGATTTCCTTTTTATGATTTTTATATTTATTAAAAAAAGAGCCGAGAAACCAATTTTTCAATGCGTTAGAATGATGATACACGTCCTCAAATAATCGTTTTCATAAATTTAAAACAAGACTTGTGTGAAAATCAAAGACTTGTATATACCCTCGCACACATCATCGATCCACAAACTACATGTCTTCACTTAAAAATATGAAACCTTTACAACAACAATAAAAAAAGACTACATTTACAACAACAATAAAAAAAGACTACATTTACAACAACAATAAAAAAGACTACATTTACAACAACAATAAAAAAAGACTACATTATCAATGTACTACTAAAACATAAGAATTGACTAAATGATCTTACACTTGAAATACACAAGCAAGTTCAAAGGATAGACATTCAGATAAAGAAGACAACATTGACTTGAGAAATGCAGAAGTGATATCTTGCAAAAATGGAAACATAAATACATAATGGATGAACAAATTGCAAAATGTTCTATTGCTAGTAAAAAGCAAACCGATATGTGTGTAAGAATTTATTCAAATTACTAGAAACAGGAAGTGTGAAATATATTAAAATGCCACAAGCAACTATCGATAAGAACACTCATTCATTCATGTTTTTTCATAGAAAAGAGAAAATTAAGGCTTTTGTGCAATGGAAAAACACTTGTAATAAAAAAAACTCCAAATTGTTACTTATTATAAGAAAACTAAGGTGAGTCAAAGATGCTCACCAACCGAGCCATTTAATCAGAGAAAATCAGAAAAAATAATTATTTTTTTAGTATGGTATACTTATATAGCACACGGGCGGCTCCGACATCTTAAGGGCCAAGGCCAATAAAATTCAAGGCGCTTTTTTAGTTTTGGACTTGATATCTGCAATAAATAACGTCGTCTATACGCAACTTGTAAAGTAATCAATACTGATAAGATGAATCAAGTTTCAAAACACAAACATTTCTTTAAAATCATAAGATTTTCGTCATTTATTATTGCACATGTTCATGAATCATAGAATACACCAAAAATTCGTTTGAGACAAACTAATTTATGATTATAAGTAAATAATATAAAGAGTTTTAAACAAGTTTAAAAAGGTATTTTACCAACAAATTCAAAATATTAAAAAAATTATTGAGAAAAACATATGATTCATAAAATTTCTATAATAATTTGTAACTTAAGTAAATAATTTTATATTAGTTAGAGTTATCAATTGACATGGGCCAAGTCGAAGGAAACAATCAAGTTGGTTGAACCAAATGACATGGGCCAATTTGAAGGAAAGAAAAAAAAAACACATAATCAATGAGATATGCTATAACAGTAATTGGACCGAACAATTCAAGAGTGAAGTATAGGAGTAGAAGTGCCCAATAGAGAGTTAAGAAAAATGGTTTTTTCAGTAATAAGTTTTCTCATGTTAAAAGTGGAAGCGTGTTCCTCATTGGAAAACGAATTGATTAGTCCAATTAGTATAGCATCTATCTTTCAAAGTAAAGTCGTACATTTGCTGTTAAGAAAAAAAAAGAATTGCCCGACAAATTTATCTAGAGTAAAATTTTCATTATTTTTAGATCGATTTTGACCGCCTTAAAAGAAACAATTTATTAAAAAGAGTAAAATATTATTTTCGTCCCTAACGTTTTGTTGAATTTGTCATTTCAATCCAAAAACTTTTTTTTACCCTTTCAATCACTATAGTTTATCAATTGTGTCTTTTCCATCACTTCACTAACTCCATTAAATATGAGGGTATTCTAGTGTTTTTCTTATTAACCAATTAAACAAATTAATAAATTAATATTGTAAGGTCCCGTCCCGGTACACTTACAGCCGGTCAATCTTCGCATATAAAACATATAATTACATTCATATTTCATAAAACATATATCTTTTCATTTATATGTAAATGTTTTTGCAAGTTAATACAATATTCATTACAAAATGTCATTTGTTCGCATTACAATGGGCGTACCTGGTGCTGCAAAGAGCTCCCGCGTTTTCGCAGGGTCCAGGGAGGGTCCGTCCCATTTAAGGGAAGATGTACGCGGTCTTTCCCCCACGTTCGCATTACAATGCAAAAACATTAATCAAAAAATGTCATCCAAAATAGCCGAGTAGCCGCCCAAGCCATCCCCACAAAGTTATCTGCCAACTGAAAACACCTAAAAGAAAGCGTTGCTGGGTGAGTTCTAGTTTTATAATAAACAACTTTACTTTCGTTTAAAAACTATTTTTTACTTTTACATGTGATCACACATCATACGTACACATAGATATATCATTATTATCTTCATCATTCGTTCATTAACTTTCATTCGTTCATGCTTCCTTACTTCCATTCATACGTTCTTCATTACTTCTTTTCATTCCATCAAAACCATGACTTTACCCCACCGTCATGCATAAAGCGGGTACTAGGCCGAAGTCTATCATAGACCTTCAGTCATGGCGCACAGCAGCCTGGCCACAGTACATAAGGGTAAATTCAGGCGTACCATTGTCATGTGCTTATACCCACCGTCATGCATAAAACGGATACTGGGCCGAAATCTATCATAGACCTTCCGTCATGGCGCACAACAGCCTGCCACAGTACCTAGGGTAAGCGACAAAGGTTCTATACAAATGGTCAATCACAAAGAAAGACCCCGGTGTGCATCCTTCTGGGGTAGCTAACCTACACTCCGTTGGACTAACACCCTTCATTGGGCGTGTTCCCACTTATAAGGCTTGCAAGACTTACTTTACCTTCCTTCGTTCATTAATACATGCATTCATTCATCATGTCCCTTTTCATTATCTTCCACTTTACGTTACATAATACTTTCGTTTCATTCATTAACATTCAACGTAAAGCCAGGGGAAAATAATCATACATACAAAAGAACATCAACATAAGCATACAAACATCACCATACACGACACCATCATAATACATAACATACATCATACATACCATCATGCATAAACATCAATCATATATCATCATCAAGACCATCATAACGTCTATGACCTCGAAAGTCAACTTCTATGAACCCCCGGGAACCTCCAAAGTTAAAGCTTACCTCTACACATCTCCCCGAAAGTCAGAAGGTTGAACTATGTTCTCTCGGGCAACCCGAGCCCTATTTGGGCGTATGGACACCCTTCAATCGCATGACCTCCCAGGCGACTGAATACTTAGGCGAATGGACATCAGGCTAATGGACATCAGGCGAATGGACCCTATGCGGATGGACCTATGCGGATGAATACTATAGGCGGATGAATACTATGGGCGAATGAACACTATACAAATGAGCACTCAGGCGTATGGATCTCAGTCATATGACTCCCATGAGATGAACTTCAGTCGCACAACTCACATGCGAATGACCCTCAGTCGCACTACTCACATGCGAATGACCCTCAGTCGCACTACTCACATGCGAATGACCCTCAGTCGTACGACTCACATGCGAATGACCCTCAGTCGTATGACTCATATACGAATGACTCTCAGTCGAGTTACTTTCAGTCGCATGACCTCCAGTCGCATGCCATTCGGTCGCGAAGCCCTAACTGATGCAGAATGCAGTTCTTCCCCAAACCCATTCTGCAATTTTCGGCCTCCAAGCCCTCCCAACCTGTTCTAAGCTCAAATCAACCATCTTAAACCTTAGAAACACATACCACCACACCATACAAGCACACACAAGCTCGAAATCAAAACTCAATCGTATCACACACACACATACACACGGGTCAACACACACACACTTCAAAAACGGGGTTCACTATGTGTTCCAGCCCCAAATCAGTTGAAAACAAGTAAAAGAGGGGTCCTAGAACTCACACAAACAACACCGTCGAGTAGAGCTTCAATCTAACCCACTTGACTTTGACTCTTGCACCTTGATTCGCAAGAAACTCGGAGTTTTGTCTTTCTCCTCTCTCTCTCTCTTCTCTCTTTGGCTGATTTTCACAAGTGTGGGGGAGGGTGTGGGCTGCCCTCCCCCCTCTTAATCCCCCACTCTTCCAAACTTTCTCCCGTTTTGGCAAGTTTGGTCCGTCGACTTTAGGCTTTATTTCTTTTCTTTCTTTTTCTTTCTTTCTTTTTCTTTCTTTGGCTTTAAAGAAAATAACCGGTGTTACAAGTCCACCCCCTTTATATAGGTTTTCGTCCTCGAAACCTGTTATCCCTCGAATAAACGTGGGTAATGATGTCTCATTTCTTCTTCATCTCCCACGTAGACTCAGATATGCTTTCTGTGCCTCCACCGTACACGCACAAGAGGAACCACTTTATCCTTAACCTCTTCTCTTACGGTCAATGATCGCCACTGGTTGCTCCACATAATTGAGCCGTTCATCTACCTCGATATCTTCTAGCGGTACAACCATGTCCTCGTCTGTCAAACATTTCCTCAAATGAGATACGTGGAATGTCGGATGAATTCCACTTAACTCTTCTGGTAACTCCAGTCTATAAGCCACCTCTCCTACTCGAGCAATGATTCGGAAAGGCCCTATGTATCTGGGGCTCAGCTTGCCCCGCTTCCTGAACCGAATGATGCCCTTCTAAGGTGAGACTTTCAACATAACTCTATCACCCACCTGAAACTCATTATCAGCATACGACTTCTGTCTGTCTTTGGTTGCCTTCATGAAGGCTTTAATTCTTTCCATTTCTCTCAGTTGTAGCCTTGACTACTTCAACGCTCCCTAACTCTTTATGGCCGATATCACCCCAACACACTGGTGTTCTGCATCTCCTACCGTATAGCATCTCATAAGGAGGCATACCAATACTGGCATGATAACTGTTGTTATGTGAGAACTCCGCTAACGGTAAGTGGTCATCCCAACTTCCTCCAAAATCAATAACACATGCCCGAAGCATATCCTCCAACGTCTGAATGGTCCTTTCTGACTGACCATCAGTCTGGGGATGATAAGCCGTGCTAATGTGTAACCTCGTCCCCATCGCATCGTGGAATTTTTTCCAAATTTAGATGTAAACCGGGTGTCACGATCGGACACAATTGACACCGGCACACCATGACGAGTTACGATCTATTTAATGAACAGATCCGCCAACCTCTCGGATGAATATGTCTCGCGAATCGGTAGGAAGTGAGCACTCTTTGTCAAACGATCAACAATCACCCATATAGCATTATACCCTTTCATGGTACGCGGTAGCTTCGTAATAAAATCCATGGTGACGTGTTCCCAATTCCATTCCGGTATATCCAATGGTTGAATCTTCCTATACGGCTTTTAATGCTCGGCCTTCACTTGTAAACAATAAGGCGTTTACTCACATACTCCACCACATCACGCTTCATACCCGACCACCATAGTCTTTCTTCATGTCTTGATACATCTTTGTAGCACCGGGATGAATAGAGTATCGAGTCTTATGAGCTTCATCCATAATTTTCACGCGTAGATCCCCAAAACGGGGAATCCACATCCGCCCGAATCGGGTTTTAACACCGAGTGTGTTTTCACTCAATTCCGTAACCAGACCTCTCATCCTTTCAGAGTTAAGATGATCTTCTTTTAATGCCTCATCTTGAAACTCCTTGACTTGCTTCATCAAGTCAGAGGTCATAATCAGTTGGTACGCCTTCACTCGAATCGGCTTGGGTCTTTCCTTTCGGCTAAGGGCATCCGCCACCACGTTGGCTTTGCCCGATGATAATGGATCTCACAATCATAATCCTTTATGAGCTCCAACCATCTCCTTTGTCTCATATTCAAATCTTTTTGATCAAAGAAGTGCTTCAAACTCTTATGGTCGGTGAATATGCTGCACTTCGTCCCATACAGGTAGTGCCTCCAAATCTTTAACGCAAAGACCACTGCTGCTAGCACTAAATCGTGAGTAGGATAGTTAACTTCATGAACCTTTAACTGTCAGGATGCGTAGGCTTCTCTGTATTAACATACACCCCAACCCCGAGTAGGAAGCATCAGAATAAACCACCAGATCTTCACTTTCATCGGGTAATGATAATACAGGAGCTTGAGTCAACCTTGCCTTCAATTCGTCAAATGCCTTCTCCTGAGCTTGAACCCACACAAACTTTACATCTTTTCGGGTCACTTGGTTAGTGGAGAAGCGATCTTAGAGAAGTCTTGAACAAAACCTTCGGTAATAGCCCGCCAAACCCAAGAAACTACGGATCTTGGATGGCGTCTTTGGAGACTTCCATTGCATCACCCGCTCGCACCTTTGCCGATCCACCATAATCCCCTCCAGATTCACCACGTGACCTAATAATTGAACCTCGCGCAACCAAAAGCGCATTTGGAGAACTTGGCATACAACTTCTCCCTTCTCAACGTCTCCAACACCTCTCGAATATGACCGACATGCTCTATCTCGCTCTTTAAATAGATCAGGATATCATCAATAAACACAATCACTAATTTATCTAACATCGGCCGATACACTCGGTTCATCAAGTCCATAAAAGCAGCTGGCGCGTTGGTCAACCCAAATGACATAACGAGGAACTCGTAGTGACCATAACGCGTGCGAAAAGCTGTTTTAGGAATATCATGCTCTTTCACCTTTAGCTGATGGTAGCCAGATCGAAGATCTATCCTTGAAAACCAACTGGCACCTTGAAGCTGATCAAACAAGTCATCAATCCTCGGTAATAGGTACCGATTCTTCAACCGTCAACTTGTTCAGCTTATGGTAGTCTATACACATCCTCATGCTACCGTCTTTCTTCTTTACGAATAAGACCGGGGCACCCCAAGGAGAGATACTCGGTCTAATAAACCCCTTATCAAGCAGCTCTTGCAATTGCTCCATCACTCTTTCATCTCAGTCGGAGCCAAACGATACGGTGCTTTGGCAACAGGTTGGGCACCCGGTATCAAATCAATCTGAAACTCAATCTCACAGTCTGGTGGCACTCCTGGTAAGTCTTCGAAAAAACACATCTAGAAAGTCACACACCACCGGTACATCAGACAGTTGCGGTGTTGGAGTATCCACATCCTTTACATAGGCCAAGTAGGCACTACATCCACGCCTCATGCACTTTCCGGCCACCGTCATCGAAATCACCTTCGGAATAGTCATAACCTAATCACCGTAAACCGTCACCAAGTTCCCGTCAGGCACTGTTAGTCTAATCATCTTCACACAATGTTCGCCTCGTAGTCCGCCAACCAATCCATTCCAAGGACTACATCGAACCACCTAAGGTCATCACGAATGGTCTAACCGAAAATTGTGACCTTCTAATTCCACGTCACAACCCTCTATCATCTCAGAAATCCTGGTAGACTCTCCTATGGAGGTTTCTACATCAAAGGGCGCACCAACACGTCTACTACTAACAGTCAGCTTAGCACAGAAAGCAGCAGAAATAAAACTTTTACTAGCACTAGAATCGAATAACACAGAAGCTAAAGTTTGGTTCACTAGAAAAAGTACCTGACACCACATCAGGGTCCGTCCTAGCCTACTCCTGCGTCATCGTGAACGCTCTGGCACTCGCCTTCGGTGTTTCACCCCCAGAACCCTCAACCCTCGGCTTCTTACAGTCTCTACTCATGTGGCCCTCCGCGCCACAATTAAAACATCTTCCCGCATACAGTCCTTTGCTATGTGTCCCATCCTCCCACACTTGAAGCACAAGTTCGATCCCAGCCTACATTCTCCAATATGCTCCTTTCCACATTTGCCACACTTCTTCGATCCTGCACCAGATGTGACCACACGGCAGTCATCTACCCATGCCTTCTTCTTACCCGTCGGGGCACCACCCCGACCAAACCTTTTCCCATTCCAGTTCCGGTCGTTACCACCTTTGTTGCTACCTTCAGCCACCACCACAGTTCTCTCATCATACAATCTCCTTGCCAAATCTATCGCCGACCTAAACGTGCTCGGCCGGGCACGATCATATGCCTGCGGATATCCGCTGGCAATCCCTGTATATACCTCTTGATCTTTCGTGACAGAGGCGTCACCTGATCCGGCACCAGTCTTGCCATTTCGTTGAACTTGGTGGTGTATTGCTGATGTGTCAAGGTTCTCGCCTCCAGCTGCAGGAATTCCCTTTCCACCTTATCCATTTCCCTGTGAGGACAGAACTCCTCAATCACCAACCTTTTTAGCTTAGACCACCTCATTTTCCTAATTGTCCGACTACCCTCGGCTTAGACTATATTGTCCCACCAACACAAAGCCGAGTCCACAAACGAGTGGGCAGTAAATTTCACCTTCTGGTCTTCTCGGCACTCGCTGATATTCAGAACAGCTTTCATTTCTCTCACCCATCGCTGAGCAGCAGTAGCAGTGCCATTACCATCAAAGTAGGGGGCTTGCACCTTTGAAATGCCCCGTAGTTACAGCCTCGTGCCACCTCCGGCATAGGCTCTTCTTCTTCCTCTTCTTTTTCGTCATCAGATAGAACCGTCTCAGTCTTAGGCTGTCTTCTTTCACCCGAAGGTCTACTTCTTTCCTTCCTTTCTCCTTCCCTCACAGTCTTGATAACTTCGGTCACCACAGATGGTAACTTTGTCTGCATGACCTGATGAACTTCTTCAACAACAGCCTCCTTTACCGAGGCTCTCAGTTTGGCACTTTCATCACCGCCCTCTGGATGAGGGCTCTCAGGTTCTTCATGAACAACCTTTTCAACCCTAAGTCTTCCTCTTTTGGGCCGCAGTTCAGCACCAGGCCCACCACGACGTCCACCCCTCAAAGCTTTAGAAGATCTACCACCGGCCATCCTCTAACACACACTGAAAGATTTAAACACCAACACGGTCATTCAAGGGAACAGCTCAGTTTATGTCAAGTATAGTAAGTACCTAATTACAGTGGCCAGTTGTGATTAGCCACTTACTTTACTCTTCATACGCTGAGCATTACCTATCCTGACTATATTAGTATCAAAATCTACAAGCAGCACATAAACCACATAACATGCGCACGTAATACCGATTAATATTACGAAAATACCTGATGGCACGCAGCTACTCAGACTGGCATCCCTTCCCCTTCCATCCCATTTTCAGTTTAAGTTTAGGTTTATTTGGAAACTTATCCGTTTCACTTAAACTTTGGCTCTGATACCAACTTGTAAGGCCCCGTTCCCAGGACACTTACATCTGGTCAATCATCGCACATAAAACATATAATTACATTCATATTTCATAAAGCATCGTAGCAGAACATTAAAATAACCTTTCATTTATATATAAATGCTTTTTCAAGTTAATACAATATTCATTACAAAACGTCGTTTGTTCGCATTACAATGAAAAAACATTAATCAAAAGAATGCCATCCAAAGAGCCGAGTAGCCGCCCGTGCCATCCCCAGCAACGTCACCTGCCAACTGAAAATACATAAAAGTCAGTGTTGCTGAGTGAGGTCTAGTTTTATAATAAAACATACTTTACTTTTGTTTAAAAAACCATTTTTACTTTTGCATGTGATCACACATCATACGTACACATAGATAATATCATTATTATCTTCATCATTCGTTCATTAACTTTCATTCGTTCATACCTCCTTACTTCCATTCATACGTTCTTCATTACTTCTTTCATTCCATCAAAACCATGAACTTTACCACACCGTCATGCATAAAGCGGGTACTAGGCCGAAATCTATCATAGACCTTCCGTCATGGCGCACAGCAGCCTGGCCACAGTACTTAAGGGTAAATTCAGGCATACCATTGTCATGTGCTATACCCATCGTCATGCATAAAGCGAATACTGGGCTGAAGTCTATCATAGACTTACGTCATGGCGCACAACAGCCTGGCCACAGTACTTAGGGTAAGCGACAAAGGTTCTATACAAATGGTCAATCACAAAGAAAGACCCCTATGTGCATCCTTCTGGGGTAGCTAAACCACACACCGTTGGACTAACACCCTTCATTGGGCGTGTTCCCACTTACAAGGCTTGCAAGACTTACTTTACCTTCCTTCGTTCGTTAATGCATGCATTCATTCATCATGTTCCTCTTTTCATTATCTTCCACTTTACGTTACATGATACTTTCGTTTCATTCATTAACATTCAACGTAAAGCCAGGGGGAAAATAATCATACATATTAAGGAACATCAACATAAGCATACAAACATCGCCATACACGGCACCATCATACATACATAACATACATCATACATACCATCTTGCATAAACATCAATCATACATCATCATCATAACCATCATAGTGCTATGACCTCAAAAGTCAACTTCTATGAACCCCCGGGAACCTCCAAAGTTAAAGCTTACCTCTACACATCTCCTCGAAAGTCAGAAGGTTGGAGCCCTATTTGGGCGTATGGACACCCTTCAGTCGCATGACCTCCCAGGCGACTGAATACTTAGGCGGATAGACATCGGGCGAATGGACCCTATGCGGATGGACCTATGCTGATGAACACTATACGAATGAGCACTCAGGCGTATGGACCTCAGTCGTATGACTCCCATGCGAATGAACTTCAGTCGCACGACTCACATGCGAATGACCCTCTGTCGCACGACTCACATGCGAATGACCCTCAGTCACACGACTCACATGCGAATGACCCTCAGTCACAGGACTCACATGCGAATGACCCTCACTCGCACGAGTCATATGCGAATGACTCTCAGTGGCGTTACTTTCGATCACATGACCTCCAGTCGCGTTACTTTCGATCGCATGACCTCCAGTCGCATGCCATTCGGTCGCATAGCCCTAACTGATGCAGAATGCAGTTCTTCCCCGAACCCATTCTGCCATGTTCAGCCTCCAAGCCTCCCAAACCTGTTCTAAGCTCAAATCAACCATCCTAAACCTTAGAAACACATACCACCACACCATACAAGCATACACAAGCTCGAAATCAAAATTCAATCGTATCACACACAACACATCACACGGGTCAACACACACACACTTCAAAAACGTGTTTCACTATGTGTTCCAGCCCCAAATCAGTTGGAAACAAGTAAAAGAGTGGTCCTAGAACTCACACAAACAACACCGTCGAGTAGAGCTTCAATCTAACCCACTTGACTTCGACTCTTGCACCTTGATTCGCAAGAAAACCCGGAGTTTTTGGCTCTTTTCTCATCACTTCTCTCTTTGGCTGATTTTCACAAGTGTGGGGGAGGGTGTGGGCTGCCTTCCCCGCTTAATCCCCCACTCTTCCAAACTTTCTCCCGTTTTGGCAAGTTCGGTCCCTCGACTTTGGGCTTTATTTCTTTTCTTTCTTTTTCTTTTTTTTTTCTTTCTTTGGCTTTAAAAGAAAATAACTGGGTGTTACAAATATTCAGTTAAAACAAAAAAACAAATAAAGGGACTAGTGATACCTGACGCTTCGATTTAAAAGCTTCGATTAAATCTAACTCATGTTGTTCGATTGAGATCTGTTGTGCGAATTTTACTTAATCTCCACATTTTGTTTGAACGTGTACCATGATCGATTGAGATCTGCTGTTGTCACGTTTTGTTTGATTGACATCTGTTGTTATCACGTTCGAACAATGTAATAATAGCAGACCTCAATCAAACAAAGAGTAGCAAGAGCAGACCTTAATCAAACAAAACGTGACAACAGCAGACCTCAATCTCACAGCGGACCTCAATCGATCATGGTACCCTTTAAGACAAAACGTGAAGATTAATTGAAATCCACGCAGACCTCAATTGAACAATATGAATTAGGGTTAACTAAAGCTTTTAAATCAAAGCGATCGGACTCACTAGTCGTTTCATGTGTTTTTTAGTTTTACTTGAATATTAATTTATAAATCTATTTTAATTGGATAATTAGAGTGTTGAAAAAGACTAAAATACCCTTGTATTTAACGAAGGTTTTAATGGTGTTAGTGGAGTGGATAGAAGTGATAACATTTGGTAAACTACAGTGACTAAAATGAAAAAATTTTTGGATTAAAATGACAAATTCAACAAACTGTCAAAGACGAAAATGCCATTTCACTAATCGAGTAGGCAACCCGATCGAAGCATTAAAGTAGGCAACCTGATCATCGCATTATTCAAGTAGGCAACCCGAGACCACCCTGAGGAGGAACTCATCATATGTGAGGGAAAACCCCATTACCCAATCTAGAACACCTTTTTTTTACCTTAAATACAAGACTTATCTCCTATTTTAATAAAGTCTTGAGGTACCTCACCTCAACCAATTGACTATAAATCACTAGTATTCTCCATTATCTCTCATATCAATATCATCGAGAATGCGCCTGCCTTAAATTCTTTATATTAGCATGAATAAATTTCTTGCGGATAGAAACAAAATGGGATCAAGTTTACCACTACAACTTAAAAGGTCAAAGAATTCAAATAAGAAGAGAATATCTATTAGACTTCAATAAAAAGTTATAATAGGGGGAAGCATCTGAAATCTCTCAAGGCCATCAACATCTTCGGTAAGATCGGCTCCAAAATTCAACTCGGTCAACACTAAAATCGTAGCCAAAAGGGCAACCCAAGAAGAAGTGTGGACAACAATTGAGGTGGGGAAGTGCTAGGGTTCAACATGAAGGGATTCCATAAAGAACTCAAAGAAATAAACAATGGAAAAGGTGTTAATATTGATTTTCAATGTATTTTTTGCCACTAAATATAAGGGGTGTCGGGGTGAGAAAAGCACTCTTGGGCAATGTTGTTTGACTCCGATTAGACTAGCCGGTCAAACTGGCCGATCCGGGATTCAGTTGGACCAACACTCGTATCCAACCCAACTCGCATTGTTCTAATAGAACCGGACAATTTAGACCGGTTTGACTAATAAAACCATCCAACCCAACCATCCAACCCCTCTTTCTCTATATATATCATCTGATTCTTTATTCATCTCGGTAACTCTCCTTTCGCAAAACCATCATTTCTTTCATCCCTTTCTCGGCCGGAAACAACTGCTCACCTCTCCCTCCAGTTTTTCCACCCACGTTCAACCGGTATTCTTGTTCCCTTAACCATCTATTGCATTCTCTGTGAAACACTCGGTATGTTTATCTTTTTATTCTTTTTCACGGTCGGAGTACGGTTTCGGTTTTGAGTTCCATGTGGGTTCTGTTTTGAGAGCCTGAACATTTTCAAGGGTTACAGATTTATCAAGTGGAAATTGAAAAAATACCCCTAATTTGTGATGTTCATTTACAGAATCAATTGTTCTAGGCATGTTAAACCATGTGAGTGTATTAAATGTAAGGCCCCCTTTCTGTAGGAAACCTCACAGTTGGTCATTCATAGCAAAACATAGATTTAAAGCAATCATTTACTCATATATGTATAAATATATATTGCAGCGGAAAAATACGATAATTTCAATTCATTACAATGTAGTTAAATTAAAATATAAACATTGTCTTTAAACCTCAAACTCTTTACGTGCTCTTAAACTCTTCTTCATCAGGGATGCCAGTCTTTAGATGCCAAGGAGCTTCAGATCCATGCTCCCATCCCTTTAGCCCTAACGCTCACCTGTCAACTGATATGCATATAAAAGTCAGCTTCACTGAGTGAATTCTAGGTTTACTTTGTTAAATAACTTTTGTAAAAGGTATTAGCTTTAACAGTTGAAAATAATTACCATCTATCAGAACATCAATACACACGGGCTATCACTTTATCGATACTTTATCATTTCTTATTAATTATTACTCTTCTTTATCCGTCAATTCTCTGTCACTATCGGTGCCTATGATAAACACAGGACTTTACCGACACACCCATCCAGGCCTTACTGTCGTACCCAAACAGGCCATTATTGTCATGCCAATCCAGGCCTTACTGACCTGCCTGTTCGAGCATTTACTTTATCAGGGTGAGGGCACAACGAATGCAACCCTCCTTTATCAATTGCTTGCAAGGCTTTACTTTATCAAGGTACACGTTATGGGCCCAATAACCTTTCTTTACGTTTTACTTTCATGTTTAAGTTATACATAATATAACATAACACATTACAAGACAATTCATCGCTACAAAGGTCATATCACAATAAGGAAAGCACGTTATCAATTCATTAGAAAACCCCATTTCCCATATAAGATAGTGTATAAAACTTTACTTTAAACGAACTGATCATAAAAGTATGTATTTTAGTATGCATATCGCCCCAAAAATTTAAAACATGTATAAAATAGGGGATCTAGAACTCACCTGAACTTATCCAAATAGCTTAAATTCTAGGTCACTTAAGCTATAGCCTGAATACACGAGCTGCATGAAAGTTAATACACAAAAACATCATTTTCTTCATAATTTCACTGCTAGTTTCGCTGGTAGTTTCGCTGGGCAGCATTTCTGCCAGTTTTGCTGGACAGATTCACTACCATGAGCGCCCAACTTTCGTTGGAATTTCCTAGTTTCGCAATGTCTATAGGTCAGCCTAAGTACTTAGCGAAATTACCAATGAAACTGTAGTTTCGCAGCAGCGAAACTGTAGTTTCGCTAGAAATCCGCTAGTTTCGCTGGATAAATGAACAGTTTCGCTGGATGAATACTTAGTTTCGCTAAATCGGGGCCCGTTTTTAACCTAAAATCTTAACTTTTACGTCCAAATCCTTGGTTTACCATCCATGAAGCCATATCTAACCTTTTTACTCGTTTTCATACGTAAAAATTTGACCTTTAAGTGTTTCTTTGAAACTTTTCAAAACCCAAAACCCTAGAATCCGGGTTTGATCAACAGAAGGGTTTAGAGGTCGATTCTTACCTGGTTTTGTTGCTATTTTCTTAGGATTTGATGCTCTAATCGCCCAGATCTTCAATCTTCCAACCTTTCAAGCTCCAAATCTTGAGTTTTCTTTACTTTCTCTCTCTACTTTCTCTCTCAATGAATTTGGGGGCTAGGGTTGAAATGCTAGAATGGAGCTGATCATGCATTGTTTAAGGGCTTTTAATCAGCCCTTAAACCCATCAAAACATGGCCCATTAAGGTTTATTTGGTCTATAGCCCACTAATTTATCTTTCCTTCTTAAATTAACCCTTAAAAGCCCATTATTATTAAATGGCTTGTTTCGGGAAATTTCGGGGCGTTACAAGTCTCCCCCCTTATTTAGGTTTCGTCCTCGAAACCTGCCTCGTCGTTAAACAGGTCGGGGTATTGTCGTCTCATTTCCTCCTCGGATTCCCAGGTGGCATCCGACCCCTTTCGGTGTTTCCATTGCACTTTGACTTGCTTGACTACTTTGTTTCTCAATTGTTTCTCCTTCCGGTCCAGTATAGCCACTGGTTGCTCTACATAGTTCAGCTTCTCGTCCACTTCGATGTCATCTACAGGCACGACTGCCTCATTCGGTGCTAAACATTTCCTTAAGTGCGATACATGAAAGGTAGGGTGAATCCCACTTAATTCTTCTGGAAGATCTAGCCTGTAAGCTACATCCCCAACTCGTGCTAGTACCTTAAATGGTCCAATAAACCTGGGGCTCAGTTTCCCCCTCTTCCTAAATCGAATAATTCCCTTCCATGGCGACACTTTTAACATTACCCTGTCCCCCACTCTAAATTCTATTGGTCTCCTTCTTCTATCGGCGTATGACTTTTGTCTATCCTTTGCAGCCTTCATATACGCCTTGATTTTCTCCAACTTTTCCGTTGTGGCTTCCATGACTTCTAAGCTTCCTAGCTCCTTCTGACCGACATCACCCCAACAAATAGGAGTTCTGCACCGTCGACCGTACAATAACTCATATGGGGGCATCTTAATGCTGGCGTGATAGCTGTTGTTATAAGAGAACTCTGCTAGTGGCAAATGATCATCCCAGTTACCGCCGAATTCGATAACGCATGCCCGAAGCATATCTTCCAGTGTCTGGATCGTTCTTTCTGATTGCCCATCGGTCTGCGGGTGGTATGCGGTGCTAACGTGCAACCTTGTGCCCATTTCTTCATTGAACTTTTTCCAAAACTTTGAGGTGAACCGCGTATCTCTATCTGAAACAATCGATACGGGCATACCATGCCGCACCACAATTTCTCGGATAAACAGTTCAGCAAGCTTTTCTGAACTAATTGCTTCCATGATTGGCAGGAAATGCGCACTCTTAGTCAGTCTATCAACTATCACCCATATCGTGTTATGGCCTTTTGTCGTGCATGGTAATTTAGTGATGAAGTCCATGGTAACATGTTCCCACTTCCATTCTGGTACTTCTAATGGCTTAACATAACCATAAGGTCTTTGGTGCTCAGCCTTCACTTGTAGGCACGTGAGACATTTATTTACATATGCAACCACATCCCTCTTCATCCCAGGCCACCAATAATCTTTCTTCAAGTCGTGGTACATCTTATTTGCTCCTGGGTCTATTGAGTAGCGGGTTTTGTGCGCTTCATCCATAATCTTTTCTCGCAAGTCTCCATGCCTCGGAATCCATATCCTGCCGTGGAGGGCCTTAACACCCAAGGTGTTCTCTACCGATTCATCTACTTTTCCCACCATCATTTCCTTCTTGATTTGTTGTTCTTTTAAAGCATCCATTTGAGCTTCGCTTATCCACCTCATAACATCTGGGGTCACTACTAGTTGGCACGCCTTCACCCGGATTGGCTCATATCCTTCCTTTCGGCTCAGGGCATCAGCTACCACATTTGCCTTACCCGGGTGATAATGGATTTCACAGTCGTAATCCTTTATCAGCTCCAACCACCTCCTCTGTCTCATATTTAGGTGTTTCTGCTCAAAGAAATATTTTAGACTTTTGTGGTCGGTAAATATGGTGCACATAGTTCCATACAAATAACGTCTCCATATCTTCAATGCGAACACTATTGTGGCAAGTTCCAAATCATGAACCGGGTAATTAACCTCCGTGTCCTTTAGCTGTCTGGATGCGTAAGCTATAATCTTTCCTCTTTGCATCAACACACAGCCTAACCCGCAGTAAGAGGCATCGGAGTATACCGTTAGGTCTTCATCTCCCTCCGGTAGGGTTAGTACAGGAGCTTTTGTTAGTCTATCCTTCAACTCCTGAAACGCATCTTCCTGTTCTTTTCCCCAGTCGAACACCACGTTCTTCCTTGTTAACCTTGTTAATGGGGAAGCTATCTTCGAGAAATCTTTGATGAACCTTCTATAATAGCCAGCCAATCCCAAGAAACTACGGATTTCGGATGGCGTCCTTGGGGAGTTCCATTGCGTAACTGCTTCAACTTTCGCTGGATCAACCATAACTCCCTCGGAATTTATAACGTGCCCTAAAATTGCACTTCCCGTAGCCAGAAGGCACATTTAGAGAACTTCGCATACAGTTTCTCCTTTCGTAATGTTTCTAACACCTTCTTGATATGACAAGCGTGGTCTCCTTCGTTCTTCGAGTATATCAAGATATCGTCAATGAAGACTATTACTGATCTGTCCAACATCAGGCGACACATGCGATTCATTAAGTCCATAAATGCCGCAGGAGTATTGGTTAGCCCGAAAGACATAACCAGAAACTCATAGTGGCCATAGCGCGTTCGGAAAGCCGTCGTTGGGATATCTTTCTCCCTTACCTTTAGTTGATGATATCCGGATCGGAGATCTATTCGGGAAAACCAGCTTGCCCCTTGCAACTGATCAAACAGATCGTCTATCCTGGGTAGAGGGTATCGATTCTTTACGGTCAGCTTATTCAGTTCCCTATAATCTATACACATCCTCATGCTGCCATCCTTCTTTTTCACAAACAACACTGGAGCACCCCATGGAGAAATGCTGGGCCTAATGAATCCTTTGTCAAGAAGTTCTTGCAGTTGTGACATGAGCTCCTTCATCTCGGACGGGGCTAGGCGGTAGGGTGCTTTGGCAATGGGCTGGGCTCCTGACAGTAAATCAATCTGAAATTCTATCTCCCTATCCAGTGGTACCCCTGGCAGATCCTCCGGGAATATGTCAGGAAAGTCCCGCACCACTGGCACATCTGACAAATCTTTCGCTTTGTCCTTAACATCTCTGACATATGCCAGATAAGCTCCGCACCCTTGCCTCATACATTTCTCCGCCTTGATCATGGAAATGTTCCTTGGAACCTTGCAATCGCTATCACCGTAGATCGTAACCGGACTACCATCTGGAGCCGTTAATCGGATCATCTTTTGCTGGCATACTATGTTAGCATCATGGGCAGCTAACCAATCCATCCCTAGTACGACATCGAAACCTCCTAAGGGCATGGCAAACAATTGTGCGGGAAAGTAATGACCTTCTAGTTTAATGTGGCAGTCCCCTAACATTTTTACTATTCTAATTGACTTACCATCGGCCGTTTCTACCTCGAAAGCATCATCTATTTCCTTAGTTTGAATATCTAGAGTAGCACAGAAGGGTACAGATACAAAACTCTTACTAGCACCACTATCAAACAATATGGAGGCACAAACACCATTGATATGGAACATACCTGACACCACGTCCGGGTCTTTCCTTGCCTCCTTCTTATTCATGGTGAAAGCCCTTGCCCTGACCTTGGGCTTTCCATCATCCCCCTTGTCATTATTCCCGTTTGTTCCCGAGTTTCCCGGCTTAGCTTTCTTGCAATCCCTGCTGTGGTGCCCCGACTCAGGGTAGTTGAAGCACTTGTTGCCATGAGACCAGTTTTCCTACACCCATAGCACCCATAGCTACCCACTCGGCACTCTCCGGGATGCCTCCTCCCACACTTCCCATATTCCTTAACTTCCTCGACCCCCTTCACAATCACTTGTTTTGCATCCACCCTTGGTTTCTTGTTTCCCGGTTGGTAGTTACCATTCCCATACCTCTTCCCATTATTATTCCAAACCTTCTTCGTTTCACCCACTGTCACTGGCCTGCGATGATCGTACAACCTTCCACTGAGGTCCACCGCTGAACTAAAAGTACCAGGTCGAGCAGTGACCATGTCCCTACGAATGTCTAGAGGCAACCCTTCTACGTACCTTTTAATCCTCTTGGATTCAGGAGTCACCAAGTCAGGCACCAGACGTGCCATTTCATTAAATTTTGTAGTGTACTCCTGATGTGTCATGTTTCCAGCCTCCAAGCTCACAAACTCTTGTTCAATCTTGTCAAGCTCTCTTTCTGGGCAGTACTCCTTAATCACCAACCTCTTCATTTCCAGCCACTTCATCCTTTTAATAGCCTCCTCCCCGTAAGACTCAACGATGTTATCCCACCAACACAGTGTTGGATCCAAAAGGGAATGGGAAGCAAACTTCACCTTTTGGTCTTCCCGGCACTCGCTGATTCTCAACACAGCTTCCATTTCCCTGATCTAGCGCTGAGCAGTAGTAGCGTTACCAGTGCCATCAAATGTTGGGGCTTACACCTCTGAAAAGCCCCGTAGCTGCACCCTTTGTCACCTCTTCAACCTCAGGATCGTCATTGTCATCCAGACGACCTTCCTCATTGCTCATCTCCTCAGTCTTGACCGCTTCCTTCTTACCAACCTTCTTTGAAGCCGTATTCTTTTTACCGTCACCCTTAACTTGCTCCACAACCTCCGCAAGCAGAGCGGACATCACTCCAGATAGGATCTGGTGCACCTCTTGTGCAATGGCCTCCTTTACTGTTTCCTTCAGCTTTGCATGGTCAGTGGTAGGCCCTTCGGCTCCCGTTTCTAACCCAACCTCCTCCTTAACCGGTTCCTCAACCGGCTTTCTGGTTGATCTTCTTGTCGTTTTCGCAGTCTTACTTGCAGTTTCTTTTGCCTTAGTAGGGGGCCTCCCCCTAGTGCTTCTCCGGGTGACTATAGCTGGAACTGCTTTCTTTGGTGCCATTCTTTCTACTTCCTATAAGATTCAGAATGTCAATATGGTCTTTCAAGGTAAGTTCAGTTCACGAAAAGTTTTGTAAATTTTTAATAACAGTGGCCAGTTGTGATTAACTACTTACAGAACTTCTCGTGCCCTAAACTTTCCTATTCTGAACCACACTAACACTAGAACCTACTATACCTATTCTATGCACGTATAAGTCACATAAATTCAGATAGGTACCACAGATAATATTATCATACCCTACCTCGATTCTAACTTAAATAAGAAGGCACTACCCATTAGAATTATACTTACAACCTATTTGTTACATCTTGGCATGGAGCTTCTTGGACTGGCATCCTTGACACTTGGTCCCATTATCTGTTTAAGTTTAGGTTTATAAAAATGTTTTTCCCAAATCTCTTAAACATTGGCTCTCATACCAACTTGTAAGGCCCCCTTTCTGTAGGAAACCTCATAGTTGGTCATTCATAGCAAAACATAGATTTAAAGCAATCATTTACTCATATATGTATAAATATATATTGCAGCGGAAAAATACGGTAATTTCAATTCATTACAATGTAGTTAAATTAAAATATAAACATTGTCTTTAAACCTCAAAACTCTTTACATCCTCTTAAACTCTTCTTCATCAGGGATGCCAGTCTTTAGATGCCAAGGAGCTTCAGATCCATGCTCCCATCCCTTAAGCCCTAACGCTCACCTGTCAACTGATATGCATATAAAAGTTAGCTTCGCTAAGTGAATTCTAGGTTTACTTTGTTAAATAACTTTTGTAAAAGGTATTAGCTTTAACAGTTGAAAATAATTACCATCTATCAGAACATCAATACACACGGGCTATCACTTTATCGATACTTTATCATTTCTTATTAATTATTACTCTTCTTTATCCGTCAATTCTCTGTCACCATCGGTGCCTATGATAAACACAGGACATTACCGACACGCCCATCCAGGCCTTACTGTCATACCCAAACAGGCCATTATTGTCATGCCAATCCAGGCCTTACTGACCTGCCTGTTCGAGCATTTACTTTATCAGGGTGAGGGCACAACGAATGCAACCCTCCTTTATCAATTGCTTGCAAGGCTTTACTTTATCAAGGTACACGTTATGGGCCCAATAACCTTTCTTTATGTTTCACTTTCATGTTTAAGTTATACATAATATAACACAACACATTACAAGACAATTCATCGCTACAAAGGTCATATCACAATAAGGAAAGCACGTTATCAATTCATTAGAAAACCCCATTTCCCATATAAGATAGTGTATAAAACTTTACTTTAAACAAACTGATCATAAAAGTATGTATTTTAGTATGCATATCGCCCCAAAACATTTAAAAGATGTATAAAATAGGGGATCTAGAACTCACCTGAACTTATGCAAATAGCTTAAATTCTAGGTCACTTAAGCTATAGCTTGAATACACGAGCTGCACGAAAGTTAATACACAAAAACGTCATTTTCTTCATAATTTCGCTGCCAGTTTCGTTAGCAGTTTCGCTGCCAGTTTCGCTGGCAGTTTCGCTGGGCAGCATTTCTGCCAGTTTCGCTGGACAGATTCGCTGCCATGAGCGCTTAACTTTCGTTGGAATTTCCTAGTTTCGCAATGTCTATAGGTCAGCCTAAGTACTTAGCGAAATTACTAACGAAACTGTAGTTTCGCAGCAGCAAAACTGTAGTTTCGCTAGAAATCCGCTAGTTTCGCTGGATAAATGAACAGTTTCGCTGGATGAATACTTAGTTTCGCTGAATCGGGGCCCAGTTTCGCTGGATGAACAGAAACTAAGAACCAGCCCGTTTTTAACCCAAAATCTTAACTTTTTACGTCCAAATCCTTGGTTTACCATCCATGAAGCCATATCTAACCTTTTTACTCATTTTCATACGTAAAAATTTGACCTTTATGTGTTTCTTTGAAACTTTTCAAAACCCAAAACCCTAGAATCCGGGTTTGATCAACAAAAGGGTTTAGAGGTCGATTCTTACCTGGTTTTGTTGCTCTTTCTTAGGATTTGATGCTCCAATCACCCAAATCTTCAATCTTCCAACCTTTCAAGCTCCAAATCTTGAGTTTTCTTCACTTTATCTCTCTACTTTCTCTCTCTACGAATTTGGGGGCTAGGGTTGAAATACTAGAATGGAGCTGATCATGCATTGTTTAAGGGCTCTTAATCTGCCATTAAACCCATTAAAACATGGCCCATTAAGGTTTATTTGGTCTATAACCCACTAATTTACCTTTCTTTCTTGAATTAACCCTTAAAAGCCCATTATTATTAAATGGCTTGTTTCGGGAAATTTCGGGGCGTTACATTAAAAATACCAAAAACTCATGGTCTGCAAGTCCTATCTACGGAATTAGTACTTCAAAATATTCACGGGCCCCAGTGGTGACTTGAGAACTCCATAACAAACTCACTAACATTACAGAAAAACCCATGATCTGTAACATCTCGTATTTTTTTTTAAAGTTAAATAATTGAGTTTGATATGTTGATGTTAAATAATTATAGAAATACAAATAATGATAATAATAATAATAATAATAATAATAATAATAATAATAATAATAATAATAATAATAATAATAATAATAATGATGCTAATAATAATAATAATAATAATAATAATAATAATAATGATAATAAAAATAAAAAAAAAAAAAAAAATATATATATATATATTTTATTAATAATGAAGTCCAGGGGGTAAATTTGCCAAAACCGAAACTTTAAAACAAGGTTTTTATACAAAATAATAAATAAAACAAACCTCAGGGACCATTTGTGTAACTTCTAAAATTACAAAACCGGCCCCTCCCCACCCCGATTTTCCGGCCACCGGTCCGGCCAACTCCGGCGGACTTCCGGCGAAGCCAAAACTCACGAAATATACGGTTTTAAACACCAAAAATTATACCAAATCGCTCGTGGACAAAAATCGAACCTAACACACGCATTTAATCGTTCAAATTTCAGCTTCTAGAATCAATAATCGACCACTTTAACTTTCGGTCGAAGTGCGGCATTAAATCGAGCACTAAACACTAAAATAAACAAAAGAAAACGCATGTTCTTGATCATCTTGTCGTTTCCAATCTTCCACTAAGTTAGAATTAGTATAAAACGCACGCGATTGTAGAGTTCGATCTTCATCCCTTTCGCAACCTGCAACTTAGTCGAAACCCACCTTCTGAGCATTCTAAACCCAAATTAACAGAGGGCTTTTGCTTGTTAACAACGTTAGAACGATCCTGCAAATTTAATTTGATTTTAATCATCAATTGCATACCGTTCGAACTCAACTTCGGTCGCGGCCTGTTCATAATCCATTCACCTCAAATTCATCATCGATCGGGGTAATTAAACACATCCTTACACTCGTTTTTACATGGGGATTAAAAGCCCCAATATCAATTTGATTATCAACTTCGAATTGGGGTTCAATTTTGGGTAAATCGAATTAGGGTTCTTGGGAAATTGGGATTGGTTTAAAGGTGTGGTTAAAAGAATTGGAAACGCATACCTATCGCGGCCCTGTGCCTTGGTTCACTGGTTCGGTGTGTGTGTATGCAGGGAGAGGACCCGGGTTCGACCCCGGGCAGCCTCGTTTTATTTGTTTTATTTTTTTAAAGCTTTTTAAAATACTTAAAAAAATATGGAAAAATTCCTAAAAATTATAAAAATAAATTTTATAAGTTTCCCTTATTTTAAATCCTACAAAACAGATTCCTGTAAATTTATTTTATTTAAAAACTTTAATAGATTTTTATAAAATATTATTTAAAAATATTAAAAATACTTATTTTTATAAATAAATCAAGTTAATTATGAAATAATCACAAAAATCATATAAATATTATTTATAAATATTATAAATAATTTTTATAAAATGGACACTTTATTATCTTTAAATACAAATTAATATATTTTATAAATCCATAAATTATTTATGAAATTGTGGGTTATTTCTTATAAAATATATATTGAACCAAAGGTATAAATTAATACCTATTTATTAATCAAAAATACTATAAGTGTGAATATTCTTATTTATAAATATTATTGGATAATTATAAATTATATAATTAGACCACATTATTTTTATATTTAATCCTAAAAATATATAAATACACCTATGAAATCTTTTTAATGAAATCAAAATATAAATAATTATTTTGTAAAACTTAATATTTATTGATAAATATTTATTAAAACATATACGAATATATAAAAAGATTGTAACATATATATAATGCGTGTGTGACACGTGTTAAATCAAATCAATCCGAACCTTACCAAATATATTCATTCGTATTAAAGACTAAATTACAAATCAATAATAGGTGTTGAACGTGTTTGATCGTGCTTGCTTAATTCTTTGAAGTTCTTATTCATATACATTACATCAACCCAAGGTGAGTTTCCGTGGCCCCTTTTTATGCTTTTATAATTGTTTCTATGTTTTTCAAACTTGGGGGAAAAGTATGCTCACCCGTTTTCGATGCTGTACAATCTTACATACAATTTTCATACTTGGAATCAATGTGATACTATTCCTATATTCTAATACATACATGGTGTTATTCTACGATTCTTACAACCATTAATTCCCGGGTTTGGGAACCAACGGATAGGTATTGGTAGTACTACTGGGTTGACACCCCCACCCTTCGACGATTGGTTAACTTGTGAGTTACCAACACAGCTGCCAGCAATCAGGCCAAGGGTGAATATATTCCGACAAATTTATATGCATAACGTCATTAGGTTTGGTTGTCTTAAACACATGTTATGTGGTTTTTGCTTACAGTATGATTCCATATCAAATTCTACACAGCATCAAATGTTTTAAATTTAAACCTGCGGAACTCACCAACATTATGTGTTGACATTTTTGAGCATATCTTTTCAGGTGAACATAATCAAAGAGGGTAGCTAGTGCAGATGCCTTAGCAGAGACCTCAGGATTTCAATAGTATTGCATATGTAATATTTGTCATTTGTTTTCATATTTGAACATTGTGTGATTTGTATTGGATCAATAAGACTATGATAGTCGTGGAACTGACTAACCACGACACAAGTCACCATTGTGTCGGGGGACGTCATGACACGAGAAGTTTGCATGTATTATATCTCTGTATTTATACCAAGTGTTATGACGATCCCGTCCGTCGCATCCTCGTGTTTCCGCTATAAGCGGGGGTGTGACAGATTGGTATCAGAGCCTTGGTTATAGAGATTTAGGTGGAGAATTCGACCTAGACTATAACCTAAGAACCTTCATATAGAATGCATGCTAGGGATTGTGTGCATTTGATTTTACCTAAATGTCTTTCATGATTTGTGTGACACATAGACACCTGTATTCTGGATTTCCTGGCAAAAGGCCCTCGGGCTAAGGCAAGCATATCGCATATATCTCATTGCGAGACCTGGTATGCTTACCTGGGGATTTCTGGGATGAGTGATAAACTATGGTCAATACACAAATCTACAAGGCAAATAGGTCAAATATATTAAGTCTATGAACTTAATATACAAGTATGTTCCTACATACCTGATTTTATACATATGTGCTTGTTACCTGATCATTACTCTTAGTCTTTCTCTATGGAATATCTAAACATAAGGGAACTTAGGTGATCACGTGGAGCGTTGATCTCGGATATTAAATCCGACCCTATCATGGTTACGACTGAAATCCTGAAAGTATGACGGATATGCAGTTATCATTTAAATATATTATGCTTATGTGCTTGGAAATCTAGTTGTTATTACATGCTATTAATGGGATACTATGGGTTCATGGACATAAGGACATCACATAATCTATGCTCAATAATACTATGATGTTAACTTGGGTAAGTAAAGCTAAGGGTAATCATGCAAGACAATTACCATTACGGGTGCACACGTAATTGCAATTCGCCATGCATGAGAAATCTGGCTAATCTTATCGTAAGGTAACGATCATGAGTATCACAAGTCTCTATTTTATACCCTAGGGTGCTAGAATCATAATTCTAGTAAGATTCTGTTAAGGGTAATCAAACATTATTACCATATACTTAAGTCCTGTCCTATTTAGAGCCTTTATGGTATTTCCAAATCATTAAATTGACCTTGTGAGACGTTTCTCCACCTAGCATTTCAATAACTATTAAATGCTAAAATAAAAGTGGGATACATAATACTCTCTACACATACATAACATTATTATTTGAAGAAATGCTAAGGAAAATTGAGATGTTACGTAACTAGTTTAAGTGTCGTTCAAGGTATATCGTGGATGTGGTGGGAACGCTGCGGGGAACCCTATATATAAACATCACCGGTATACCAAGAATGTGCTTAAACTGGGCTACATAATAATCTTGATGGACTGAAGCATAGATTTAACAGTGAAATCATGCATATATCTCAAGATAACTAAAGTATTCATCTGTCTGTGTCTAGAAAATGGCACCTAAGAGAGCTAACCGTAGAACCAACCAAGAGGGTGAGGCCCCGCAGAACAGGCGTAGGGGCAGACCAACAAGGGCAGGTGCTGCTCCAACTGGCAATAATCAGGGAACCGACAACCCTGACATAGCTGCTATGATTGCCCAGCAGCTAGCCACTTTGATCCCAACCATTGTAACCCAAGTGAGTGACACCCTGCTAAACCAACCTCTCCACGATGATCACAACACCAATGGTCAACACAACCATGGAGTAGGGGATAACGCTGGGAACGAAGTTGGAATCAACCAGGTTAAACGGGGATGTTCCTACAAAGAATTTGTGGCCTGCAAACCCCGGGATTTTGATGGAAAAGGCGGAGCAATAGCCTTGACCAGATGGTTGGAAAAGATGGAGGCAGTCATTGACATTAGTGGATGCCTCGATAGTCAACGTATCAAATATGCCACATGCTCATTACAGGGCAAGGCATTAACCTGGTGGAACACCCAGGTTCAGGCCAGAGGAAGGGAGTCTGCAATGCAGCTAACCTGGGATGAATTCAAGGCGTTGATCACTGAGGAATACTGTCCTCTTAACGAAATGTAGAAACTGGAGCAGGAATTCTGGAACCATGCCATGATTGGAGCTGGACACGCAACATACACCGATCGTTTCCACGAATTGGCAAAATTGGTTCCACATTTAGTGACACCAGAGTCCAAGAGGATCGAGAGGTATATTTGGGGACTCGCGCCTCAAATCCGAGCACTGGTAACTGCAGCTGCTCCTCCTACGATCCAGAGCGCGATTATGAAAGCTGGCGCTCTTACTGACGAAATGGTGAGAACCGGAGTACTGGGGAAGGGAACTGAGAAAAGAAAGGAGTCCGGGTCTAATCCTGGAAGATCCGATAAGAAGACTAAGACAGCCCGAAACTTTGTGGCTGTAACGCAGGGAAGGAAGGAATACACTGGACCGCACCCCAGGTGTAACAAGTGTAATTATCACCATTCCCCAGAAAAGCCGTGTCGTACGTGTACAAACTGTGGACGCCTGGGACACTGGGCGAAGGACTGTAGAACTGCGCTGAATCTGGTAGCACCTATCAACGCGGTTAACCCCGCCGGGAATGCCAGGGCATGTTACGAATGTGGGGGCCTCGATCACTACAGGAACACGTGCCCTCGACTGAATAGAGCACCTGGACAACAGGGGAATAATCAGCAGCAAGTGCTGGCTATAGCCGGTAATCCGAACCAGGGAAACCAAGGAAATGCTGCAAGGGGACGTGCCTTCGTCATTGGAACTAATGATGCCCGTCAAGATCCAAATGTTGTCACGGGTACGTATCTTCTCAACAACCACTTTGCATCCATATTATTTGATACCGGGGCAGACAATAGTTTCATATCTTCTGATTTTGCGCGCATGCTTGCCTTGAATCCTAGTAAGTTAGAAATCAGCTTTTCCGTAGAAATGGCCAATGGTAGATTCGTACCAGCAGATAAGATCATTAAACAGTGCTCTATAATATTAGAAGACCATGCTTTCAACATAGACTTAATACCTTTCGAGCTAGGGAGCTTCGACGTAATCGTGGGAATGGATTGGTTGTCAAAGCACGGAGCTGAGATCGTTTGTCGAGAGAAAGTAGTACGAATCCCTATGCCTAATGGGGAGGTACTCAAGATTCAAGGTGAACGACCAGGGAGAACTCTGAAGCTTATTTCTTGCATGAAGACGCGTCGATGTCTACGGAAGCAGTGCTACGCACTCCTGGCTCATGTGGTAGAAAGGAAGGAAGAAGGCATCAAGTTGGCAGATATTCCTGTGGTGCGAGATTACCCGGAAGTATTTCCTGATGATTTGTCGGGTTTACCTCCTCTACGACAGGTGGAATTTCGTATCGAGTTGGTTCCTGGAGCTACGCCGGTAGCAAAAGCACCATATCGGTTAGCACCATCTGAAATGCAGGAATTATCCAACCAACTACAGGAGCTATTGGAGAAGGGATTCATTCGGCCGAGTCATTCACCATGGGGAGCACCGGTTCTATTTGTCAAGAAGAAAGACGGGTCATTTCGTATGTGTATCGATTATCGCGAGCTGAACAAGTTGACGGTGAAGAATCGATGCCCTCTTCCCAGAATTGATGATTTGTTTGATCAACTACAAGGAGCTTCATACTTCTCCAAGATTGATCTTCGTTCTGGATATCATCAACTGAGAGTTTTTGAAGATGATATACCAAAGACAGCGTTCAGGACTCGTTATGGGCACTATGAGTTCTTAGTCATGCCATTCGGATTGACTAATGCACCAGCTGTGTTCATGGATCTGATGAATCGGGTGTGCAAACCATACTTGGATAAGTTCGTGATCGTGTTCATAGACGATATACTTATCTATTCTCGTTCGAAAGAAGATCACGAGAAACACCTCCGAGCAATTCTTGAACTATTGCGGGAAGAGAAACTTTTCGCTAAATTCTCGAAGTGTGAGTTCTGGCTCCAGGAAGTGAAGTTTTTGGGCCATGTGGTTAACAAAGATGGAATTCACGTGGACCCCGGAAAAATTGAAGCTGTGAAGAAATGGGATACACCCCAAACGCCATCAGAAATCCGACAATTTTTAGGATTGGCCGGGTATTATCGACGGTTTATTACGAACTTTTCAAAAATCGCACAACCATTGACTATGCTAACCCAGAAGGATAAGAAATTTGATTGGGGACATACACAAGAACAAGCTTTCCAGACGCTAAAGGAAAAACTGTGCAATGCTCCAATACTATCCCTTCCGGACGGAACTGATGACTTTGTGGTGTATTGTGATGCCTCGCATCAGGGATTAGGATGTGTGTTAATGCAAAGAGATAAGGTGATTGCCTACGCCTCACGACAACTAAAGGTGCACGAAAAGAACTACACGACTCATGATTTGGAGTTGGGCGCCGTAGTTTTTGCACTGAAGATATGGAGGCACTATCTGTATGGAACCAAATGCATCATCTACACTGATCATAAGAGCCTACAACACATCCTGAATTAGAAAGAGCTTAACATGCGACAACGACGATGGGTAGAACTACTTAGTGACTACGATTGCGAAATCCGGTATCATCCGGGGAAAGCAAATGTGGTGGCTGACGCCCTCAGCCGTAAAGAACGCGTAAAACCACTACGTGTTAGAGCTTTGGGATTGACTATACAAACAAACTTGAAAGCCCAAATTCAAAGCGCGCAAGGTGAGGCTCTAAAAGAAGAAAACCTTGCAGAAGAAGAATTCCGAGGGTTGGATAAACAAATGAATCGCAAGGATGACGGTGCATATTATTTCATTGATCGCATGTGGGTTCCCAAATGGGGAGGCGTACGCACACTAGTCTTGGATGAAGCACACAAGACTCGATATTCTGTTCATCCCGGTGCAGACAAGATGTACCATGATCTGAAGGATCTATACTGGTGGCCGGGTATGAAGAAAGACATTGCTCTATATGTGAGCAAATGCTTGACGTGCTCCAAGGTAAAAGCTGAACATCAGAAGCCATCGGGACTATTGCAACAACCCGAAATTCCCGAGTGGAAATGGGAGAACATCACCATGGATTTCATTACCAAACTCCCGAGAACGCCAAGCGGACACGACTCGATATGGGTCGTAGTGGATCGACTGACAAAATCTGCTCACTTCTTGCCTATCCGAGAAGATTATAAAATGGATAAACTGGCAAGATTGTACATCAAGGAGGTCGTGACACGGCATGGGGTGCCGGTGTCAATCATATCTGACCGAGACAGTCGATTTACTTCACGATTTTGGCAGACGTTGCAGAAAGCGATGGGCACTCGACTAGATATGAGTACCGCCTATCACCCACAAACGGATGGCCAAAGTGAACGAACGATACAAACGTTGGAAGACATGCTGAGAGCTTGTGTAATCGATTTTGGTGGTAGCTGGGATACTCATTTACCATTGGTTGAGTTCTCTTACAACAACAGTTACCACACAAGCATTGGATGCGCTCCATTTGAAGCATTATACGGGAGGAAATGTAGATCGCCAGTTTGTTGGGCTGAGATTGGTGAAAGCCAGCTAACAGGCCCAGAAATCATCCAAGAAACAACTGACAAGATTTTCCAAATTAAAGACAGACTAAAAGCTGCAAGAGATCGCCAAAAGAGCTATGCCGACAACCGTCGGAAGCCCTTAGAATTCAATGTTGGAGATCACGTCTTACTCAAAGTCTCTCCCTGGAAAGGGATTGTACGATTTGGAAAGAAAGGGAAGTTAGCCCCTCGATACGTAGGACCATTCGAGATTACAGAAAGAATCGGTCCGGTGGCTTACCGATTGAGGTTGCCACAAGAACTCAGCGGTGTACACGATACTTTTCACGTGTCAAACCTCAAGAAGTGTTTGGCGGACGAGTCCTTACATGTGCCAATTGAAGAAATCAAGATTGATGAGAAACTCCATTTTGTGGAAGAACCAATAGAAATAATGGATCGGGAGGTCAAACAATTAAAACGCAGCAAAATCCCAATTGTCCGAGTGAGGTGGAACTCAAGGCGAGGTCCAGAGTTCACCTGGGAACGTGAGGATCAAATGAAATTCAAGTACCCTCATCTTTTCGTTTCAGACTCCTCGTGAATAAATTTCGGGACGAAATTTCCTGAAGTAGGGGAGACTGTAACATCTCGTATTTTTTTTAAAGTTAAATAATTGAGTTTGATATGTTGATGTTAAATAATTATAGAAATACAAATAATGATAATAATAATAATAATAATAATAATAATAATAATAATAATAATAATAATAATAATAATAATAATAATAATAATAATGCTAATAATAATAATAATAATAATAATAATAATAATAATAATAATGATAATAAAAATAAAAAAAAAAAAATAAAAAAAAATATATATATATATATATTTTTATTAATAATGAAGTCCAGGGGGTAAATTTGCCAAAACCGAAACTTTAAAACAAGGTTTTTATACAAAATAATAAATAAAACAAACCTCAGGGACCATTTGTGTAACTTCTAAAATTACAAAACCGGCCCCTCCCCACCCCCGATTTTCCGGCCACCGGTCCGGCCAACTCCGGCGGACTTCCGGCGAAGCCAAAACTCATGAAATATACGGTTTTAAACACCAAAAATTATACCAAATCGCTCGTGGACAAAAATCGAACCTAACACACGCATTTAATCGTTCAAATTTCAGCTTCTAGAATCAATAATCGACCACTTTAACTTTCGGTCGAAGTGCGGCATTAAATCGAGCACTAAACACTAAAATAAACAAAAGAAAACGCATGTTCTTGATCATCTTGTCGTTTCCAATCTTCCACTAAGTTAGAATTAGTATAAAACGCACGCGATTGTAGAGTTCGATCTTCATCCCTTTCGCAACCTGCAACTTAGTCGAAACCCACCTTCTGAGCATTCTAAACCCAAATTAACAGAGGGCTTTTGCTTGTTAACAACGTTAGAACGATCCTGCAAATTTAATTTGATTTTAATCATCAATTGCATACCGTTCGAACTCAACTTCGGTCGCGGCCTGTTCATAATCCATTCACCTCAAATTCATCATCGATCGGGGTAATTAAACACATCCTTACACTCGTTTTTACATGGGGATTAAAAGCCCCAATATCAATTTGATTATCAACTTCGAATTGGGGTTCAATTTTGGGTAAATCGAATTAGGGTTCTTGGGAAATTGGGATTGGTTTAAAGGTGTGGTTAAAAGAATTGGAAACGCATACCTATCGCGGCCCTGTGCCTTGGTTCACTGGTTCGGTGTGTGTGTATGCAGGGAGAGGACCCGGGTTCGACCCCGGGCAGCCTCGTTTTATTTGTTTTATTTTTTAAAGCTTTTTAAAATACTTAAAAAAATATGGAAAAATTCCTAAAAATTATAAAAATAAATTTTATAAGTTTCCCTTATTTTAAATCCTACAAAACAGATTCCTGTAAATTTATTTTATTTAAAAACTTTAATAGATTTTTATAAAATATTATTTAAAAATATTAAAAATACTTATTTTTATAAAATAAATCAAGTTAATTATGAAATAATCACAAAAATCATATAAATATTATTTATAAATATTATAAATAATTTTTATAAAATGGACACTTTATTATCTTTAAATACAAATTAATATATTTTATAAATCCATAAATTATTTATGAAATTGTGGGTTATTTCTTATAAAATATATATTTGAACCAAAGGTATAAATTAATACCTATTTATTAATCAAAAATACTATAAGTGTGAATATTCTTATTTATAAATATTATTGGATAATTATAAATTATATAATTAGACCACATTATTTTTATATTTAATCCTAATAATATATAAATACACCTATGAAATCTTTTTAATGAAATCAAAATATAAATAATTATTTTGTAAAACTTAATATTTATTGATAAATATTTATTAAAACATATACGAATATATAAAAAGATTGTAACATATATATAATGCGTGTGTGACACGTGTTAAATCAAATCAATCCGAACCTTACCAAATATATTCATTCGTATTAAAGACTAAATTACAAATCAATAATAGGTGTTGAACGTGTTTGATCGTGCTTGCTTAATTCTTTGAAATTCTTATTCATATACATTACATCAACCCAAGGTGAGTTTCCGTGGCCCCTTTTTATGCTTTTATAATTGTTTCTATGTTTTTCAAACTTGGGGGAAAAGTATGCTCACCCGTTTTCGATGCTGTACAATCTTACATACAATTTCATACTTGGAATCAATGTGATACTATTCCTATATTCTAATACATACATGGTGTTATTCTACGATTCTTACAACCATTAATTCCCGGGTTTGGGAACCAACGGATAGGTATTGGTAGTACTACTGGGTTGACACCCCCACCCTTCGACGATTGGTTAACTTGTGAGTTACCAACACAGCTGCCAGCAATCAGGCCAAGGGTGAATATATTCCGACAAATTTATATGCATAACGTCATTAGGTTTGGTTGTCTTAAACACATGTTATGTGGTTTTTGCTTACAGTATGATTCCATATCAAATTCTACACAGCATCAAATGTTTTAAATTTAAACCTGCGGAACTCACCAACATTATGTGTTGACATTTTTGAGCATATCTTTTCAGGTGAACATAATCAAAGAGGGTAGCTAGTGCAGATGCCTTAGCAGAGACCTCAGGATTTCAATAGTATTGCATATGTAATATTTGTCATTTGTTTTCATATTTGAACATTGTGTGATTTGTATTGGATCAATAAGACTATGATAGTCGTGGAACTGACTAACCACGACACAAGTCACCATTGTGTCGGGGGACGTCATGACACGAGAAGTTTGCATGTATTATATCTCTGTATTTATACCAAGTGTTATGACGATCCCGTCCGTCGCATCCTCGTGTTTCCGCTATAAGCGGGGGTGTGACATGATCTGCAAATACCTAGGTCTTCAATGCATTCACAAGTTTTGTAAATAGTAGAAACTTTTGATGATAATTCCAACAACTCTATTTAATTGAGTAGCAAATTCACTAGGCATTCCACCAACCCTATTTTTTCGATTAGCAAATCCACCAACTCTATTTTATTGTGTAGCAACCCTGAACTTTCCCAATGAATATTGAATTCTCACTCAACCAAACCAGCTCTTCAATGCATTAATAGATTCATTATATAATTATTATATATAATAATATATTATCTAATATTTCTTGTATTGTGCGCACTGTATTGTTCATAATATGTTTGCAAATGAAAAAGTGCATCAACAATCCTTTGCGGTTGATCACCTACCTAGTGAAAATTAGTAATTGCCACCATCTTTGTTTGTTTGAAGCCTTGGCCAGACCTTATAACTCTGCTCTGCTCTGCTGTGTCATAGACAAATACCATGTCTTCTCGGACTCAAATATCAAGCTACATGAACATACGCCATATGAGATTGGGTAAGTCTATAGAGTACCTAATTGAGATCTCGTAGTTTTTTGCATACTGTGCCACATCTCCCTTAAGCAATAAATTGATACAAGCCTTTATAGATAGCATCCTAGCTCCACGTGACATGTTATTCAAACTTTCAATATGTTCGTGGTTAGGTTACCCCATCGACGATTCCCCCTATCATACAAAAGCATCCACTTGCTTTTATCGATATCTTTTAGGTGTCAACAGACTTCTTTGTTTATTGTCATTATATGCAAAATAGAATTATTAAACTTTCTAGCTTTTGAAGTGCTCTTGATATCCCAACATAGCATTTTCATGCTTAAATCTTGTACTGTTACATAAAATTGCTTCTAACATGTCAAAGCAAAAACAATGAAATAAGTTTGGCTCCCTCCACGCTTCTAGATTCTCCATAGTACTCAATATCCCGGCATGTCGATCAGAAAGAACACACAACCGACGCACGATTGGATCAACAAAGTGTATTTGATACTCGCCAAACAACCAACCCTAATTCTCAATTGTCTCTTTATCCACAATCGCGTATGCCACCAATAAAATCATAATATTGCATGTTTTGAAATCGCGATTATTATTTTTCACATGTAAGGTCCTTTTAAATGAGTTGTGTCTATGGAGATAACTGGAACGCAATACTGGAAAGCTTCAATACTAGGATGGAAAGCCTAGAACACATATTTAAATATAGCATAGTTCGTAGGACCATAGGGGTGAGCTGGAAAACCGAATAAACCGAACCAAACCAGCTTAACTGGTATAACCAACTTATTTTAACCTACCATAGCAATAACCTATGGTGCGGTTAAGCGAATATTTAAAAACCAAAATTTTTAGTTCGATTTCTGTTATGGTAATTTTCGTCACTGAAAAAATCAAACCGCACTATGGTTAACCAACCTTTTAAACTGAATCAAACCATGGTTAACCAACCCACATTTTAACAAACCAAATTGCTATTGAGGGCCCACTACAGTTTTGACCCAATACTAAAAAATGAATGTCAAAATTAGAAGTTACATTTTAACATTTTAAAACCCTAGAAGATACTCTCGCTCTTTGCACTCCTCTAAAGCTCTACGCATTCCCTTGTTCATCAACTCTAAGTCAAGGGTTCATTCTCTACAAAACACAATTCCGGTTGTTCTTCAGGTTTTGCTCCCACTTTATTTCTCTTTTTGTTCATGTTGTTTGCTCATTCAGTTGTTTTTTTATTTGTTTTTTTATGAAATGAGAATTATTCATGATTTGGGATTTTACTCATGTTACATCTACACCTCAAGTGCTCAAAGTGTTTTGCGTGACCTTCTATATTCTGTTTAGAGTATATGAATGTGTTTAGATTGCATAAAAGTTTTGTCTAGTTTTGGGTAGTGATTTCATATACGTGAGTGATTTTAATCAAAATCATTTTATTTGGTCTTTAATTATACTCCACTAAATCAATTTTTATAACATTAAATTCAAAAAAAATTAAGGCTAAAAGATTCAAAATAAATTTGGATGGTTAATCTTTTTTCAAAAACAAATGTGTGTATATCTCAACTTATACCTGCTACTATTGATTTATTAGTTGTGCCTTTTACCTCACATGTACTATTTTGATTTACTAATTTTGTTTCTATGTACCTGAAAATCTATTCTTGTGTAATTGTAGATGGAAATATCGTTATTTGATGTTAAAGAAAAAACACTACTGAACCAGTTGGTAATGATGATTAGCAAAATGTGGAGCAAGTGAAGAATGAAGGTGGTAGACTAAGGGGGTGTTGTTTTTTTTAAAAAGCTCTTCCTAACCTCTTTTGTTTGCGCCGTGCAGATCACGTGTAGACGTTTAGGTCTGCAGAGTGTTTGTTTTTACGAAGACTTTTCATTAAACAAAGGTATGTGCGAGGTCTGCATGGTGCAAACTTCGCACAACCACTTCTAAAGTCTTCTAAAGTCTGTAGAGGATTAAACACCATCACCCACCACCACCCATGTCCACCACCACTGTCCACCACCACCACCGTCCGCCACCACCACCGTCCGCCACCACCACCGTCCGCCACCACCACCGTCCGCCACCACCACCGTCCGCCACCACCACCGTCCGCGACCACCACTGTCCGCACCACCACCGTCCGCACCATCACCGTCCGCCACCACCACCGTCCCCCACCATCACCGTCCCCCACCACCACCGTCCCCCACCACCACCGTCCCCCACCACCACCGACCGCCTCTACCACCATCCGCCACCACCACCACCCGCCTCCACCAATGTCCGCCTCCACCCACCGTTCGTGTGGAATAAAATGTATTATTATGGTTTTATAGCTACTAAAAATGTGAAATAAATTATTTAAATAAAATGTATTTTTATGGTTTTATGAATATTATTGTACTGTTATATGACTTTTATTTAAATTTTAATGTTGAAGTACTTTTTAAAGTTCAAAAAATAGGTTTATTTTAATTACAAAATATTTTAACAGTCTGTAAATATTAAAAAACAAATAGTATTTTTCTTGCAGACTACAGACGTTTTGTCCACCTCTTCTCCTGCAGATGTCTGCAGATGTGGTCCGTAGACTGCAAACATTTTGTTGTAGAAGAAACAATAGCACCTAAGATCTTTTGTGTGGGACCATTTTACTATTGATAGGGATACTAAGAAAGCAACATGTTCGTGTTGTAAATTATTAATTGCAGTTAGCTATAGAAAGAATGATAAGAGTGCTTTGTTGTATCATTTAAAACATGTATCCAAGTCTTCACCTTTTTATAATTATGAAGACAAAAAGAAAAAAACAATATTAAAATTTAAGCCTGAAAGTTCGGGAGAAGGTAGTTCTAGCTAGACTACCCACGTATTTAGTCAAGAAAATTATAGAAAACTTTTGGCATGGATGTGCATAGAAGACAATCGACCTTTTAGTGCGGTTAAGGATGAGGGACTTAAAGAATTTATATAGGAGTTAAATCCAATGTTTAAGTTTCCATCAACATGGACAGTTGCTAGGGAATGTTTGTCAATAATAAAGAGGAGATAACGAAATTAAAAACCTTTTAAAAGATCAAACTGTGTCCCTTACTACCGACAGTAGACTTGAGTTCAAAATTATAATTATATGTGTATTACAACACATTGGGTTGATGAAGATTGGTGTAACACCCGAAATTTTATAGGCCAAGAAAGAAATGATAAATGTAGATAAAAGAAGGAAATGTGAGGTAACCCAAATTTGAGGGGTTAAAAGTGTCCAAAAGGACAAAAGTTTAAAAGTTGGTAAATAAAGGTGATGGCCGCCCATGTTGCCTGTTTACACTTCTTCTCATTCGGATTTAGAGAGAGAAACAACAGAGAATTCGGATTTTAGAGAGAAAAGAAGAAGAATTCGAGGTGTAAGGTAAGGAATTGTGTTTTAAGTTATTTTTAGTCGGCTTGTGCCTTGGATATATGCTTATGTGCGTTATTGTATGTTTGGGTGATGTGTTTAAGTGGGTTTTAGGTGCTAGAACCGTCTGAAAAGCTCAAGAGAAGGGTGTAAGCTCAAAAGCAGCAAAGATGAGTTTCTAAAACCCCCCTTTTTAACATGTTTTTAACGAACTTTGGGGCTGGAAAATGCATGTGAACATTTTTTTATGAAAAATGGGTTTTTACCCGTATGTTTGTGTGAATGTGTATACGGGTGGGTGTAAATTTGGGGCATATATGCATGTATGAACATGTTATGATGCTTAGGATGATAATACTAAGCTTAGAACATGTTAGATTTGGATTTGGGACTGAAAATAAGCTGATTTAGTAAAAGTTAGTTACTGAACCGTCTAAATAATGGACCATGCTTCCAACGGCTTAATTTCCTAAGTGTTCCCAAACGCCCAAAAGCCCAACCGTCTGAATAGTGCCTAATCATCTAAACAGGCCCATGCGTCTAAGTGAAAAATGGCTAAGTATAGGCCCAAACATCTGAACAGTGCCCAACCGCCTAAGTACCCATGCGTCTAAGTCAGGCCCATGCGTCTGAATAGTGTCCAACCGTCTAGAATATTGCTCAAGATGACTAAGTGCTGGGCCAAACGTCAGAATAGGGCCCATACGTCTGAATAGGGCCCATGCGTCTAAATAGGCTCATGCATCTAAGGCAAAAAGTGACCAAGTTAAGTCCAGACGTCTGCATAGTGGCAAAACATCTGAACAAGGCAGAAGCGCCCAAATAGTTCCCATGCGTCTAGACTCTTAGAAATTATTTTTTGAAGTTTCAGGAAAAATAGAAAGTCTAGGGTTTTGACTAAGTTGACTTATGGGCAATGATTACCCATTATAAGCATAATTATGAAATGCTTTAGGGTTATAAAATGTATAAATGATGTACGATATGTATGATGTGTTATCTTTTAATAATGATTAAATGTATTTATATTATATTATAAAATGTGCTATGTCTTATGTTATTACGTTACGTAGTATGACAAACGAATGAAAGAATGTAAAGAGTAACATAATAAAGTGAAAGATAACAAAGATGAGAAGTGGGACATAATGAATGGACAAAAGCCTTGCAAGCAAAATGGAAAGAGGTTCATAATTCCATGTGAGTTGTTAGAACAACTGTGGGGGGAATAGTGTGCGATTTTGGCTAAATCATAAGGGTTCATACACACAGTAAGAGTTAGTCTTGGTGACTGCTCCAATACGTGCGATTTTTATTACTGTGTGTTATGTAGCGTGCGATCTTGGCTACCTCATGAGAGTTTCCATACACAGGGGAGTCAGTCTTAGTGACTGTTCCATACGTGCGATATGGGATCCTTGTCATTCGACCTCAGTAATCGTGGCTACGTGCCATGAAGAGGGTAAATCTTGTCAGGATCTAGATTCAGTGAAAGATAATAATAGAAGTGGATATGAACAAAATGAAAGAAACGTGCCATAAGAATGAAACGTGCGATAAGAACGAAACGTGTGAAAATAACGAAATGTATGATGTGTGACCATGTGCGATAGGGAAGAAAATGTTTTAACAAGCAAAAGGTAATTTATATTTTTATAAAACTAGAACTCACTCAACAACACTGACTTTTATGTGTTTTCTAGTTGGCAGGTAAAAGTTGCTGAGGATGGCACCGGGTAGCTACTTGGCATTTTTGGAATGGCATCCATTCGTATAATAATGACATTTTTGTGATGTAATGCAAGTTATAATATTTTGTAATAGTTAACAGTATTGTATTACATTACAAAAGTTGTCATTAAAATATATGAAATGTTTTGTTTAAATTCCGCTGCAATGTTTTAAATAATAGTATGTTTTATATGCGATGAATGACCAACTGTGAGGCGCCCGGGACCAGGGCCTTAAAAGTTAGTATCAGAGCCAAAGTTTAAGTGAAATGGGTAAATATTTACAAAAGAAACCTAAACTTAAACTGAGAAGGGACAAAGGGAAGGGATGCCAGTCTGAGTAGCTACATGCCATCAGGTATTTTCTTTAATGTTAACCGGTATTAGGTGCGCATGTTATTTGATCTGTTTGCCTTAGTAGATTTAGGTACTTATGTAGTCGGGATAGGAAATGCTTGGGGTATAAAGGGTAAAGTAAGTGGCTAATCACAATTGCCCACTGTAATTAGGGACTTACTATACTTGATATAACCTAAGCTATTACCTTGAATGACTACGTTAGTGTTTGAATCTTATAGCGATTAGGAATGGCTGGAGGTAGATCTTCTAAGGCTTCATGAGGCGGAGCACGTGGTGGACGTGATGCTGAACCACGAGCCACAAGAGGAAGGCCCAGAGTTGAGAAGGTGACCCATGAGGAGCTTGAGACCCCTTATACAGAGGGTGGAGATGAGAGGCTAACTTGAGAGCCTCGGTGAAGGATGCCGTGGTGGAAGAGGTTCATCAGGTCATGCAGACGATCTTGCCGTCTGTAGTGACCGAAGTGATTAAGGGTGTTAGAGAAGGGGAGAGGAGGGATAGGAATAGGTCTTCGGGAGGGAGAGAGCAACCCGAGACCGAGACAATTATCCCTACTCATGAGTAAGAGGAGGAGGAGGAGCTTATGCCAGAGGCAGCACGAGGCTGTAACTATGGGGCATTCCAGAGATGCAAGCCCCCTACCTTTAATGGTAATGGCACTACTGCTGCTACTCACCCATCAGGGAGATGGAGGCTGTTCTTGAGATCAGCGAGTGCCGGGAGGATCAGAAGGTAAAATTTGCCACTCATTCATTTGTTGACTCAGCTTTATGCTGGTAGGACAACATTGTCCAAGCTGAGGGTAGCAGGGCGATTGGTAGAATGAGGTGAAGCGAGTTGAAGAAGTTGGTGATTGAGGAGTTCTGTCCTCATCGGGAGATGGACAAGGTAAAGAGGGAGTTCCTGCAACTGGAGGCAGGAACCATGACACATCAACAATACACCACCAAGTTCAACGAGATGGCACGGCTGGTGCCAGATCAGGTGACGCCCTATCATGAAAGATCAAGAGATATATTCAGGGCTTGCCGGCGGATATCCGTAGGCACCTGATCGTCGCCCGACCGAGTACGTTTAGGTTGGCGGTTGACTTGGCTGGGAGGTTGTATGATGAGAGGAAGGTGATGGTGGTTGAGAAGAAGAAGACTGCTGGTGATGATCGGAGCTAGAACCGGAAACGGTTTGGACGGGGTGGCCTTACCCCGGGCGATAAGAAAGCGAGGGTGGATGATCGACGGGTGATTACCGCAGGCTCAGGGGTGAAGAGATGCGGGAAGTGTGGAAAGGAGCATTCAGGAGAATGCAAATGGGGATTAAACATCTGCTTCAAATATGGGAAGTCTGGTCATATAACAAGAGATTGTGGGAAAATAAGGTGTTATAACTATGGAGAAAACGGCCATCTGAGCAGGGAGTGCAAGAAGCCGAGGGCAGAGAGTTCCGGAGCAAGGAAGAAGATTGGAACTAAAGGACAAAGGGCAAGCGCCAGAGCATTCACGATGACCATAGAGGAGGCTAGGACGGACCCCGATGTTGTGTCAGGTACGTTTCTAGTAAGTCAAACTCTTGCTTCTGTGTTATTTGATTCTGGTGCTAGTAGGAGTTTTATTTCTGCTGCTTTCTGTGCTAAATTGCCTGTTAGTAATAGACGTATTGATGAGCCCTTCGATGTAGAAACTGCTATTGGTAAGTCCACTAGAGTTACTGATATGATTGAGGACTGTACTATAGAATTAGAGGGTCATAGGTTTGCTGCTAAGCTACATGTGATGCCCTTAGGCGGATTTGATGTAGTATTAGGGATGGATTGGTTAGCAACCTATGAAGCAAACATCGTGTGTCGTAAAAAGATGATTAGACTGACAACGCCTGATGGGTGTTCAGTGACAATATACGGTGATCGAATTATGATGATTCCGAAAGTGATTTCGATGGCGGTGGCGGGAAAGTGCATGAGGCGTGGATGTAGTGCCTATCTGGCCTACGTGAAGGATGTGGACACGTCGACACCATAATTGTCCAATGTACCGGTGGTGTGTGACTTTCCCGATGTGTTTCCAGAGGACTTATCAGGTGTGCCACCGGACCGTGAAATTGAATTTCAGATCGACTTGGTACCCGGTGCTCAGCCCGTAGCTAAGGCACCGTATCGGTTGGCTCCGACTGAGATGAAGGAGTTGATGGAGCAACTGTAGGAGTTGCTCGATAAGGGGTTCATTAGATCGAGTATCTCTCCTTGGGGTGCTCCGATCTTGTTTGTAAATAAGAAGGACGGTGCATGAGGATGTGTATCGACTACCGTGAGTTGAACAAGTTGACGGTGAAAAATCGGTATCCACTACTGAGTATTGATGACTTGTTTGATCAGCTCCAAGGTGCCAGTTGGTTCTCGAGGATAGATCTTCAATCTGGCTACCATCAGTTGAAGGTGAAGGAGCAAGATATTCCTAACACAGCTTTTCGCACGCGATATGGACACTATGAGTTTCTCGTTATGTCCTTTAGTTTAACCAACGAGCCAGCTGCTTTTATTGATTTGATGAATCGGGTGTGTCGGCCGATGTTGGATAAATCAGTGATTATGTTCATTGATGATATCCTAATGTGACATCCGGTAATTTTCCGTTACAAAACTCCGTTAGTTCCGTTAAGTTTTACATACACGCGTCGTAAGCACACACTAGTTGTCATTTGAAGTTGGTGACTTAATAATAATTAATAATGTTAAATTAATAATAATCTAGTGGATTAAATGATTATTTTGTTATGTTTATGTGTTTACGCGATTTAAAGACTATTCGGGAATTTTATCGCGTAACGCGGAAACGCGTGTGTTATTTCGTATGTCTTGTGTTTTTACAAAATAAAATATCTAAGGCTTACCATTAGTTTATATGTTTATATTTTTAAGTTAAAAACACATTACAAAGAGTTAAAAACTTAATTTTTATAAAAATACAAAATGCAAGTTTTAGAGGGGGTATTCTTGTAAATTAGTTAAAATAAAACACCCCAAACCCCCACCCAAACACCCAGCGACCGTGAACAGCATTCTCCAGCCCCTTCTCTGCAATTTTCAGCCTACAACACTCAATTCTTCACGGTTTTGATCGATTTCAAGCACTAGAACGCGATTTGGACCTTCATTAACAAGTATACACGTGAATTGAAGGTTAGTTTTGTTGTTTTTGTGGGTTTTTCATTAGGGCCGAACCCTAGGCTGCGAAATTGGGTTTCATAGGGCTGAATTTTTGATGTTTTGATGATGATCCTTGGGTTAATTGATGATGCTAGTATGTTTTCTGCGTATGTATGTATGTGTATGTGATCTGCAGTGTATGTATGTATATGTTCTCTGCGTATGTATGTATGTGTATGTGATCTGCATATGTATGTATGTATGTATATGTTCTGCGTATGTATGTATCTGTAAGTATAAAACATGCGTATGTATATGCTTTCATGTGAAATGTGTACACGTTCTGATTTCTGGCAGATTGCATACCCTGTTTTCATCATGACATAACCAAATGAAGACGAATCCAAAAACTGGTTTTCTTGAGACTAACATGTTCCTCATGGAGTCTAGTTTTCAAAACCTCCAACCTTGTCCAATTTGGATGTGTAAAACGTGAGTTATGATCATTTTAGTGAAGGGTGGTCAGAAACAAACTTTCTGACAGATTCTGAGTCTCATTTTGTATGTGCCACAAACAGGTCATAACAGGTCCAAATGATGTGTTTCTAGGGCCCAAATTGTTTTTTACTGAGTCTAGTTTCCAGAAAGGGTAACTACACTCCAATTGGAGGTGGTTAAGTTGGTGTGTTTATCTGTTTTGGCTAGAAGGGTCAATTCTGTCCTCTTGGACAGAATGTATGTGTTGACTTGTTTGATATGCCATTTTCATTTCATAAAACCTGAGACCAAACCCTATGGTAAAAAATTTTTCCTTGGAATCCTCTGAACTCCAGAAAAAGAATTAACCCAATAGCTATTTTCAAATGAGAGTTATGCACAATTTGGCAAGCTAACTCCAGCAGCCCTCCGGTTGAGAGCTGCTGTAACATTTTGAGTTTTTCTAGTAACTCCAAGCCCTTAAAACCTAAAACAAATTTTCACATACTTATTGACTCATAGGAGAGCCTACTGGAGTTTGGCCTTGGCCTAAATCCTTGTTGGATATGTGTTTGACCGTATCGTCCGAACACCTAGAATCTGCCAGAAAACGCAGATTCTGGAAAACGAATACCTACAACCTGTAATATATTTACTTGGCTTTTGCGTGTAATGTTAGTACTACTAGAACTTATTTTGATGGTATAAGTTGTGAATTGGACATGTTCTTGATGTTAGAATCATGCTAGAGTATTTACTAAGGATGCTTATTATGATGAAATGTGTTAATTGGTTTGTATGGAACTTTATGATCATGTATGGTTTTGTATGTTGACTAGTAACTAGGACATCATGTTTGGGACTGGAAATCAATCATCTTGATGTATGTGGTATGTATTGGACATATTGGATGTGTTATGGTTAGTATGGATGATTATTTGGTAAATTATCTATTTGACCCGTATATGCTAATTCATGGTATTAGGTCATATAAGTAGGTTATGCATGATCTGATCTTTTATATGACACACTAGTTGTGTTATGAACACACTGAGTATGCTAGATGCTAAGAACTTACATGACTTGTATGATATATGCTCATGTCTATATAAATGGTTTACAACACATAATGTCACCAACGGGTCAAATGGGTCAACTGGGTCAAACATGTCTATTCTTCAAAAACCTTGAGTCCTTGGTTATAGTGCACTTAGGGTTTCTCATATTCACTGTTTACACAAACTCATGTACTTACATGATCTAGGTAACCTTTGAGGGTTGACTGTCCACTTTGTCTTTCAAGTAAACTCTAGTACTCAATACGCGTATCAGGTGAGTTCATGCCCCACTGTTTTACTTAACCTCTTTTGGGGGAGATAGCATACTGGTAACTTTACAAACGCTTTATATATTTAAGATGTGTATGATATTAATATAGTGTTGTTTACCATGATAAAGTCCTCACACTTTCGAATTGTTAATATTGAATAGCGGGAAAACTTGGATAGTACTACTGGGTCTGCCGAGCCCCACCTGTGTGACTCGAGGTCAACCGGGTGCATTTGTCCTATGTACATTTGTCACGACATGGTAAGTCGTGACAGGAGGCAAACATAATACAGTCAGCTTCAATTGCGAAATCACTATGTATTAATATTCATTTGTGAATAGACTAGCTATCTATTGCAATACACATGCTTATATATATCACAATTGTTAAACTGTTATGTTTAAACGCAAACTCTTGAACTCACCAACCATTGTGTTGACTTTTTAGTATGCTATTCTCAGGTCGATAATCCGGATTGCCAGTAGGTGCACTGCACGAGTCAAGCATGCATTCTAGGATCAAAACAATGACCCATTTGCTTATCTTTATGATTGGGTTTTTCTTTAAACAGTTGGTTGGCGCATGTTTTGCCATGTTATACATTTTTATATTTTGGGTTTGTCTTATTTATAATACGCTTCCGCACGATTTTAAAGTTTGAAATCTGGTTTAGTTTGTGTTAAATATGGCATATAGAGTCGTTCCGAGTAACTATTGACTGTGATCTTGGTTTGTTCACACGCCTCGCGGTAAAACTCCGCACGTGGATTTTGAGGGTGTGACAGATTGGTATCAGATTCACTCATGTGTCGTTTGGGGTGTGGGACATACCTCACCAAGGATGGTGACTTCTCGGGCTCATCGAGGACGATGAGTCCAAACAAGGGGTGCTTGTGACACCCTACACATATCCCACATCGGTCGTGGACATGAGAGATTCCTGGTTCATAAGGAATGTCTGGCCTCTAATATCAACAACGCGTTTTGGGCGTATTGACTGTGGATGAGAGGAGAACTCCACAGTTAAGCGTGCTCAGGTGGGAGCAATCCAGGGATGGGTGACCTCCCTGGGAAGTTTTCACCCGGGCAACCAAAAGCAAATCCGTGAGCTCCTCGTGGGCGAAGCGGACAATATTGTTGGTGTGAGAGGCCGGGTGTGACACCTAATCTATTCAAGGAGCGAAGAAGAGCATGTCGGTCACATTGGGGAAATGTTGGAGACGTTGAGAAAAGAGAAGCGGTATGCTAAGTTCTCCAAGTGTGCTTTTTAGTTACGCGAGGTGCAATTTCTGGGTCACGTGGTAAATGCGGAAGGAATCATAGTGGACCTGGAAACGGTTGAGGCCATGATGCAATGGAGGTCTCCTAAGACGCCATCTGAGATTCGTAGCTTCTTGGGATTGGCGGGCTACTACAGGAGGTTTATTCAAGACTTTTCCAAGATAGCCTCACCTTTGACAAAGTTGACTCGCAAGGATGTGAAGTTCGTGTGGGGTCGAGAACAGGAGCGTGCTTTCGAGTAATTAAAAGCGAGATTAACACAAGCTCCTGTCTTGACGTTGCCCTAGGGGAGTGAAGATTTAGCGGTGTATTCAGATGCATCTTATTCTGGGCTAGGTTGCGTATTAATGCAACGCGGAAGGGTGATAGCCTACGCATCCGGACAGCTGAAAACCCACGAGGTCAACTATCCCACGCACGATCTAGAACTAGCTGCGGTGGTTTTCACGTTGAAGATTTGGCGGCACTACTTATACGGGACGAAGTGCACAATCTTCACTTACCACAAAAGCTTGAAGTATTTTTTCGTGCAGAAAGATTTGAACATGAGACAGAGATGATGGTTAGAGCTCATAAAGGATTACGATTCCGAGATCCATTACCATCCGGGCAAGGCCAACGTGGTGGCAGATGCTCTTAGCCGGAAGGAGAGACCCGAGCCGATTTGGGTGAAGGCTTATCAGCTGATTATGACCTCTGACGTGATGACATAGGTCAAGGAGTTTCAAGACGAGGCTTTGAAAGAAGATCGTCTTAACTCTGAAAGAATGAGAGATCTAGTCGCAGAGTTGGGTGAAAACACTCTCGGTGTTAAGACCCGATACGGGCGGGTGTGGATTCCTCGTTATGGGGATTTACGTGGAAGGATCATGGACGAGGCTCATAAGACTCGATACTCCATTCATCCCGGTGCTACCAAGATGTACCACGACATGAAGAAGGATTATTGGTGGTCGGGTATGAAGCGTGATGTGGCAGAGTATGTGACTAAATGCCTTACTTGTTTGCAAGTGAAGGCGGAGCATCAGAACCCATATAGGAAGATCCAACCTTTGGATATACCCGAGTGGAAATGGGAGCATATCACCATGGACTTTATTACGAAGCTACCACATACCCGAAAGGGTATGATGCAATATGGGTGATAGTTGACCGTTTGACGAATACTGCTCACTTCCTACCGATTCGAGAGACGTATTCTTCTGAGAGACTTGCGGATTGTTGGTACACATGTCCCTAGTTCTAGTTCTAGTTCTAGTACGCTTAAATGTAAATGACTTTCATTTTGTTACATCAATGTAATGTTTTGATATATGTAATGAAAAACTCTTTGTTGAATGTTCATTGGTTATTGAATGTTATATCTATTTATATTATTGTGTATTACAAGCTTACATGAACATGTTATATGGGTTTACAGTTGTTAGACATAGTTCTGTATCGTTAAAGGTTCAGGAATGTGTTTAACTAAGGCATATGATCCAGTCGCACGACTGGACCATACAAACGGGCCAGTCGCATGACTGAACCATGTGATTGAGCCAAACGCACGATTGAGTCATAAGATTGACTCAGTCGTACGAATGAATCAACCGTGTGCCTTAGTCATACGTATGAATGGATCATATGACTCAGTCACACGACTGAGCCATACATATGGCTCAGTCGTACGAATATAGACTGAAACCTATAAATACCACATAATTCGTGGAAAAATAGAACACTTCGAGAATTCACAACCCTAGCCATCCCAGAGCGTCCAAGTCGTCCCTTCCAACTTCATAGAGCGTTCCTGATCATTGCTAATCAGTTCTTAACGTTTTCTAATCGTTAGTTTTGATCGGATTAACGTTCTCCCTGATTGGATCGCCAATCAAATAGGATTCCGCACTATTTGATCTGGTTTCACGTAGTTTCAGTTAGTACCAGTTCGTACTCGGTCCTAACAAGTGGTATTAGAGCTTTGGCTCTCGATTCTACGTGGATTCAATCGCGTTTTTGCAAAAGTCAACGTTTTCAATCAAAAGATCCGTTCCGTTTGCATTAAAAATTCGATTTTTATGAGTGCATGTGTTCAAAAGTTCGTATTTTTTGAGTTCTAGCCGACTAGGGTTTTCAAAATCGTGATTTTAGTCGAATCGAGTGAAAATTCTGAAAAATTTCGAAGTCAGCCGTCTCAGTCGCACGATTGATCCAATCGCACGATTGATCCAATCGTACGACTGAACTCCATACGCACAGCTCAGTCACATGATTGGTCCATTCGTTCGCTTCATTCGCACGTCTAAACTCATTCGTTCAGTCTAACTCAGTCGTATAGTCCATTCGTACGACTGAGCTCATACGCATACTTCATACGCACAATTGACTTCAATCGCACGGTTGAATCTCAATCGCATTCCCCAGTCGCATCAGACCGTTGAAAACCCACAAAGTCAACTATCCCACGCACGATCTAGAACTAGCTGCGGTGGTTTTTGCGTTGAAGATTTGGCGGCACTACTTGTACGGGACGAAGTGCACCATCTTCACAGACCATAAAAGCTTGAAGTACTTCTTCGAGTAGAAAGATTTGAATATGAGGCAGAGGTGATGGCTGGAGCTCATAAAGGATTACGATTATGAGATCTATTACCATCCGGGCATGGCCAACGTGGTGGCAGATGCCCTTCGCCGGAAGGAGAGACCTGAGCTGATTCTGGTGAAAGCTTATCAGATGGTTATGACTTCTGACGTGATGACGCAGGTCAAGGAGTTTCAAGATGAGGCGTTGAAAGAAGATCATCTTAACTCTAAAAGGATGAGAGGCCTGGTCGCGGAGTTGGGTGAAAACACTCTTGGTGTTAGAACCCGATATGGACGAATGTGGATTCCTCGTTATGGGATTTACGTGGAAGGATCATGGATGAGGCCCATAAGACTCGATACTCCATTCATCCCGGTGCTACCAAGATGTATCACGATATGAAGAAAGACTATTGGTGGCCGGGTATGAAGCGCGACGTAGCTGAGTATGTGAGTAAATGCCTCACCTGTTTGCAGGTGAAGGCGGAACACCAGAGGTCGTACGGGAAAATCCAACCATTGGATATACCCGAGTGGAAGTAGGAGCATATCACCATGGACTTCATTATGAAGTTACTGCATACCCCGAAAGGGTATGATGCTATATGGGTGATAGTTGATCGCTTGACAAAGAGTGCTCACTTCCTACCAATTCGAGAGATGTATTCTTTTGAGAGCCTCGCGGAAAAGAAGGCCTATGCTTTGCTGACTCAGTCCATCCCAAAGGACATTTTCCATCAGTTCTCCAAACACAACCAGTGCAAGAAGTTTTGGAAGGCATTAGAGAAACGTTATGAAGGAAATGCTACTCTTAAGTCTCTAAAGGCAAAAGCTTTGAAGAAGGAGTTTGATAACTTCTCGTCGATTGGACATGAGAGTCTGGACGACATTATTGATCGTTTCTATCATTTGATGAGTGAACTGCGCACTTATGGGGTTAAAACGTCTATAGAAGATAAAGTGTCGAGTATGGCTGATGGTCTACCTGAGAAGTGGGATTCATTTGTTTCCACTCTGAGACACAATCAAGTGCTAGAAACGTTAGACATTAATGACTTCATTCTGAAACTGAGAGAGGAAGAGGTTCGACAGAAGTACAAGTCCAAAAAGGGTACCTACACACAGTATCCCTCTCTATAATGTGACTCCTACTACTGCTGTGTTTTCTAGTGCACCTTTGCAGACAGCTTTCATGTCTAACACATCTGCTAGCATTCCGAGTACATCTTCAAGTTATGATTCAGGTGGATCATCAGGTGTCCAAATAAGTGCTCCAGAAGCTTATTCTACAAATTGAAAACAGAGAACCTAAGCAACGTAACTGTCGAAGTTGCCAAAGAACATATGGACTTACTTGCTGTAGTGGTTCAATCGTATGATGGGTTAGTTGCAGGAAAGATCAGAAATTGTCATCTAGTAGATGAAGATTACGAGCAGGTTGATGAAACAGAGCTTGAACGGATGGATATTATGTGGGCTCTCGCTAGTGCTGTGCGTAGAGCAAAGAAATTTGTTAGAAGACGGGACAGAACCTGGTGGCTATAAAGGATACTACTTTTGTATTTGACAAGTCAAAAGTCACCTGTTTCAACTGTGGTGAAAAAGGCCATTTCAAAAGAGTGTGTCAAACCGAAAAAGACAGGAAATGGCAACCCGTTTTCTTCAATCAACAGGCAGGATAAGGACAAAAAGGTAGCTTCAACCAGCCATGACTCCAAATGTAACACCCGGTTATTTTTTCTAAGGTAAAAACAAAGAATAAAAGCAAAGGAAAAGAAAAGAAAGAAAATGCAAGTCAACCCAAGTTGAGGGGTTGAAAGTGTCCAAAAGGACACAACTTTTGAAAAGTTGGTGAATAAAGCAACATGGCCGCCCATGTTACTTCTTACACCCTGACATTCAGATTTTTGTAGAGAGAGAAAGAGAGAGAGAGAGAGAGCATAAACTCTCTGGAATTTTAGAAGAAATAGGAACTTTGAAGTTTTTGGTAAGAATTCTCGAGTTTATGATGTTTTAGACGATTCTAGACTTGGTTGTATGCTTATAAATGTGATTGTGTGTTCGGGTGTGTGTGTGTGTGTGTGTTTTAGGTGCTAGAAACGTCCGGAAACTCAAGAGAAGGGTATAAGCTCGAAAGCAGCAAAGGTGAGTTCTAGACCCCTTTTTTTAACATGTTTTAATGGATTTAGGGCTGGAAAATGCATGTGAACATGTTTTATAAAATGAGTTTTACCCGTACGTAGGTGTGTATGAATGTGTATGTGGGTGGCTGTAATTTGGGGTTTATAAGTATGAATATACATGTTATGATGCTTAGGATATTGGTACTAAGTTTAGATTATGATTTAGAATGATTTGGGACTGATTTATGATGTTAAAATGGAAGTTAGTTACCCAACCGCCTAACAGTGGACCATGCGTCCAACGGCTTAGTTTCCTAAGTGTTCCCAACCGCCCAATATGCCCAATATGCCCATGCGTCTGAACAGGACCCATGCGTCTAAGAAAGAAAATGACCAAGTGCAGACCCATGCGCCTAAACGGGCCCATGCGTCTAAATAGGCCCATGCGTGTAAGTAGGAAAACGGCTAAATGTAGGCCCAAACGTCTGAACAGGGCGCATGCGCCTAAAAAGGCCCATGCGTCTAAGTGAAAAGTGAGTAAGTTAAGCCCAGACGTCTGCATGGTAGAAAAACGTCTGAACAGGGCAGAAGCGTTCAAATAGTGCTCATGCGTCTAGACCCTTAGAATAATTTCTAAAATTTTAGGAAAAACAGAAAGTCTAAGGTTTTGACTAAGGTTGACTTATGGGTAATGATTACCCAATTTAAGTATAATTATGGGATGTTTTAGGGTTATGGGTTGTATGTATGATGTATGATGGGTATAAAATGTATGAATAGTGTACAGTACGTATAATGTGTTATCTTTTAATAATGATTAAACGTATTTGTATTATATTGTAAAATACGTTATATAGTATGTTATTACTTTACGTATTATGACGAATAAATAAATGAACGTAAAGAATAACTTAATGAAAGGAAAGATAACAATGATGAAAAGTAAAACGTAATGAACGAACGAATGGCTTGCAAGCAAAATGAAAGGAGGTGCACGACCATGTTGTCGTTAGCTCAACTGTGGTGCGGGTTAGCTACCCCAAAGGATGCACACAGGGTCAATCTTTGAGATTGACAAGGCCCTTTGGTATGCCCTAGGTACTGGATCAGCTTCATGCACAATGTTCGTGGTTTAATTACCACAGGTCCAGTATCAGCTTCGTGCACAATGTTCGGGGTAGGACCAAACGGTTTGTATGAACGGGAGAGATGACTTGCCCTAGGTGACTGGATCAGCTTCGTGCACAATGTTCGTGGTTTAATTACCACAGGTCCAGCATCAGCTTCGTGCACAATGTTCAGGGTATTGTTCATCAATCCATATGAATGTAAAAAGAATGACGTAACTACTAAAGAAAGAAAGAAAGAAAGTAAACAAGTATGAATGTAAAAAAATGATAATGAGTACGTTACGAAAGAATGAGAATGAAAATAAGAGAATGTTAACGAAAAGCATGAAATGAAAGCATGCTATGAATATGATGAAGAATGATAAATGTTAATGGAAGTAAAAGTAATATTCTCTATCTGTACGTACGATGCATGATCACGTAAGAAAGTAAAGAAAGGTTTTAATGAAAGAAAAGTATTTTATTTATAAAACTAGAACTCACTCAGCAACGCTGACTTTTATGTGTTTTCCAGTTGGCAGGTAATAGTTGCTGAGGATGGCACAGGGGCAGCTACTTGACATTTTTGTGACGGCATCCATTCATATAAAAATGATATTTTTATGATGTAATGCAATTTATAATATTTTGTAATAGTTAACAGTATTGTATTACGTTGCAAAAGTTGTCATTAAGATGTATGAAGTGGTTTTGTTTAACTTCCGCTGTGATGTTTTTAAATAATTGTACGTTTTATGTGCGATGAATAACCATTTGTGAGGTGCCGGGAATGGGGCCTTACAAGTTGGTATCAAAGCCAAAGTTTAAGTCAAATGGTTAAATATTTTCAAAAGAAACCTAAACTTAAACTGAGAATGGGACAAAGGGAAGAAATGCCAGTCCAAGTAGCTACGTGCCATCAGGTATTTTCTTAAATGTTAACCGGTATTATGTGCGCATGTTATTTGATCTGTTTGCCTTTAGTAGATTTAGATACTGATATAGCCAGGATAGGAAATGCTTGGGGTATGAAGAGTAAAGTAAGTGGCTAATCACAACTGGTCACTGTAATTAGGGACTTACTATACTTGACATAAACTGAGTTATTACCTTGAATGACGGTGTTAGCATTTGAATCTTATAGCGATTAGGAATGGCTGGAGGTAGATCTTCTAAGGCTTCATGAGGCGGAGCACGTGGAGGACGTGGAGCTGAACCACAGGCCATAAGAGGAAGGCCCAGGGTTGAGAAGGTGACCCACGAGTAGCTTGAGACCCCTCATCCGGAGGGTGGTGACGAGATTGGTAACTTGAGAGCCTCGGTGAAGGAGGCCATGGCGGAGGAGGTTCATCAGGTCATGCAGACAATACTACCATATGTAGTGACCAAGGTGATCAAGGTTGTGAGAGAAGGAGAGAGGAGGGATAGGAACAGGCCTTCAGCAAGAAGAGAACAACCCGAGACTGAAACGGTGATCCCTACCGATGAAGAAGAGGAGGAAGAGGAGCCTGTGCAGGAAACAGCACGAGGCTGTAACTATGGGGCATTCCAAAGATGCAAGCCCCCTACCTTCGATGGTAATGGCACTGCTGTTGTGTTCACCGATGGGTGAGGGAGATGGAGGTTGTTCTTGAGATCAGCGAGTGCCGGGAGGACCAGAAGGTAAAATTCGCCACTCACTCGTTTGAGGACTCGACTTTATGCTGGTGGGACAACATCATCCAAGCCGAGGGTGGCACGGTAATTGGCAGGATGAGTGGAGTGAGCTGAAGAAGTTGGTGACCAAGGAGTTTTATCCTCATCGGGAGTTGGATAAGGTGGAAAGGGAGTTCCTGCAGCTGGAGGCGGGGACCATGACACATCAACAATACACCACCCAGTTCAACGAGATGGCACGGCTGGTGCCGGATCAGGTGACACCCTTGTCACGAAAGATCAAAAGATACATCCAGGGCTTGCCGGAGGATATTCGCAGGCACATGATCACCGCCCGACCAAGCACGTTTAGGTCGGTAGTTCACTTGGCTGGGAGGTTGTATGATGAGAGGGAGGTGATTGTGGTCGAAGTAAAGAGGACGGGTGGTGATGACTGGAACCGGAAACGGTTTGGGCGTGGTGGTTTCACCCTGAATAACAAGAAGGCTAGAATGGATGATCGCCGGGTGGTTACTGCAGGCTCAGGAGTGAAGAGATGCGGGAAGTCTGGAAAGGAGCACGCCGGTGAGTGTAGGCTGGGGCTTAACGTCTGTTTCAAGTGTGGGAAACCCGGCCACATCTCTAGAGATTGCGGAGCGGCGAGGTGCTTCAACTGTGGTGAAGTAGGCCATATGAGTAGGGAATGCAAGAAGCCGAGGGCTGAGAGTTCCGGAGCAGCGATGACCCGGGAGGAGGCTAGGACGGACCCCGATGTCATGTCAGGTACATTTCTAGTAGATCAAACTCTTGCTTCTGTGTTTTTTGATTCTGGTGCTAGTAGGAGTTTTATTTCTACTACTTTCTGTGCTAAACTGCCTTTAGTAGTAAATGCATTGATGAGCACTTTGACGTAGAAACTGCTATTGGTAAGTCCACTAGAGTTACTGATGTGATAGAGGACTGTGCCATAGAATTAGAAGGTCATAGGTTTGTTGCTAAGTCACATGTGATGCCCCTATATGGATTTGATATAGTACTAGGGATGGATTGGTTAGCAACCTATGAAGCGAATATCATGTGTCGTAAGAAGATGATTAGACTGACAGCGCTTGACGGGAGTTCGGTGACGATATACGGTGATCGAGTTATGACAATTCCAAAAGTGATTTCAATGGTGGTGGCGGGAAAGTTTATGAGGCGTGGATGTAGCGCTTATTTGGCCTACATGAAGGATGTGGACACATCAACACCACATTTGTCTGAAGTACCGGTGGTGTGTGACTTTCCCGATGTGTTTCCAGAAGACCTATCTGGTGTGCCACCGGATCGCGAAATCGAATTTCAAATCGACTTGATACCCGGTGCTCAGCCTGTCGCAAAGGCACCATATCGACTGGCTCCGACTGAGAGGAAGGAGTTAATGGAGCAACTGCAAGAGTTGCTCGATAAGGGTTTTATCAGGCTGAATATCTCTCCTTGGGGTGCTCCAGTCTTGTTTGTAAAGAAGAAGGACAATAGTATGCAAATGTGTATTGACTACCGTGAATTAAACAAGTTGACGGTGAAGAATCGGTATCCATTACCGAGGATTGACGACTTGTTCGATCAGCTCCAAGGTGCCAGTTGGTTCTCGAGGATAGACCTTCGATCTGGTTACCATCAATTAAAGGTAAAGGAGCAAGACATTCCTAAAACAGCTTTTCGTACGCGCAATGGACACTACGAGTTTCTCGTTATGTCCTTTGGTCTAACCAACGCGCTAGCTGCTTTCATGGACTTGATGAATCAAGTGTGTCGGCCAATGTTGGACAAATCAGTGATTGTATTCATCGACGATATCCTGATTTCTTCAAGGTGCAAAGAAGAGCATGCCGGTCAATTCAGGAAGTGTTGGAGACGTTGAGAAAAGAGAAGTTGTATGCTAAGTTCTCCAAGTGTGCTTTTGGTTATGCGAGGTGCAATTTTGGGGCATGTGGTAAATGCGGAGGGAATCATGGTGGACCCGGCAAAGGTTGAGGCCATAATGCAATGGAAGTCTCCTAAGACGCTATCCGAGATTCGTAGCTTCTTGGGATTGGCGGGCTACTACAGGAGGTTTATTCAAGACTTTTCCAAGATAGCCTCACCTTTAACAAAGTTGACTCGCAAGGATGTGAAGTTTGTGTAGGGTCGAGAACAGGAGTGTGCTTTTGAGGAGTTGATAACGAGACTAACACGAGCTCCTGTCTTGACATTTCCCGAGGGAAGTAAAGACTTAGTGGTATATTCGGATACATCTTATTCTGGGCTAGGTTGCGTGTTGATGCAACGCGGAAGGGTAATATCCTATGCATCCCGACAGTTGAAAACCCACGAAGTCAACTATCCCACGCACGATCTAGAACTAGCTGTGGTGGTTTTTGCGTTGAAGATTTGGTGGCACTACTTGTACGGGACGAAGTGCACCATCTTCACTGACCACAAAAGCTTGAACTACTTCTTCGAGCAGAAAGATTTGAATATGAGGCAGAGGCAACAGCTGGAGCTCATAAAGGATTACGATTGTGAGATCCATTACCATCCGGGCAAGGCCAACGTGGTGGCAGATGCCCTTCGCTGGAAAGAGAGACCTGAGCCAATTCGGGTGAAAGCTTATCTGATGGTTATGACCTCAAATGTGATGACGCAGGTCAAGGAGTTTCAAGTTAAGGCGTTGAAAGAAGATCATCTTAACTCTGAAAGGATGAGAGGCCTGGTCGCGGAGTTGGGTGAAAACACTCTCGGTGTTAGAACCCGATATGGGCGAATGTGGATTCCTCGTTATGGGGATTTACGTGGAAGGATCATGGACGAGGCATATAAGACTCGATACTCCATTCATCCCGATGCTACCAAGATGTATCACGATATGAAGAAAAACTATTGGTGGTCGGGTATGAAGCGCGACGTAGCAGAGTATGTGAGTAAATGCCTCACCTGTTTACAGGTTAAGGCAGAACACCAGAGGCCGTATGGGAAAATCCAACCATTGGATATACCCGAGTGGAAGTGGGAGCATATCACCATGGACTTCATTATGAAGTTACCGCGTACCCCGAAAGGGTATGATGCTATATGGGTGATAGTTGATCGCTTGACAAAGAGTGCTCACTTCCTACCAATCCGAGAGACGTATTCTTCTTAGAGACTTGCGGAAAAGAAGGCCTATGCTTTGCTGACTCAGTCCATCCTAAAGGACATTTTCCATCAGTTCTTCGAACACAAGCAGTGCAAGAAGTTATGGAAGGCATTAGAGAAACGTTATGAAGGAAATGCTACTCGTAAGTCTCTAAAAGCTAAAGCTTTGAAGAAGGAGTTTCATAACTTCTCGTCGATTGGAAATGAGAGTCTGGATGACATTATCGATCATTTCTATCATTAATGAGTGAACTGCACACTCATGTGGTTAAAACGTCTATGGAAGATAAAGTGTCGAGTATGGCTGATGGTCTACCTGAGGAGTGGGATTCATTTGTTTCCACTCTGAGACACAATCAAGTGCTAGAAACGTTAGACATTAATGACTTCATTCTGAAACTGAGAGAGGAAGAGGTTCGACAGAAGTACAAGTCCAAAAAGGGTACCTACACACAGAATCCGTCTCTCTATAATGTGACTCCTACTACTGGTGCGTCTTCTAGTGAACCTTTGCAGACAGCTTTCACGTCTAACACATCTGCTAGCATTCCGAGTACATCTTCAGTTGTGATTCGGGTGGATCCTCAGGCGTCCAAGTAAGTGCTCCAGAAGCTCATTCTACAAAATTGAAAACAGAGAACCTGAGCAACGTAACTGTCGAAGTTGCCAAAGAACATATGGACTTACTTGCTGTAGTGGTTCAATCGTATGATGGGTTAGTTGCAGGAAAGATCAGAAATTGTCATCTAGTAGATGAAGATTACGAGCAGGTTGATGAAACAGAGCTTGAACGGATGGATATTATGTGGGCTCTCGCTAGTGCTGTGCGTAGAGCAAAGAAATTTGTTAAGAAGACGGGACAGAACATGGTGGCTATAAAGGATACTACTTTTGGATTTGACAAGTCAAAAGTCACCTGTTTCAACTGTGGTGAAAAAGGCCATTTCAAGAGAGAGTGTGTCAAACCGAAAAAGACAGGAAATGGCAACCCGTTTTCTTCAATCAACAGGCAGGATAAGGACAAAAAGGTAGCTTCAACCAGCCATGACTCCAAATGTAACACCCGGTTATTTTTTTAAGGTAAAAAGAAAGAAAAAAGCAAAGGAAAAGAAAAGAAAGAAAATGCAAGTCAACCCAAGTTGAGGGGTTGAAAGTGTCCAAAAGGACATAACTTTGAAAAGTTGGTGAATAAAGCAACATGGTCGTCCATGTTGCTTCTTACACCCTGACATTCAGATTTTTGTAGAGAGAGAGAAGAGAGAGAGAGCAGAAACTCTCGGGAATTTAGAAGAATCAAGAACTTCGAAGTTTTTGGTAAGAATTCTCGAGTTTATGATGTTTTAGACGATTCTAGACTTGGTTGTATGCTTATAAATGTGATTGTGTGTTCGGGTGTGTGTGTGTGTATGTGTGTTTTAGGTGCTAGAAACGTTCGGGAAACTCAAGAGAATGGTATAAGCTCGAAAGCAGCAAAGGTGAGTTCTAGACCCCTTTTTTTAACATGTTTTTAACTGATTTAGGGCTGGAAAATGCATGTGAACATGTTTTTATAAAATGAGTTTTACCGTACGTAGGTGTGTATGAATGTGTATGTGGGTGGCTGTAATTTGGGGTTTATAAGTATGAATATACATGTTATGATGCTTAGGATGTTGGTACTAAGTTTAGATTATGATTTAGAATGATTTGTGACTGATTTATGATGTTAAAATGGAAGTTAGTTACCCAACCGGCTAAACAGTGGACCATGCGTCCAACGGCTTAGTTTCCTAAGTGTTCCCAACCGCCCAATATGCCCATACGTCTGAATAGGACCCATGCGTCTAAGAAAGAAAATGACCAAGTGCAGACCCATGCGCCTAAACAGGGCCCATGCGTCTAAATAGGCCCATGCGTCTAAGTAGGAAAACGGCTAAGTATAGGCCCAAACGTCTGAACAGAGCCCATGCGCCTAAATAGGCCCATGCGTCTAAGTGAAAAAGTGACTAAGTTAAGCCCAGACGTCTGCATGGTTGCAAAACGTCTGAACAGGGCAGAAGCGCCCAAATAGTGCTCATGCTTCTAGACCCTTAGAATAATTTCTGAAATTTTGGGAAAAACAGAAAGTCTAAGGTTTTGACTAAGGTTGACTTATGGGTAATGATTACCCAATTTAAGTATGATTATGGGATGTTTTAGGGTTATGGGTTGTATGTATGATGTATGATGGGTATAAAATGTATGAATAGTGTACAGTACGTACGATGTGTTATCTTTTAATAATGATTAAACGTATTTGTATTATATTGTAAAATACGTTATATAGTATGTTATTACTTTACGTAGTATGATGAATAAATAAATGAACGTAAAGAATAACGTAATGAAAGGAAAGATAACAATGATGAAAAGTAAAACGTAATGAACGAACGAATGGCTTGCAAGCAAAATGAAAGGAGGTGTACGACCATGTTGTCGTTAGCTCAACTTTGGTGCGGGTTAGCTACCCCAAAGGATGCACACAGGGTCAATCTTTGAGATTGACAAGGCCCTTTGGTATACCCTAGGTGACTGGATCAGATTCGTGCACAATGTTCGTGGTTTAATTACCACAGGTCCAGCATCAGCTTCGTGCATAATGTTCGGGGTAGGATCAAACGGTTTGTATGGACGGGAGAGATGACTTGCCCTAGGTGACTGGATCAGCTTCGTGCACAATGTTCGTGGTTTAATTACCACAGGTCCAGGCGTCCAGCATCAACTTCGTGCACAATGTTCGGGGTATTGTTCATCAATCCATATGAATTAAAAAGAATGATGTAACGTACTAAGAAAGAAAGAAAGAAAGTAAACAAGTATGAATGTAAAAGAACAATAATGAGTACGTTACGAAAGAATGAGAATGAAAATAAGAGAATGTTAACGAAAAGCATGAAATGAAAGCATGCTATGAATATGATGAAGAATGATAAATGTTAATGGAAGTAAAAGTAATATTCTCTATCTGTACGTACGATGCATGATCACGTAAGAAAGTAAAGAAAGGTTTTAACGAAAGAAAAGTATTTTATTTATAAAACTAGAACTCACTCAGCAACACTGACTTTTATGTGTTTTCCAGTTGGCAGGTAATAGTTGCTGAGGATGGCACAGGGGCAGCTACTTGACATTTTTGTGACGGCATCCATTCATATAAAAATGACATTTTTGTGATGTAATGCAATTTATAATATTTTGTAATAGTTAACAGTATTGTATTACGTTGCAAAAGTTGTCATTAAGATATATGAAATGGTTTTGTTTAACTTCCGCTGCGATGTTTTTAAATAATTGTATGTTTTATGTGCGAGGAATAACCAACTGTGAGGTGCCCGGGAACGGGGCCTTACACCAAAGCCATGGTAGCACGGGGTGATGAAGGACAAGACTGGTCCTTCGTTTCTTATCTGATGGTGAAGCTAACATTGCATTGGTTGATGATCTGAATGATGACTCAGTGAGTGAGGGGGAGAACTCGGTTGAGTTGGATACTGCTGATGTGAATGAGACTATGGCTGTTGTCGATCACCTAGTGGAGGATGAACTGAATGCAGGATCTGCAACACACAAAGAACCTCAGGCTGCTTTCATGGCTGCACCTCTACATCTGCACAGGTAGAATCTAAAGAAGCTCTCTTGATAAACATGCTTGTGTTTATTGTAATAAATTTAGAGAAAACATAGATTTAAAATTTGCCAGGTTATTAGATCATAATGACAATTTGGTAAAAGACTTAAAACTATGCACTGAGGCTAATCGGGTGTTAAAACAAAATGAGAGCAGTTATAAAGAGAAAATCGAAGTTTTGAGAAAACAGCTAAGGGAAAGTGAAGTTGTTGCACTTAATCAAGAAAATGATATAAAGTTTTACATAAAGACAATTGAGGAATAAAAAGGAAAGAGCTGTTTTACAAGTTGAAAACGAGTCTTTAAAGCAAAGACTACATAGTTTAGCTAGTTCCTCTCACATCTTGCAAAACTTGGTTAAAGAAAGAAACAATGGGGAAGGGCTGGGTTTTAAAGTTGTGCCTCCACCACATGAGATCCTTCTAAACACCAAACAGAGACCTGTTAACAATAACCCCATCAAGGACCATGTGGTGACTACCCCTCTAGTCAGTGATCCGGACTCTGCTTTTAAACCTGAACCTCCGGTTGCTGATCAGAAGGCTTCAACATCGGGCACAAAGAATAAAATCATAATTGAGGATAGAGTGGAAGAGGATTATAATTTACCTCTTGGGTTGGGTTCACATTCTGCTGTTACACAACCAAAGACTTCAAAACCCACTCAGTCTAAACCAATTAAGCAAGATGTCAACCACATTAAAAGACAAAGTAATCATAATGTTAAACAAATCAAATTTGTCAAAGAAGGTGAAAAACCAAAGGTTGAAATCAAAAATCCCATGCCTGAAGTGCACTCCCTACCCCACAAGAGATCTCCTAGTCCTGTTGAGAGGAGATCATGCTATACTTGTGGACAAAGAGGCCACATTTCTTCACAATGTCCTCGCTATCAGACACCTAGCCTTAAAGTTGAACTAGATCAGGAAGTTAACTCGTTTTCTTCAAAACAGATGTCTAAAACTCCTGCTAGGTCTAAAAATCCTGCGAGGTCTAAAACTCCTGCTAGGTCTAAAACTCCTGCGAGGTCTAAAACACCTGCTAGGTCTTACACCCCTCCCTAACACCACAGACAACACAGACAAGCCACTGAAAGTCTATGATACCTGAGGTAAAAACAGTTTTTGATAATAGACCTAAAGTTCAAACTGTCAATCAGTCATCGATTTACCATAAACAAGCCTTACACAAGGATGGTCTGTGGAAAGCTAAAACATCTGATGTGTCTGATAGTGGTGATAAGCAGAAGAATGAGGTTTCTCCAACTCCAAATGGATAGTGGGTGGAGTTTGTGATGTGCGATGCCTCTGGGAAACCCAATCCGGTAAAGGCTTGGGTCCCCCTCCTTAACTAATTATTTTCTTTTGTGTGCAGGTTGTCCGCTATAGTGCTTCTACCAACACATGGATTGTAGATAGCGTAGCATCCAGGCACATGACGGGAAATAAGTCTCTCCTTTACCACGTCCAAACAAATTAAAGGGGACATGTTTTGTTCACTAGAAACAAAGGAGGCTACATTACCACACAAGGAGATGTAGGTAATGGAAAGGTTTGACAATAGGAAGTGTTACATTCTGAAGAAGGATATGGATATTCCTGAGGAGCTGTTGGTACACATGTCCCTAGTTCTAGTTCTAGTGAGCTCAAATGTAATAGACTTTCATTTTGTAATAGTTATGTAATGTTTGATATATGAAATGAAAACTCTTCATTAAATGTTTATTGGTTGTTTAATGTTATATCTATTAATATGATTTATTGTTACACGCTTATATGAACATGTTATATTGGTTTACAGTTGTTAGACATAGTTCTGTATCATTAAAGGTTCAGGAATATGTTTAACTAACTATCATGATTCGGTCGCAAGACTGGACCATGCGAATGAGCCAATCGCACGACTGGATCAGGTGATTGAGTCAATCGCAATACTAAGTCATAAGACTGACTCAGTCTTACGAATGAATCAGTCGTATGACTCAGTCGCACGACTGAGCCATACGCATGGCTCAGTCGTACGAATGAGAGCTGTAACCTATAAATACCACTTAATTCATGGAAAAACGTAACACTTCGAGATTTATCAACCCTAGCCGTTCCTGTTCATCCAGAGAGTTCCTTTCAACTTCATAGAACGTTTCTGCTCGATTCTAATCAATTCTTAACGTATTCTCATCGTTAGTTTTGATCGGATAAACGTTCTCCCTGATTGGATCGCCAATCAAATAGGATTCCGCACTATTTGATCTGGTTTCACGTAGAATCAGTTAGTACTCCGTCCGTACTCGGTCCTAACAAGTGGTATCAGAGCATTGGCTCTTGATTCTTTTTGGATTCAATCTTGTTTTTGAAAAAGTCAACGTTTTTAAGCAAAAGATCCGTTCTTTCTGCATAAAAATCCAGTTTTTACGAGTGCATGTGTTAAAAAGTTCGTCTTTTTCGAGTTTCAGCCGATTAGGGTTCTTAAAATTGTGTTTTTGGGTAGAATTGCGTGAAAAAGTTGAAAATTTTCGAAGTCAGCAGTCTCAGTTTCACGATTAACTCAATCGCACGACTGAACTCCATTCGCTCAGCTCAATCGCATGATTGTCCAGTCGCTTGCTCTGTCGGTTTGTTCACTCGTACCACTATCCTAGTCGTCTGCTTAGTCGTACGACTAAGCTCAATTTCCTAGTTGAGTCTCAGTCGTACCCCAGTCGCACCCCAGTCGTATAAATAGTTGGTTTCTCAAGTTTAAGACTAATTCGCTATGGACACACAGAACTTTGCACTCTCAGCAGGGAAGGACTCCAGGATCCAGAATCTATTGCTCCTGGAGAATGAGATCGGGAATCATAACAAACCACCAAAGCTTCTGTCTCTTGACGATTATCCTCAATGGAAGCAACGGTTTGAGATTTATCTGAATGGAGTAGACACAAACCTATGGAACACTATTGAGACTGGCTACACTTTGCCCGTTGGTGCTGATGGTGTTCCACTAACACTAAGTGGTTTGACTGATGCATACAATGCTGAGAAGAAGGCCTACACATTGTTGACACAGTCCATTCCTAAAGACATCTTCCTTCAGTTTTCAGAACACAAGCAGTGCAAAAAGTTATGGGAGGCTCTTGAGAAGAGATATGAAGGTAATGCAACACTTAAGTCACTGAAGGCGAAAACATTAAAGAAAGAATTTGATAACTTCTCTTCTATTGGGAATGAAAGTTTAGATGATGTAATCGACCGCTTCTATCACTTGATGAGTGAACTGCACACTCACAGGGTTAAAACATCCATGGAAGACAAGGTGGCAAGTTTGGCTGATGGGTTACCTGATAAGTGGGATTCATTTGTTTCCACTTTGAGACATAATGTTGTGTTGGAGACCTTGGACATTAATGACTTTATTCTGAAGTTGAGGGAGGAAGAGGTTCGAAATAAGTACAAGTCTAAGAAGGGTAACTACACTCAGAATCCTTCTCTTTACAATGTGACTCCTACTACAGCTTCTTCGAGTGCACCTTTGCAGACGGCTTTCGTGTCCAACACATCTGCAAGCATTCCAAGTAGTTCCTCAAGTTGTGACTCAGGTGGATCTTCAAGTGTTCCATTCAGTGCTCCAGAAATTCAATCGACGAAGTTAAACACAGAGAATTTCAGCAACGTAACTGTTGAAGTTGCCAAGGAGCATATGGATCTACTTGCAGCAGTGGTACATTCTTACGATGGGTTAGTTGTAGAAAGATTGGAAATTGCCACTTAGCAAATGAAGATTATGAACAGGTTGATGAAACAGAGCTTGAACGGATGGATATAATGTGGGCTCTCGCTAGTGCTGTGCGAAGAGCAAAGAAATTTGTTAAAAGACAGGACAGAACCTGGTGGCTACAAAGGATACAACGTTTGGATTCAACAAGTCTAAAGTCATCTGTTTCAACTGCGGTGAAAAATGCCATTTCAAGCGGGAATGTGTCAAACCAAAGAAGACAGGAAACGGCAACCCGTTTTCATCATTTAACCGGCAAGATAAAGACAAGACTCCAAAGTCAATGTCAACTAGCAATGACTCCAAAGCAATGGTAGCTCAGGGTTATGAAGGACAAGACTGGTCCTTCCGTTTCTTATCCGAGGGTTAGGCTAACATTGCATCTGTGGAAGATCTGAACGAAGACTCAGCGAGTGAGGGGAGAACTCAGTTGAGAATGATACGGCTGATATGGATGAGACTTTGGCTGCTATGGATCAACTAGTGGAGGATGAACTAAGTGAAGCATCTGCAGCACACCAAGAACCCCAGGCTTATTTCATGGCTGGCACTTCTACATCTGCACAGGTAGAATCGAAAGATGGTCTCTTTAATAAACATGCATGTGTTGAATGTGATAAGTTTAGAGAAAGTATTGATCTAAAATTTTCTAGGTTATTAGAACATAATGATAACTTAGTAAATGACTTAAAACTGTGCACTGAAGCAAATCGTATATTAAAGCTAAATGAAAGCAGTTTTAAGGAGAAAATTGAATTGTTAAGAAAACAATTAAAAGAGACTGAAGTTGTTGATTTCAACCAAGAAAATGATATAAAGTTTTACTTAAAAACAATTGAGGAAACTTAAAAGGAAAGAGCTGTTTTACAAGTTGAAAATGATTCCTTAAAGCAAAAACTACATAGTTTAGCTAGTTCTTCTCATATTTTGAAAAACTTGGTTAAAGAAAGAAACAACGGGGAAGGGCTGGGTTACAAAGGTGTGCCTCCACCACATGAGATCCTTCTGAACACCAAACAGAGACCTGTTAATAATAATCCCATCAAGGACCATGTGGTGACTACTCCTCTGGTTAGTGATCCGGACACTTCAGTTAAACCTGCTCCTCCGGTTGCTGATCAGAAGACATCAACCTCAGGCACAAAGGATAAAACCATCATTAAAAACCAGGTGGAAGAGAATGTTCAAGCATCTCTTAGGTTGGGTTCAAAATCTGTTGTCACACAACCCAAGACTTCAAAAACCACTCAGACTAAACTGGTTAAGCAAGATAACAATCATCTTCAAAGACAAAGTAATCATAATGTTAAACAAGTAAAATTTGGCAAAGAAGGTGAAAATCAAAAGGTTGAGACCAAAAAGCCCATACCTTTAGTGTGCTCCCCACCCCACAAGAGATCTCCTAGTCCTGTGTAGAGGAGATCATGCATTACTTGTGGACAAAAAGGTCACATCTCTTCGAACTGTCCTCGTATCAGACACCTAGAATTAAAATTGAACTAGATCAAGATGTTAAACAGGTATCTTCAAAACAGAGGTCTAAAACTCCTGTTAGATCTAAAACACCTTCTAGGTCTTTTACCCCTCCCCAACACCACAGACAACACAGACAAGTCACCGGCAAGTTTGTGATGCCTGAGGTGAAACATGTTTTTGAACACAAACCTAAAGTTCAAACAATAAATCAGTCATCAGTTTACCACAAACAATCCTTACACAAGGACGGTCTGTGGAAAGCTAAGACATCGGATGTGCCTGATAGTGTTGATAAGCTGAAGGATGAGGTCTCTCAAACTGCTAAAGGTCAGTGGTTGAGTTTGTAATGTGTGATGCCTCTGGGAAACCCAAGCCATTCAAGGCTTGTGTCCCCCTCCTAAACTAATCATTTTCTATTATGTGCAGTTGTCCGCTACAGTGCTTCTACCAACACATGGATAGTAGATAGCGGGGCATCCAGGCACATGACGGGAAATCAGTCTCTCCTTTATAATGTCAAACAAATTAAAGGTGGACACGTTTCTTTTGCTGGAAACAAAGGAGGATACATTACCGCACAAGGAGAAGTAGGTAATGGCCAGGTAAAATTTGATAAAGTGAATTATGTTCAACAATTGGAAAACAATTTGCTTTAAATTTCTCAGATATGTGACAAGGGCTTCAAAGTTATGTTTGATAATCGGAAGTGTTACATTCTGAAGAAGGAGATGGAGATTCATGAGGAGCAGGTCTTAATGTCAGCATCCAGGTACAACGATTTGTACGTCTTGGACATGTCAAATGCTTCTACTACTGAGTCTACTGTTCAGTGCTTTTTATCAAAAGCAACAGAGAAGGAGTCCATCTCATGGCACAGGAGAATAGGACACATAAATCACAGGAAGATGAATCATCTGATTCATAACAACTTAGTTGAGGGAGTTCTGTAAAGAACTTCAAACTTCCTGATTTTTGTGTCTCGTGCAAGAAGGGAAAGTAGACCAGGAAGTCTTACAAGACCAAGCATGTTAATTCTATCTAGATGCCACTGGAGCTACTGCATATGGATCTATTCGGTCCTGTAAGCACGAAGAGTATCGCAGGAGACTGGTACTGCTTTGTCGTCACAGATGACTACTCACGTTTCTCCTGGGCGATGTTTCTGAAAGCTAAGTCAGAAACCTTTGAGTCGTTCAAGGTGCTCATCACTACACTAGAGTCTCTCTACAAGCTGAATGTGAGAAAGGTTCGTTCAGACAATGGAACTGAATTTAAGAATCAGTGGATGAATGCTTTCTGCAAGGAAAAGGGAATTGTTCATCAGTTCACCTCTGCATACACGCCACAGATGAATGGAGTTGCTGAGCGGAAGAATAGGAGCTTGATCGAGATAGGTAGACTATGTTGGCAGATTCAAAGCTGCCAGTATAGTTCTGGAATGAAGCTGTTGCCAATGCATGCTACACACTTAATCATGTGTTAGTAGTCAAACGGCATGGAAGACATGCTATGAGTTGCTTCAGAAACGCAAACCTTACCTGGAGTATCTGGAACCTTTCGGAGCGCCATGCACTTTACTGAAGAAAACTCCGGAGGGCAAGTTCAGCGAAAAAGCTGATCAGGGGATCTTTATTGGATACAGCATACCAGACAAACGTGTTTACAACAACTCAACAGGTTAGGTAGAAGTATGGTGCAATGTCGACGTGCAACGATTCACCATTCCCCCTGCTGGGAAAGGTCTGTCGTCATTCTTCGACTACGATGGCTTTTTCAAATCATTCAATCTTCCTCAGATAGATTCAGATGAAGAGATTGCTGCTCAGATGATGCACGATTTCCTAAGTACACCGAATCTGGATACCAGCAATGTGACACCGGCTAGTGGTGCTTCGGGATCTTCAACAGCTACTCAGGACGAGAGTGATGCGTCATCAGATGATGAAGAAGCAGCTGAGACAGGCATTGAGCATAATGTTAATCAAGAAGGAAGCTCATCAGTGGCTGAACATGCATCAGAGAATCCGGATACTGAAACTACTGTCACAAATTTGGATACTGAAGTTGTTGTTCCTACGACACCTGTGACTAGGATCAGAGTGAATCATCCGCCGGAGGCTATCATTGGGGATCCTCACTCTGGCGTGCAGACGAGAAGTCAGTTGTATTGTACTGATTACGCTGCAATTATGGAAAAGGGCTACGTGAATGGCGGGGCTTTCAAATGCTTTGTTTCTCAAGTCTAGCCCAAACATGTAAGCGATGCCCTGAAGGATGAGGCCTGGGTCAATGCTATGCAAGAAGAGCTGCTATAGTTCAAGAAGCTTGGAGTGTGGACACTCGTTGACAGGCCCAAAGGAGTTAAAGTGATTGGCACCAAATGGGTGCTACGCTGCAAGAAGGATGACCAAGGTGTTGTTATCAGAAACAAGGCACGTTTGGTTGTTCAAGTCTTCAAACAAGTCGAGGGAGTCGACTATAATGAAGTGTTTGCACCCGTGGCTAGAATGGAAGCAATCCGTATCTTCCTAGCCTACGCATCTTACATGAAGATCAAAGTCTATCAACTATATGTAAAGAGTGCATTCCTTCATGGGGAAATCCGTGAAGAAGTCTACGTCAGTCAACCCGAAGGATTCGAGGATCCTTATCATCGGGACAGAGTCTACAGGTTGGACAAGGCTCTGTACGGGCTACATTAGGCTCCTCGAGCTTAGTATGAAAAGCTCTCCACTCACCTGCTGAAACACGGGTTTCGCAGGGGTGTGATTGACTGCATGTTTTTTATCAAAAGAGAGACGGAGATTTACTGATGGTGCAAATTTATGTAGATGACATTATCTTTGGTTCACAAAACGAAGATCTATGTAAAGAATTTGAATCTGTGATGAAGGCAGAATTTGAAATGAGTGCCATGGGAGAAATGAAGTTCTTCCTAGGATTACAGGTGGATCAAACACCTACCGGTATTTTTCTGCATCAGACTAAGTATGTCGGAGATATTCATAGTCGATTTGATATGGAAAATGTCACTGCTGCCGGTACCCCACTCGCCACAAATCATGATGTGGCACCTTATAAGAATGGGGATTTGGTGGATGCCACTATGTATCGTGGGATGATCGGATCTCTCATGTATCTCACTACCTCGTGTCCAGATATCATGTATGCCATATGTCTATGCTCCAGATATCAAGCCAAACCGAAAGTAAATCATCTGATTGGGGTGAAAAGGATTTTTTGTTATCTGAAGGGTACTCCAACACTGGGGTTGTGGTATCCTCAGGATGATGGCTTTGAGCTAACGGCGTATAGTGATTCAGACTATGGCGGCTGCAAGATGAACTTCAAGTCTACATCAGCAGGGTGTCAGTTCTTTGGAAGGCATTTAGTCACCTGGCAATGCAAGAAGCAGACCTCGGTTGCCTTATCAACCTGTGAAGCTGAATACGTTTGTCACACCCCGACCTCAGGGCACCCTGGGAGTGCGACCGATTGGTACGCGTCATTGTTCACTTTTTTTTGTTTGTCTTGAAAGACGTTTACGCAGCGGAAAACATTTCACAATTTATTTCATAAAATGAAATATTCTGATGATTTATAAAAAAACAAACTTTCATATATTCTTTGGGAATTAAATACCCATAATTTTACATAACATTGTTCAACGCAATGTTTACAAAATTTTCTGTCTACTGACAGATATTCAAAACTTGCCACAAGATCTATGCCTAGAAAGCTTTAGTCCTTCCAGCACTATTCTTGCTAATATGTTCATCACAGGGTTTCCATGCCTAGGATTCATAGTCCATCCAGCACTAACACCTGACTAAACATATTTATTTATGTTTACCTGAAAATGTTTGAAATAATACATCAGTGAAAAGCTTGTGAATACATTTAATTTGACACAAAAATATTTTGGCATGAATAACGATAAACAGTTAATCATAAATTAACGGTAAACCACACATTTAGCAGTCTATTTCAACTAGAAGTCCCCCTCCATATATACTGGTATTGGTGCTCAGCAGTCTTACTACGGGACTCTCCAGATCTGCACTGAGTCTGAACCAGCCCTAGTATGGGATTTTCACCCATCCCCAGGATATAGTTTGATCAAACATACATATACTTCTGGTCTAAATGTTTTAGCAGAATACCTCTATGCATTAACATGGTTAACATACTAATGCCATTTTCGCAAAATAAAATCATTTGAATGTTTTGAAAGCATTAAACGTATTCACCTGGTAAGTTGAACAGAGCCTCTAAACTTGATAAGCTTTTGTTTCTAAACCTCGAAGTAACTTAAGGATTAAGTCACGGGCTTCTAACACCTTGATTAATTCAGAACTCCTATACTTGTTGTCTAGAGCATATACACCGGCTTCCTAATCTCGGGTTATCTTTGTGGTGTTTAAAAGGTAGTAGAGAGTTTCGTGTGTGAAAATAGGGAAGTCGATCAAAAGGTTATGAAATGAAATGAAGCTAGAAGCATCTATTTATATATGGATATTTCTTACTCATTAAGTATTTCTTACTCATTAAGTATTTCTTACTTATTAAGTTTTATATTTTATTAAAACCTTAACCATTAAGTTTTATATTATATTCAAAACTCAGCTATTAAGTTTTATATTTTTTTCAAACTTAGCTATTAAGTTTTATATTTTATTCAAGACTTAGCTATTAAGCTTTATCCAAAACTTAGCCGTTAAGTTTTATTCTATTCTTTATCTAAACTTAGACACTAAGTTTTATTCAATACTTAATTGTTAAGTTTTATCCATAACTTAACTATTAAGTTGCATTTGAAGGCTTAGCCATTAAGTATTATCTAAAAACTTAGTCATGAAGTCACGCTTGCAACATAACTATGATTATTTATTGACAAATATAATATGAAAAAATTCGCAAGTGTTACATCCTCCCCACCTTTATTTAAATCTCGTCCTCGAGATTTATTGGAATAAGTGTAGATATTTCTTTTTCATTTCTGACTCTAGTTCCCACGTATATTCAGGACCTCATCTTGAGTTCCATTTTACCTTTACCAATACTAGCTTTCTTCTCTTTAGATGATTTTCTTGATGGTCTTCAATTTGAAGAGGTTGTTCGATAAATTTCAACTTTTCGTTAACCTCTACATCTTGTAATGGCATTGCTAGCGATTCATCAGCCAAACATTTACGTAAGTTGGACACATGAAATACATCATGTACTCCATTCATCTCATTTGGCAATTCTAGTTGATAGGCTACTGGTCCGATTCGTTTTAAGATTTTAAAGGGTCCAACAAATCGAGGACTTAACTTTCCCTTCTTTCTGAATCGTACAATACCTTTCCATGGTGATACCTTTAGTAACACCTTGTCATCGACGTTAAATTCTAGTGGCTTACGTCTTTTGTCGGCATAACTCTTCTGACGATCGCAAGCTGTCTTCAATCTTTCTCTGATCTGTAGTACTTTATCAATTGTCTCTTGGACTATTTCAGGTCCACACACTTGATTCTCTCCAACTTCAGACCAACACACAGGTGTTCTACATTTTCTGTCGTATAAGGCTTCAAATGGCGTTGCCTGGATGCTTGAGTGATAGCTATTGTTAAGGAGAATTCCATTAGAGGTAGATGATTATCCCAACTGCATCCAAAGTCTATCACACATGCTCGAAGCATATCTTCTAGCGTTTGGATCGTTCTTTCACTTTGCCCATCCGTTTGCGGATGATAAGCAGTGCTTAGGTTTAATCGAGTTCCTAACGCTTTTTGAAAACTTTGCCAGAACCGAGATGTAAAACGACTATCTCTATCTGACATGATGGATAGTGGCACACCATGTAAAGTTACTATTTCATTGACGTACAATTATGCTAACTTATCCATGCTAAATGTTTCTTTCATTGGAATGAAATGGGCGAACTTAGTTAGTCGATCAATGATAACCCAGATAGTATCATTCCCCCGACTTGTTCGAGGAAGTTTAGTAATAAAATCCATGGTTATCATTTCCCATTTCCAGACAGGTAGTTCAAGTTGTTGCAGTAAACCCGAAGGTTTCTGGTGTTCTGCCTTAACTTGAGAGCATGTAAGACATTTTGCAACATATAGTGCAATGCTCTTTTTCATACCTACCCACCAGTAGTTAGTTTTCAGATTCTTATAAATTTTATCGCTCCCTGGGTGCATTGTATATCTAGACTTATGAGCTTCTTCAAGTATTCTTTCTCTCAGATTACCAATATTGGCACCCAGATTCTCTTATTTAATCTGATTAGTTCATCGTCTCCTTTGACCAACTGATCAAGCATTCCCTTCATTCCTTCTTCTTTTTCTATCTCTTGTAGGGCTATTTTCTTAGCATTCTTCAATTGACTAAGTAAATCAATTTGAAGATTAAGCCTTAAGGCACGAACCCTTTTGGCTTTTCTCTTTCCTTTCTACTCAAGGCATCAGCCACAACATTGGCTTTACCTTCATGATAACAGATTTCATAATCGTAATCGCTTAGGATTACCATCCATCTCCTCTGTCTCATGTTTAGTTCCTTCTGACCAAAGATATATTTTAGACTCTTATGGTCAGTGTAAATAGTAAATTTGACTCCATAAAGATAGTGTCTCCATATCTTTAGCGCAAAGATTATGGCACCCAACTCCAAATCGTGAGTCGTATAATTCTTCTCGTGTGTTTTTAGTTGACGTGATGCATAAGCGATAACTTTATTTCTTTGCATTAACACACATCCAAGACCAATGTGTGAAGCATCACAATAAATGACGAAATCTTCAGTACCCTCTGGCAAAGTCAGGATGGATGCATTTGTTAACTTTTCTTTAAGGGTCTTGAATGCTTCATCCTGTTTTGGTCCCCATTCGTATTTTGCGGATTTTCGAGTCAAATATGTAAGAGGGGCAGCGATTCGAGAAAAGTTTTGAATGAATCGACGGTAGTATCCAGCCAATCCAAGGAAACTACGAACTTCAGATGGGGATGCAGGGATTTCCCATTTAGAAATAGCCTCAATCTTAGAAGGATCTACTTGAATGCCTTTAGCGTTAATAATATGGCCAAGAAATTGTACTTCCGTAAGCCAAAATTCACATTTCGAGAATTTAGCGTACAATCTCTCATTTCTGAGTACCTCAAGTAGTATTTTAAGAAAGTTCGCGTGTTCATCTCGAGTTTTGGAATAGATAAGAATATCATCTATGAACACGATTACGAACTTATCTAAATAGGATTTACAAATTCGATTCATCATGTCATCTATGAACACGATTACGAACACGATACCAACCTGCCAGACCCCGGCCTCAGGGCACCCCGGGAGTGCGACCGATTGGTACGCGTCATTGTTCACTTTTTATTGTTTGTCTTGAAAGACGTTTACGCAGCGGAAAAACATTTCACAATTTATTTCATAAAATGAAATATTCTGATGATTTATAAAAAAACAAACTTTCATATATTCTTTGGGAATTAAATACCCATAATTTTACATAACATTGTTCAACGCAATGTTTACAAAATTTTCTGTCTACTGACAGATATTCAAAACTTGCCACAAGATCTATGCCTAGGAAGCTTTAGTCCTTCCAGCACTATTCTTGTTAATATGTTCATCACAGGGTTTCCATGCTTAGGATTCATAGTCCATCCAGCACTAACACCTGACTAAACATATTTATTTATGTTTACCTGAAAATGTTTGAAAATAATACATCAGCGAAAAGCTGGTGAATACATTTAATTTGACACAAAATATTTTGGCATGAATAACGATAAACAGTTAATCATAAATTAACGGTAAACCACGCATTTAGCAGTCTATTTCAACTGGAAGTCCCCCTCCATATATACTGGTATTGGTGCTCAGGCAGTCTTACTACGGGACTCTCCGGATCTGCACTGAGTCTGAACCAGCCCTAGTATAGGATTTTCACCCATCCCCAGGATATAGTTTGATCAAACATACATATACTTCTGGTCTAAATGTTTTAGCAGAATACCTCTATGCATTAACATGGTTAACATACTAATTCCATTTTCGCAAAATAAAATCATTTGAATGTTTTGAAAGCATTAAACGTATTCACCTGGTAAGTTGAACAGAGCCTCTAAACTTGATAAGCTTTTGTTTCTGAACCTCGAAGTAACTTAAGGATTAAGTCACGGGCTTCTAACACCTTGATTAATTCAGAACTCCTATACTTGTTGTCTAGAGCATATACACCGGCTTCCTAATCTCGGGTTATCTTTGTGGTGTTTAAAAGGTAGTAGAGAGTTTCGTGTGTGAAAATAGGGAAGTCGATCAAAAGGTTATGAAATGAAATGAAGCTAAAAGCATCTATTTATATATGGATATTTCTTACTCATTAAGTATTTCTTACTTATTAAGTTTTATATTTTATTAAAACCTTAGAAACGATGAAGCTAAAAGCATCTATTTATATATGTAACACCTTGAAATGAAGCTAAAAGCATCTTTTATATATGAAATGAAATGAAGCTAAAAGCATCTATTTATGAAATGAAATAATATAACCTAATACATCACCAATAGTTGTCAAAAGTCTGTGTATGGATTTAAGTGGACAAGTATACTGATAATCATCGTGGCTGCACCGCCTGATGTTCAAAATCAATGTGTGTTACATATCAGATCAAGCATGATTCCCAGTTAGAGCTTAGAAGTCGTTGTTAAGTGAAAAACTGTGATCTGTAAATATGTAAGTTTAAATTTCAATATATATATAAAAGTTCCAAGTAATTGTGTATGCCTGTCTGATTCCATATGAATCTATCTTAGAAACGATGTAGATGCTAATAGGCTACTCTACCCTACCCTAACAAAATCACAAAAACATGTTTAGTTTGTTACTTAGCTTAGATTTTGTTCAAGTTATCTGTAAAATGTGTCAGTGTCGGACTGGGCTATGTTATTCATCTCTGTGAATGTCATAAAATGAACTTAACGTTAATCTTAACTAATTGTTTCTGAAAAGGTAAAAGGATCACGTCTGAGATGATCAGGTGGATAATAGATCACGTCTGAGGTGATCAGGTGGATAAATAGATCACGTTTGAGGTGATCAGGTGGATAAATGGATCACATCTGAGGTGATCAAAAGGTTCTAAATCTTAAAATGGTCATGTCTGAGATGATCAATTGATCAAACGTTTTATCTATTGTTATAAGGGTATAAGTATTCAAGGGTCAAAAAGGCAAAATTTCACAAGTATGACCCATTCGCACGACTGGACCATGAGTATGGACCAGTCGTATGAATGGACCATACGAATGAACCCATTCGCACGTCTAGACCATGAGTATGGACCAGTCATACGAATGGACCATACGAATGAGTCCAATCGCACGATTGGAGGTGACCGACTGAAACAGTCGCACGAATGAACCTCAATCGTATGATTGGAGATGACCGAATGGGCTAGTCGCACGACTGAAGCTCAGTCGCATGAATCAATCGTGCGACTAGGCTCAGTCGCACGAATGAAGGTTGCCCTAGTATAAATAGAGGGGGAGTCGGTCTCGGTCGCCTCATTCTCCTAAATCGCCCCTCAGACGCATGATTCACACACATACTGCCAAAATCTCATTTGATCTTCTTAGACCCATTTTAGACACGTTCTGATCATTTGTGGCTATTCAACAGGTACTACGCGACATCATTTGACTGATTAATCGATTACTACAACGTCAAAATGACCATTACAGTGCCCTAACTTAAAACCGAAACAAATAAGACAAATAAACCACTAAAACTAAGATTTATGATCAAATTAAAGTTATTAGAGGTTTATTCGGTCATATGCGAACCAAATGAGTCAATCATCAACGTCTAACATCAATTATTGCTCAAAAATCAAATTTGAATGAATAAACTGTCGGACATGCGATTGGACACACTGATGAACTCCAATCGCACGACTGAGCGAGACGAATGGCTCAATCGCACGACTGAGACGGACGAATGGTTCAATCGCACGACCGAACCATGCGTCAGAGCTCAATCGCACGACTGAGGTAAACGCATGTGCGAACATACGACTAAGTCCAGTCGCTTGACTCAGTCGCACGAATGAGCTCAATCGGACGACTAGATCTCAGTCGTGCAGCTCAATCGCACGACTAGAACAAAATTTTCAAGTTCGTGAAACAAGTTTGGCATTCTTTGACAAGTACTAATGTTTATTTACTTTGTGTCACAGATGGCTAGTCGGTGGCATATGAGCACTAAGCACAGCATATGTGCTTATCTTGATCTCTCTTCCCGCAACGCTACGGAGTTTGCTGGCATCATTACTTTCTTACAACGCTCGAGGATTTTCCGAGATATCTCTACGCCATGCACACCTTACCGATCCATACAGCATGTGTTTTGGGAAGGTGCTGCTGTAGATAGGTCTACTGAGCCCCACACTATCAGGAGTTCGATATTCAGTGAGGCCATCCAGATTACCGAGGAGGATATCAGGACGGTTTTGGAGTTCGGGGATGATACTAATTGCCCCACCCGATTACATCCCCTCACGGTTAGAGGCTGCTTTAAGAGGGCTAATTATTCTGGGGACATCAACGCAAGTATGCTCAACAAGAGCAACTTGTGCCCCCAGTTCAAATACTTGGCCCATGTACTTCTGAGATGCATCGCATCCAGGAAGGGTGGATTTGATGAGCTTTCAGACCAGATGCAGAACGCATACGCTGCACTTGTGCTGAATCATCCATTCAGCTTCTCCAGGATGATCTTCACCTATATGGTGGAAAACATCAAAGCGAAGGGGTAGGAAAGCTTCTGTACGTATCTGAGGTTTATACAGATGATCATAGATCAGAAGCTCCCCTCGCTGCCGAAGGAGAAAGAAGATGCTGTTGTCCTGGAGGTCATGGACGACACGACTCTGGGAAGGATGAGGGTATACCGGGGAAGCAGGTGAAGCCCCCGGTGAGGAGATTGTTTGGGCATCTGGCCCGGAAGACTGCGTAGCGCCAACGAAGAGGAAGTGGCGCCACGACGAGAGTGATTCTGACACTGAGCCGATAGCAGTTCCTGATGATGACTCAGACGACGACGATAGTGGTGATCGTGGAGATACAAGTCCTTCTCACACACAGACCACCACTACAGAGGTTACATCTCCACCATCTCCACATGGTGATCTACAGACAGCTGGTTTCCATCAGGACTTCCAACCCTATGAGGAGGAAGAGTCTAATGAGGAACCACTGACCAGGACGGTGGGCAGCCGGGTAGTTGCCACCGAGAGGGGGATCAAGATGGTTGGTGGACGTTCGGGAGGGTCTGGGGAAACTACTACAGATCCATCATATATCCCAGACAAGCCCAGCAGGAAAGGGGAAGCCTCCGGGTCTAGGGGGACTCGGAGGAAGAGGATGGCTCAGCCACATGGGCTGAAGCCAAAGAGATGGAGGATCACGCTGATCACTACCTCTACCACCACTTCCACCACTACACCACCTACCACCACTACACCACCTACCACAGCTACCCATCATACCACTACCACATCCACTCCACCACCAACCTCATCTATACCACCCCCAATCTTCACTACTACCACTACCACCACTAGTCACCCAGCAAGCCCGTCATCTTTTCCCTCCTTTCCATCTGGATCTCCTCTACCTCACAGTGGGGTAGAGAACAGCTCTCAGCACTAAATCGAATGGTGCTGAGACTGTTAGCATCCGATGACGAGAAGACTGCTCAAATTCATCAGCTAGTAGAGCTTACTGCTGCACAATCTTAGCAGATATCTCAGCAGGCTCAGCTGATTGAGCAGCAGGCACAGCAGATTGTTGCACAGAGCTCAGAGATGTCCCAACTCCAGGAGCAACATGTCCAATCTGCCAAAAGGATAGAGGAGTTGGAGACTACCAACAAGACCATCATGCTGAGGCTCAAAAGATCAAACGAGAGCTTCTTAAGATCAGAGAGGGAGATGGAGATGATGGTGATGATGATGACGATGATGATGATGAAGAGGATGAAGATGATGATGAGGAGGAGGGTGACGGGGAAGCGGGAGGTAGGAGGGATGATGATGATGATGACGATGAAGGGGATGCAGCTGCATCTGCCTCTGCTCCTGGTCAAGAGAAAAGGACAAAGAGGAAACAAGACCAGGGAGCATCATCGTCTGCCCCGCCTACCTCACCCTCAACTGAAGACGCAGAGAGGATTCAAGGCAAAAGTAAAGATTAGATGTTTTACTTTGTTCAACTTTTGTACTTGAAATCATCATTTAATGTTATGAAAATAATGTACATGTTTATTATTCAGTGTTTGATTATCTTGATTACATACTAACTATTGTTGTGTTACATGTTTATATCAAGCAGATCCAACATTTCAGTAAGATGAGTACGATGTTACTCCCTTATAGCAGATCAAGTCTCAACTGACTATGATACTTGATCTGCAAGGGATCGTCAGGAGGTCCGTGAGTTATACTCCTGAAGAAGGAGAAATAATTCACGACCTCACTGATGAGCAACTTGCAGAAATGTTCCAACTGAATCCTGACGAGATAGTAAAGGATGCTCCTACCTTCGATGTGGAGAGTGACGAGGAGCTAAACGATATAGACGAGATTGAGATAGAAGACGTCATAGCTCAGCATTATCCTGAGTATACTGACCGAGAGGGAAATGTGTTTCCTGATCTCGGTAATACTCTCGCAGCGATACTTTGGAGAAGCTGAGCAAGAAGGAAAATAAGTAGAAGCATCAACAAGCCAAGCCCCAGCCTCGAACACCGATGTAGATATCAGAAAGGCTGAATGGGCGGCTTGCTTCTCAGAGATTAGAGCCCAGTGCGCTACAGCTAAGCAAAGTACCTACACCAAGATCTATAAAGTCAAGAAGCATCAGAAGGTGTCAGGGAAGATTATATTGTGGGCTCATTTTGAGGATCTCAACGTGTACGCTGTTAAGAGGGAGAAGGGAATCGAGTACTTTAGATTCCCACACGATCTAAAGACTCTCCCTGGTTTTGAGCTCAACCAGCTGGCAAGACTGAAGCTGCTGTATGTTGACACGAAGAAATGTCAGGCTGGTTTGAGGCTGCGCTGAAACGTGAATATCTTACCAGATGGTGAACTTCAAACCTCAGCAGGCTACGAGGTACATCAGAAGATCTGAGGTGAACCCTATCACTGGAAGACCAAAGATTATCCTAAAATGGCACCCTCGCGCACAATGTCGCGTATTCCATTAAGGGAGATGCCACAAGATTTTGCACCCCATTTCAAATGGTGGTATTATGACTGGCGCACTGGTGAGGCCGTCATAGTTTTGGATAGGGAAGAGAAGGTAGAGACGATAAGGGTATTTGACCCTATGTGGCTAACCAACTTGTCTACTTCTGATGTCTACATCTTGTACAAGTGGCCATTATTTTTTGATACGCAGGATATAGTGCAAGCACTACAGTTCCAACATGTCATACGTTTATGCTTCGCACTTAATATCCATGCTGGTGTTTCTAAAGAAGAACGGGCTAAGAGATTTGAAGAGTTTAAAAAGGAAGTCAAAGATTAGATAAAACTAGGTCCAAGGGGAGTTTGTTGGTACACATGTCCCTAGTTCTAGTTCTAGTGAGCTCAAATGTAATAGACTTTCATTTTGTAATAGTTATGTAATGTTTGATATATGAAATGAAAATCTTCATTAAATGTTTATTGGTTGTTTAATGTTATATCTATTAATATGATTTATTGTTACACGCTTATATAAACATGTTATATAGGTTTACATTTGTTAGACATAGTTCTGTATCATTAAAGGTTCAGGAATATGTTTAACTAACTATCATGATTCAGTCGCACGACTGGACCATACGAATGAGCCAATCGCACGACTGGATCAGGTGATTGAGTCAATCGCACGATTGAGTCATAAGACTTACTCAGTCGTACGAATGAATCAGTCATACAACTCAGTCGCACGACTGAGCCATACGCATGGCTCAGTCGTACGAATAAGAGTTGTAACCTATAAATACCACTTAATTCGTGGAAAAACGTAACACTTCGAGATTTATCAACCCTAGCCGTTCCTGTTCGTTTAGAGAGTTCCTTCCAACTTCATAGAACGTTTCTGATCGATTCTAATCAATTCTTAACGTATTCTCATCGTTAGTTTTGATCGGATAAACGTTCTCTCTGATTGGATCTCCAATCAAATAGGATTCCGCACTATTTGATCTGGTTTCACGTAGAATCAGTTAGTACTCCGTCCGTACTCGGTCCTAACAGGAGCAGGTATTAATGTCAGCGTCAAGGTACAATTTGTACGTCTTGGACATGTCCAACGCTTCTACTACTGAGTCAACTGCTCAGTGCTTTTTGTCAAAGGAAACGGAGAAGGAGTCCATCTCATGGCACAGGAGAATGGGACACAAAATCCCTGGAAGATGAATCATCTGATTCACAACAACCTAGTTGAGGAAGTTATTGTCAAGAACTTCAAACTTCTAGATTTTTGTGTCTCGTGCAAGAAGGAAAACAGACCAGGAAGTCTCACAAGTCTAAGCACGTTAACTCTATCAAGATGCCCCTGGAGCTTCTGCATATGGATCTTTTAGGTCCTGTCAGCACGAAGAGTATCGCAGGAGACTGGTATTGCTTCGTAGTCACGGATGACTACTCACGTTTCTCCTGGGTGATGTTTCTGAAAGCTAAGTCAGAAACATTTGATTCGTTCAAGGTGCTTATCACAACACTGGAGTCTCTTTACAATCTGAAAGTTAGGAAGGTTCGTTCAGACAATGGAACAGAATTCAAGAATCAGTGGATGGATGCTTTCTGCAAAGAAAAGGGAATTGTTCATCATTTCTCCTCTGCATACACGCCACAGATGAATGGAGTTGCTGAATGCAAGAATAGGAGCTTGATCGAGACTGTAAGGACTATGTTGGCAGATTCAAAGCTACCAGTACAGTTCTGGAATGAAGCAGTTGCCAATGCGTGCTACACGCTTATCGCGTGTTAGTAGTCAAGCGGCATGGGAAGACTTGCTATGAGTTACTTTAGAAGCGCAAACCAAACCTGGAGTATCTGGAACCATTCGGAGCTCCCTGCATGTTACTAAAGAAAACTCCGGAGGGCAAGTTCAGCGAGAAAGCAGATCAGGGGATCTTTCTTGAATACAGCATACCAGACAAATAGGTTTACAACAACTTGACAGGTCAGGTAGAAGTGTGGTGCAATGTAGATGTGCAAAGATACACCACACCCCCTGCTGGAAAAGGTCCGTCGTCATTCTTTGATTACGACGGCTTTTTCAATCATTCAATCTTCCTCCGACATGTTCAGGTGACGAGATTGCTGCTCAGATGATGTTCGATGTCTTAAATACACCGAATCTGGATATGGCACCAGCCAGCGGTGCTTCGAGATCTTCAGCAGCTGCTCAGGACGAGAGTGATGATTCTTCAGATGATGAAGAAGCAGTTGAGACAAGCAATGAGCATAACGTTAATCAAAATGGAAGCTCACAGATGCTGAGAATGCATCAGGGAATCCGGATACTGAACCTGCCATTTCAAATCTGGATACTGAAGTTGTCGTTCCTAAGACACCCGTGACTAGGATCAGTGTGAATCATCCTCCGAGAGTATCATCGGGGATCTTCACTCCAGTGTGCAGACGAGAAATCAACTATACTCTGCCGATTATGCTGTAATTATGGAAATGGGCTACGTGAATGATGGGGCTTTCAAATGTTTTGTTTCTCAAGTCGAGCCCAAACACTAGTAATGCCCTAAAGGATGAGGCCTAGGTCAACGCTATGCAGAAAGAGCTGCTACAGTTCAAGAAGCTTTGAGTGTGGACACTCGTTGACAGGCCCAAAGGAGTTAAAGTAATAGGCACCAAATGGGTGCTACGCTGCAAGAAGGACGACCAAGGTGTCGTAATCAGAAACAAGGCAAGATTGGTTGTTCAAGGCTTCAGACAAGTCGAGGGAGTCGACTACAATGAAGTGTTTGCACTTGTGGCTAGAATGGAAGCAATCCGTATCTTCCTAGCCTATGCATCTTATATGAATATTAAAGTCTATCAACTAGATGTAAAGAGTGCATTCCTCCATGGGGAAATCCGTGAACAAGTCTACGTCAGTCAACCCGAAGGATTTGAGGATCCTTACCATCGGGACAGCGTCTACAAGCTGGACAAGGCTCTGTACGGGCTACACAAGCTCCTTGAGCTTGGTATGAGAAGCTCTCCACCCACCTGTTAAAGCATGGTTTTCGCAGGGGTGTGATTGACTGCACGTTGTTTATCAAAGAGAAAGATGGAGATTTACTAATGGTGCAGATTTATGTGGATGACATAATTTTTGGTTCTCGAAACGAAGAATTATGTAAAGAATTCGAATCTATGATGAAGGCAGAATTTGAAATGAGTGCAATGGGAGAGATGAAGTTCTTCCTAGGTTTACAGGTGGATCAGACACCTACCGGCATTTTTCTGCATCAGACTAAGTATGTTAGAGACATAATGATGTCGATTTGATATGGAAAATGTCACCGTTGCCGGTACCCCTCTAGCCCAAACCATGATGTGGCACCAGATGAAAATGGGATTTGGTGGATGCTACTATGTATCGTGGGATGATCGGATATCTCATGTATCTCACTGCCTCGCATCCAGATATCATGTACCCACATGTCTATGCTCCAGATATCAAGCCAAACCAAAAGTAAATCATCCCATCGGGGTGAAAAGGATTCTTCGTTATCTGAAGGGTACTCCAACACTGGGGTTGTGGTATCCTCATGATGATGACTTTGAGATAACATCATACAGTGATTCAACTATGGTGGCTGCAAGATGAACTTCAAGTCAACATCAGTATGGTGTCAGTTCTTTGGAAGCAGACATCTGTTGCTTTATCAACATGTGAAGCTGAATACGTTGCTGCTACAAGTTGCTGCTCTCAGATCATTTGGATTCAACAGCAAATGCGGGACTACGGTTTGTAATTTTCTAATACCCCTATTTTTGTTGATAATTCTGCTACCATAGCTGTAACTAAAAATCATGTTCAACACCCTAAAACAAAACACATCGACATAAAGTATCATTTCATACGTGATTGCTATGAAAAACAATTAATTGATGTGGTTAAAATAAACATGGATTTTCAACGCGCCGACCTCTACACTAAACCATTTGATAAACCCAGATTTTTATATCTGTTAGAGGTCAACGACGTGAAAAAGAAAAGTGATGTCATTCTAGAAGAGACAAATGCTTAGTCCGACACTTGTTTAATTTCTTTTTCTTTTTCTTTTTATTTTCTTTTATTTATCTTATTTCAATATTCTGTCTTAAAAAATCCAAAAACACAAAATATTTTCGGTTTTTGAATTTTAGGGGAGATTAGTTTAGTTTCAGTATTTATTTACTTAAAAAAAGGGGAGGACAGATAAGCTAAAATGGCAAAAACAACATATTTAAGAATGTGATTCACACTATGGAAAGTGATGGTACACAGCCGTCGGGTTACTTGGAACACCAAAAAGATTTTCATGTTTTGCAATCTTAGTTTAATTAAATCATAGAAAATTGTTAGTCAGAGAATTCTAAGTCTAACAAATTGGGAAAATGATAGTACGCTTAGTTGTTACTGTAATTACACGGAGAAAGTCGATCTAGGGAGGTGCTAGTTCATGATACGATGTGTTGGTAGATTCAACACAATAGACTAGTAGACATCATTGGTGATTAAACTTAAAACTAAATCAATCAACAAGTTGTGGGTTCCCATAGTATCCCTGGTCTGCACAATCAATCAATTTCCAATAAGGAGTGAGGAGCAATTAAATGCCATAAATGTGTGCAGACCTGAAAAACAGAGCAAAAGATGACAAAATCACTGCTGAAATGTATATTATAGTATACTGCTCTAAGAAGAAGATAGGTCTTGCGCCTCTCTACTGTGCGATGGCACTGACCTGAGGCCTGGCATAACCTATCCGTTCTAAGAATTCATTGTTGTTTGCGCCTCTCTGCTGTGCGATGGCACTGACCTGAGGCTTAGCATCTCTTTGAAGCTCTTAGAACCAAAATCTTCTTATTCCCTGGACCGCTCAAAAATCTCCTAGGAAGATTGATTACCATATGCCAGTGGGACACACAAATACTTGTTGATCTAAGTCACCTAATTAATCACTGATGTGTGTTAAAAATCTGTGTATGGATTTAAGTGGACAAGTATACTGACAATCGTTGTGAAGGCACTGCCTGATGTTCAAAATCAATGTGTGTTACGTAACAGATCAAGCATGATTTCCAGATAGCGCTTAGAAGTCTCACATGAAAAGAAACTGTGATATGTAAATATGTTTGTTTCCATTTCAATAAATCTACAAAAGTTCCAAGTAATTGCGTTTATGCCTGTCTGATTCCATATGAATCTGTCTTAGAAATGACGTTAAGGCTAATAGGCTGTTCTGCTCAGGGGAAGAATCATTTTAAAAACGATTGTTAAAGTGCTTTAAACCCTACCCTAACAAGATCACAAAAACATGTTTATTTTTGCTACTTAATTTAGTTTTTAGTTTTCAAGTTTTATGTATAGTGTGTCAGTGTCGGACTGGGCTACAAGTTTCATTTCTGTGAATGTCACAAAATGAACTTAATGTAAATCTTGAATCACTTGGTTCTGTAAAAGTAAAAGGATCACGTCTGAGGTGATCAGGTGGACAAATGGATCACGTCTGAAGTGATTGGGTGGATAAATGGATCACGTCTGAAGTGATCGGGTGGATAAATGGATCACGTCTGAGGTTATTGGGTGGATAAATGGATCACGTCTGAGGTGATCAATGGGTTCTTTAAGTTAAAGTGGTCATGTCTGAGATAATCGTATGCTCAAAATGTTCTATCAACTATTAAAAAAGGGCTAAGTGTCAAATGGTCATAAAGTCAAAATTCATAAGTATGAGTCATTCGCATGACTGGACCATGAGTATGGACCAGTCGTACGATTGGACCATAAGTATGAACACAATCGCACGATTGAAGGTGACCGACTGCGACAATCGCACGAATGACCCTCGCATGTTGGAGGACTGACTGTGACAGTCGCACGAATGACCCTCGCATGATTGGAGGTGACTGACTGTGACAGTCGCACGAATGACCCTCAATCACACGATTGGAGGTGACCGACTATGTCAGTCGCACGAATGACCCTCAGTCGTACGAATCAGTATGCGACTAGGTTCAATCGCACGACTGAATGTCACCCTAGTATAAATAGTCGGTCACAGTTGTCAATGACTGCGGAGGAGGTTAAGGTATTACCAGATGTTGTGTCAGGTACGTTTCTTGTTAATAATGTACCTGCTAGAATTTTATTTGATTCGGGGGCTAATAGAAGTTTCATATCAATAAAATTCCATGCTTTAATAAAAGTTAGACCATCAAAGTTAGATATTGCTTTTTCAGTAGAGACTGCCTCTAATGAATTCATAGTGGTTAGTGAAGTAATAGACGATTGTTTTGTCAAAGTAGAAAGTGTAAATTTCCTGCAAGATTACATATGATGAAGTTAGGAGGTTTGATGTAGTATTGGGAATGGACTGGTTATCTACGTTTGAGGCTCAGATAATATGCAAAAGAAAGATGATTGTGTTGCGAGCACCACATGGTAATCTGGTAACGGTTTTTGTGATGATCATGATAGTGTGGTGAAGATCATATCTATGATTAAGGCTGAGAAATTATTGAGTAGGGGTTACGAGTCATTCTTGGCATATGTAGTTGATACTGCTAAGGAGACAAAGAAATTAGAAGATGTTCCAGTAGTTTGTGATTTCCCTGATGTATTTCCTGAGGATCTACCACGTATAACTCCTGATAGAGAAATTGAGTTTAGAATTGACTTAGTACCCGAGGCAAAACCTATCGCTAAGACCCCTTATAGACTTACACCGGCTGAGTTGAATGAACTTCTGAAGCAATTACAGGAATTACTAGACAAAGGTTTTATTCGACCAAGCACTTCGCCGTGGGGTGCTCCAGTCCTGTTTGTAAAGAAGAAAGATGGCAGTTTGAGGATGTGCATAGATTACAGAGAACTAAACAAGCTGACTGTCAAGAATAAATACCCATTACCTCGTATAGATTTGTTTGATCAACTCCAAGGTGCTAATTGGTTTTCAAAGATAGATCTTAGATCCGGATACCATCAATTAAAAGTGAAAGAAGAAGATATACCAAAGACAGCTTTTCGTACACGGTATGGGCATTATGAATTTTTGGTGATGTCATTCGGATTAACGAATGCTCCTGCTGCATTCATGGATTTGATGAACCGGGTATGTAGACCGATGCTGGATAAATCGGTAATTGTGTTTATAGATGATATTCTGATCTATTCTAAGAACGAAGGAGATCATGCTTGTCACCTTCGAGAAGTGTTGGAAACCTTGAGAAAGAATAAGTTGTATGCAAAATTCTCAAAGTGTGAATTTTGGTTAAGGGAAGTGCAATTTTTAGGCCATATGATGAATGCGGATGGAATATTGGTGGATCCTGCGAAGATTGAAGCTGTGATGAATGGGAAATTCCTAAAAGTCCTTGAGAAATTCGTAGTTTCTTAGGGCTGGCAGGATACTATAGAAGATTTATTCAAGATTTTGCTAAAATTGCTTCTCCGTTAACGAAGTTAACCGAAAGGACGTTAAGTATGAATGGAATAAAGAACAAGAAGTTGCTTTTCAGGAACTGAAGAATCGGTTAACTTAAGCCCCAGTATTGGCAATACCAGAGGTGCAGATGGTTTAGTAATATATTCTGATGCCTCATATCAGGGATTGGGATGTGTTTTGATGCAACATGGGAGAGTTATTGCTTATGCTTCTAGACAATTGAAGACCCATGAAGTTAATTACCCACCCACGATTTAGAATTAGCGGCTGTAGTTTTTGCTCTTAAAATATGGCGACATTATTTATATGGAGTGAGATGTACCATCTTTACCGATCATAAGAGCCTGAAGTATTTCTTTGAGCAAAAAGATCTGAATATGAGACAAAGGCGATGGTTAGAATTAATCAAAGATTATGATTGTGAAATTCTGTATCACCCCGGGAAAGCAAATGTGGTTGCTGATGCATTGAGCAGAAAGGAGAAGTACGAACCGATTAAGGTTAAGGAGTATAAACTTGTCATTACTCCTGATTTTATGCAACAGCTGAAAGAAGCCCAGTTGGAAGCATTAAAAGAAGAAAACATTAAGAGAGAAAGAATGGTTGGTCAAGAAAGATATTTAGAAGAAAATAGTCATGGTGTTAAAATCAGGTTTGTCGAATGTGGGTTCCGTTGGCTTTACGCGATAGGGTACTAGATGAAGCTCACAAATCTAGGTATTCCATTCACCCAGGCATGACTAAGATGTATCAAGATTTAAAGCATGATTATTGGTGGCCAGGGATGAAATTTAATGTGATGCTGTATGTAAATAGATGTTTGACTTGTGCCCAAGTGAAAGCTGAACATCAGAAACCTTATGGATTATTGCAGCCATTAGCCATTCCAGTTTGGAAGTGGGACGATCTGACCATGGATTTTATAACGAAGTTGCCCCGTACACTAAAAGGTTATGATACTATTGGGTAGTGGTAGATCAGCTAACCAAGAGTGCTTTATTTCTACCAATACGGGAAACTTATTCGGTGGAAAGTTAGCTGATATCTTTACTAAAGAAATAGTTAGATTGCATGGAGTTCCAAAAAGTATCACGTCTGATAGAGATGCCAGATTTACCTCCATATATGGAGAAAATTTCACGAAGCAATGGGGACTAAACTTTACTTTAGTATAGCCTATCATCCCCAGACAGATGGTCAAAGTGAAAGAACTATTCAGACATTGGAGGATATGCTACGGGCATGTAGTATAGATTTTGGAGGTAGCTGGGATAGTCATCTTCCTTTAGCTGAATTCGCATACAACAACAGTTATCAAGCTACTCTTAGATGTCTCCGTTTGAGATGTTGTATGGAAGAAAGTGCAGAACTCCACTTTATTAGGGAGATATGGGGCAACGTGAATTGGGGAATAGTGAAATAGTTGAGGAAACAATGTCAAAATTTGAAGTAGTTAAGAATCGTATTAGAGAGGCGAAAGCAGGCAGAAATCATATGCAGATCGTAGAAGGAAACCATTAGAATTTAAAGTTGGGGATTTTGTTTTGTTAAAAGTTTCTCCATGGAAAGGCATTATTCGATTCAGAAAGAGAGGCAAACTAAGTCCACATTTTATTGGACCTTTCCGAATAATAGAAAAAGTTGGGTATGTAGCATATAGATTGGACTTACCAGAAGAACTAAGTACTATTCATCCAACCTTTCACGTCTCCCAGTTACGAAAGTGCCTAGCTAATGAAACTCAATATGTACCATTAGATGATATTGAGGTTGATGGGAAACTCAATTACACTGAACAACCCGTGGCCATTATAGATGTAAGGAGAAGAAACTTAGAAATAGAGAATTAGTTTAGTTCGGGTGCAGTGGGCATATCGCCAAGGATCTGAATCAACCTGGGAGCCAGAAGAGGAGATAGACGAAACTACCCCATTCGTTTTAGCCAGGTTTCGAGGACGAAACCCTAAATAAGGTGGGTAGACTTGTAACATCCAAAAGTTCAATGTTAATTTATTTAATTAGAATTAGTGTTCAGTCGCACGCCATACGTGCGAATGGGACTCAGCCGCACGAATGAGGGGCGTATGGGCTCAGTCACACGATTGAATCGTGCGAATGAGTCCAGTCGTGCGACTGAGTAAGGCGGTTAAAATTAGGCATGTGTAATAAGTAAGGCGGTTAAGGATGTTCAAAAGCAGATTTTATCTGCAGTATTCCCATCCCTCTTGTTTCTCTCGAACCCAAACACCCCTGTTCTTGCCAAATCGACTAAGCTAACTCCGTTTCGGTAAGTTTCGCTTGGTACGGATCGATTCTTGAATATGTTAAGCTGTGTATGTGGTTGAAATTGATCCAAAAACATGTTTTAAATCTAAGCTTTTGTTCAATCTTTCTGTTAAACTGAAAAGTGAGGGTTCGGATCCTAGTTTTTGGGAAGTTTGATGAAATAAGGACCCGAAACGGTTGTAATGAAGTTTGATGAAATAAGGACCCGAAACGGTTGTAAATGAAGTATATATGTTCTGTTGTGAATATGGTATAATCTAAATGGTTAAAACTCGAGTTTTTGGATCAAATATGACAAGAACACAGCTGCTGATCCGTTTCAGGCGAATGAGCCCAGTCGCATGACCCATTCGTGCACTGAGTCAATCGCGTTGTTCAATCGTGCGACTGAAGTTCAGTCGTATGAACCAATCGGGCACTGGCATGCATATAAATAAATAAAGATGTGAATAAAAGTTTGGAAGTGGTAAATTGTGGTGAATGGCGAGGTGGAGGTTAGACCCATCAACTATAGACGGAGGTTTGACCCGTCAACGCCAACTATAGACGGAGGTTTGACCCGTCAACGCGCGAGGTGGAGGTTTGACCCACCAACTATAGACGGAGGTTTGACCCGTCAACGCGCGAGGTGGAGGTTTGACCCACCAAATTAAAATTGATAAAAAGATGTCCATAAATACCTAGTGGGTATTCGATATGCATATCAATACTAGAACAAATAGATGGACTGATGGATGTTTGTGAATTATGAGATGATATAAGAGTTGATGAATTGTTACTATTGAAATGTGGTGTGTGTGTTAGAACTCACCAGTTTATCTGATTTTGTGGTTGTTTTCTTATGCATGCCAGGTAATAATAGAAGTGTTCGTGGAGGCGCCCCACCAAGTTAAAATCCGGATATGGTGTATGATACTGGCTATAATGTTGGGTTTTGGGAAAGATGTACATGAAGTTTGACAAAGTTTTTAAGATGTCGGTTAAAGTGTTGTTATTCTTGTTAATGATGTAAACAGTTTTAATATATAAAAATTTCCATTGCGTTTGTAGTCTCTGAATTGTTATAATAACCTAACTAGTAGCACCCTCCTTATTATATTAGTATTGACAAATGAGGGTGTTACAGAACTTCAATCGCACGACTGAGCTACGCGAATGGCTCAATCGCACGACTGAGATAGACAAATGGCACATTAACATGACTGAACCATACGTATGAGTTCAATCGCACGACTGAGCTAAACGCATGAAAGATCATACGTCTAAGCCTAATCGCATGACTCAGTCGTACACATGAGTTCATTCGCACGACTAGATCTCAGTCGCACATCTATGCGCACGACTAGATCTCAGTCGTACAGTTCATTCGTATGACTGAACAAAATTTTCAAGCTCATTGCACCAAACTGTTACTCATTGACACTTACTAACATTTATTTACTCTGTGTCACAGATGGCGAGCTGGTGGACGATGAGCACAAAGCACAATATTTGTGCTCATCTCGACCTGTCTTCCCGCAACGCAGCGGAGTTTGTCGGCATGATTACATTTCTACGGCGATCGAGGATTTTCAGGGCTATCTCGACACCATGCACACCATATAGATCAGTACAGCAGGCTTTCTGGGAAAGCGCTGCCGTAGACAGGTCTTCGGAGCCTCATCGTATTAGGAGCTCCATTTTTGGAGAGTATATAGAGATCACTGAGGAGAATCTCCGGACTGTCCTAGAGTTCGGGGATGACGTGAATGCCCCACATGCTTGCATCCCCTTATAGTTTGAGGATGCTTCCTGAGAGCCAAGTACTCTAGGGACATCAACGCAAGTGTGCTCAACAAAAGCAACATGTGCCCCAGTTCAAGTACTTGGCACACGTGCTGCTGAGATGCATAGCCTCTCGTAAGGGAGGCTTTGACGAGCTTTCTGATCAGATGCAGAACGCCTATGTGGCATTAGTGCTAAACCACCCTTTCAGCTTCTCGAGGATGATCTTCACCTATCTGGTGGAGAACATTGAGGCTAAGGGCAAAGAGAGCTTCTGCAAGTACCCTCGATTCATGCAGATGATCATCGATCAGAAGCTCCCATCATTGCCCAAGGAGAAGGAGGATGCTGTGGTCCTTGAGGTGATGGATGACACCACCCTCGAGAGGATGAGGGTGTACCGGGGTAAGCAGGTGAAGCCCCCGATAAGGAGTCTGTTTGGGCATCTGGCCCGTGAAGACTATGTGGCGCCAGCGAAGAGGAAGTGGCGCCACGACGATAGTGATCAGATGTTGAGCAGATAGCTTTTCCCTCCGATGACTCCGACGGTGATGATCATGATACAGATCAGGGAGGAGACGGTTAGGGTGAACCCGAACCAGCTCCTATTCACCCTGACTTTCAGCCTGATAAGGAGGAGGAGTCAGACGAAGAGCCTCTGGTACGAACGGTAGGAAGTCGTGTCATAGCCACTGAGAAGGGCGTGAGGGCGGTTGGTGGATGCCAGGGCGGGTCTGGGGAGACTACTTCAGATCCATCATACACCCTAGACCAGCCCAGTAGCCAGGGGGAGCCTCCGGGTCAAGGGGGACTCGGAAGAAGAGGATGGCTCAGCCCCATGGGATGAAGCCGAAGAGACGGAGGTTCACGCTAATTTCTACCTCCACCACCACTACCACTACATCCACCTCTACCACTACACCACTCTCTACCACTACACCACTCTCTACCACTACACCACTTACCACCACTACTCCACCTACCACAGCTACACCCAACACCTCTCCACCTATTCATTCTCCACCGCCCATATTCACCACAGTCGCTGCTACAACCACCAGTCACCAAGCCGGACCATCATCCCATACCAAATTCCCCACCGGATCATCCCTCCCTCCCGTTGGAGTGGAGGAACAGCTGGCAGCACTGAACAGAATGGTGCTGAAGCTGTTAGCCGCTGATGAAGAAAAGACTGCTCAGTTATGTCAGCTGGGGGAGCCCAATGATTCTCAAGCTCAGCAGATTTCATAGCAGGCACAACAGATTGCTCAACTCTAAGAGCATAAGGAGGAAGCTGCAAAGAAGTTGGAGGAATTAGAGGCTACAAATAAGAAGATCATGCTCCAACTTAAACGATCTAAGGATGAGCCTCTGAAGCTCGGTGAAGGAGATGATGATGAAGATGATGATGAGGATGATGATGAAGATGATGACAGTAATGATGATGATGTGAATGGTGATAGAGAAGCAAGAGGGAGGTAGGATGATGATGAGGACGATGAAGGAGATGCAGCTGCATCTGCCTCTGCTCATGGTCAAAAGCAAAGAACGAAGAAGAGACAAGACAAAGGAGCATCGTCGTCTGCCCCACCTACCTCCCCATCTGCAGAAGACCCGGCCATGATTCAAGGCAAAATTAAAGCTTAGATGTCTATATGATATAAACTTTGGTTCTTGAAATCATGTATCAATGTTTATTTAAATAAATAAATGAAAAGTTCAACTGTCATTTGTCATGTGCATCATGTATACTAACTCTTATTGTGTTTATTTATTTCTCTAACATGTTCAACTAAACAGGATGACGAGCATGATATGGTACCCCTTTGACAAATCAAGACTCAATTGACAATGATTCTTGATTTGCAAGGGATTGTACATCGCTCAGTCAGCTACACACCTGAAGAGGGAGAGATCATCCATGATTTAACAGATGAACAAATTGCCGAATTGTTCAGTCTGAATCCGGATATATTGGTGAAGGATGCTCCCGAACTCGACGTAGTCAGTGATGAGGAACTACAAGATGTCGATGAGGTGGAGATCGAGGATGTGACTGCTGACCATTATCCCTAGTATACTAATGCCGAAGGCGAAATACTACCAGATCTGGGAGAAACATTTGGCAACAGTGTATTCGATAAAGTTGAAGAAAAGATAGATGAAAAGGAAGCTACAGAAGAAGTTCCTCAGGCGGATGATGCTGATCTAGCAACCAAAAAGGCTGAGTGGGCAGCCTGCCCGGAGGAAATGAAGAAACAGCGAGAGCCTGTAAAGTCAAACGCCTACACCAAGCTCTACAAGGTAAAGAAGCATCAGAAGGTGTCTGGAAAGATCATAAGCTGGGCGTACTTTGAGGACCTCAACGTATATGCTGTGAAGAGAGAGAAGGGCATAGAGTATTTCAGATTCCCACACGATCTGAAAACTCTCCCTGGATTTGAGCTTAACCGTCTTGCCAACTTGAACCTGCTTTATGCAGTTCCCAGAAAGAAATCGGGATGGTTCGAGAAGGCAATGAAAAGGGAATACCATATGAGGTAGGTAAACTTCAAACCTCAACAGCCTAGAAGGTTCATTCATAAGACAGAGGTTGACCCTACCTCAGGAAGACCAAAGGTAGTCTTGAAATGGCACCCTCCGCGTACAATGTCACGTATATCTTTGAGGGAGATGCCACAAGACTTTACGCCCCATTTCAAATGGTGGTATTATGACTGGTGCACTGGAGAAGCCATCATAGTTTTGGATAGGGAGGGGACTGTAGAGACAATAAGGGTGTTTGACCTAATGTGGCTCACAAATTTATCTGCAGCTGATGTTTATACATTGTACAAGTGGCCACTATTTTTGATACGCAGGATATCGTGCAAGCACTTCAGTTTCAACATGTTATACGCTTATGCTTGGCACTTGATATCCATGCTGGGGTTTCAAGAGAAGAAAGATTCAAGAGATACGAAGAGTTTACAAAGGAGGTCAAAGAATAGATAGAACTAGGTCCAAGGGGGAGTTTGTTGATACACATGTCCCTAGTTCTAGTTTTAGTATGCTTAAATGTGAATGACTTTTATTTTGTTACATCAATGTAATGTTTTGATATATGTAATGAAAAACTCTTTGTTGAATGTTCATTGGTTATTGAATATTATATCTACTTATATTATTGTGTATTACAAGCTTACATGAACATGTTATATGGGTTTACATTTGTTAGACATAGTTCTGTATCGTTAAAGGTTCAGGAATGTGTTTAACTAAGGCATATGATCCAGTCGCACAACTGGACCATACAAATGGGCCAGTCGTACGACTGAACCATGTGATTAAGCCAAACGCACGATTGAGACATAAGACTGGCTCAGTCGTACGAATGAATCAACCGTGTGGGTCAGTCGTACGTATGAATGGATCGTATGACTCAGTCGCACGACTGAGCCATACGCATGGCTCAGTCGTACGAATGTAGACTAAAACCTATAAATACCACATAATTTGTAGAAAAACAGAACACTTCGATAATTCACAACCCTAGCCGTCCCAGAGCGTCCAAGTCGTCCCTTCCAACTTCATAGAGTGTTCCTGATCATTCCGAATCAATTCTTAACGTTTTCTAATCGTTAGTTTAGATCGGGTTAACGTTCTCCCTGATTGGATCGCCAATCAAATAGGATTCCGCACTATTTGATCTGGTTTCATATAGTTTCGGTTAGTACCAGTTCGTACTCGGTCCTAACACGGATCTATTTATCAAAGAGATTGTAGCTCGTCATGGTGTGCCAGTGTCTATTGTATCTGATCGTGACACTCGGTTTACATCTAAGTTTTGGAAGAAATTCCACGATGCGATGGGGACGAGATACACATCAGCACGGCTTATCATCCTCAGACGGATGGCCAGTCTGAGAGGATGGACCAGACACTCAAAGACATGCTTCGAGCGTGCGTGATCGATTTTGGAGGAAGCTGGGATGGCCATCTGCCGTTAGCATAATTCTTGTACAACAACAGTTATCATGCCAGCATTAGCATGCCACCCTACGAGATGCTATATGGTAGGAGATGTAGGACACCCGTTTGCTGGGGTGATATTGGTCAGAAAAAGTTAGGGAGTATTGAAGTGATTGAGGCTACGACAGAGAAGCTCGAAAAGATTAAAGCCTTCATGAAGGCAGCCAAAGATAGGCAAAAGTCGTATGCTGATAAACAGCGTAGACTGATTGAGTTCCAGGTGAGTGATAGGGTCATCTTAAAAGTCTCACCATGGAAGGGTATCATTCGGTTTAGAAAGCGGGCAAGTTGAGCCCAAGGTATATAGGACCTTTCCGAATCATTGCTCGGGTAAGGGAGGTGACCTATAGGTTGGAACTACCAGATGAGTTAAGTGGAATCCACCCACATTCCATGTATCTCATCTGCGGAAGTGTTTAGCAGATGGAGATATGGTTGTACCACTAGAAGATATTGAAATAGATGAACGGCTCAACTATGTTGAGTAACCAGTGGCGATCATTGATCGTAAGGAGAAAAGGTTAAGGAATAAAGTGGTTCCCCTTGTGCGAGTACAGTGGAAGCACAGGAAGGGATCCGAGTCTACATGGGAGATTGAAGGAGAGATGAGGCAGCATTACCCTCATCTGTTTGAGGAATAACAGGTTTCGGGGACGAAACCTATATAAGGGGGTGGACTTGTAATACCCGAAATTTTATAGGCCAAGAAAGAAAGGATAAATGTAGATAAAAGAAGGAAATGTGAGGTAACCCAAATTTGAGGGGTTAAAAGTGTCCAAAAGGACAAAAGTTTAAAAGTTAGTAAATAAAGGTGATGGCCGCCCATGTTACTTGTTTACACTTCTTCTCATTCGGATTTAGAGAGAGAAATAGCAGAGAATTCGGATTTTAGAGAGAGAAAGAAGAAGAATTCGAGGTGTAAGGTAAGGAATTGTGTTTTAAGTTGTTCTTACTCGGCTTGTGCCTTGGATATATGCTTATGTGTGTTATTGTATGTTCGGGTGGTGTGTTTAAGTGGGTTTTAGGTGCTAGAACCGTCTGAAAAGCTCAAGAGAAGGGTGTAAGCTCAAAAGCAACAAAGGTGAGTTTCTAGAACCCCCTTTTTAACATGTTTTTAATGAACTTTAGGGCTGGAAAATGCATCTGAACATGTTTTTATGAAAAATGGGTTTTTACCCGTATGTGTGTGTGAATGTGTATACGGGTGGGTGTAAATTTGGGGCATATATGCATGTATGAACATGTTATGATCCTTAGGATGATAATACTAAGCTTAGAACATGTTAGATTTGGATTTGGGACTGAAAATAAGCTGATTTAGTAAAAGTTAGATACTTAACCGTTTAAACAGTGGACCATGCATCCAACGGCTTAATTTCCTAAGTGTTCCCAACCACCCAAAAGCCCAACCATCTGAATAGTGCCCAACCGTCTAAACAGGCCCATGCGTCTAAGTGAAAAATGGCTAAGGATAGGCCCAAACGTCTGAACAGTGCCCAACCGCCTAAGTGCCCATGCGTCTAAGTCAGGCCCATGCGTCTGAATAGTGCCTAACCGTCTAGAATATTGCTCAGGATGACTAAGTGCAAGGCCAAACATCTGAATAGGGCCCATACGTCTGTATAGGGCCCATACGTCTAAATAGGCCCAGACGTCTAAGGAAAAAAGTGACCAAGTTAAGTCCAGACATCTGCATAGTGGCAAAACGTCTGAACAGGGCAGAAGCGCCCAAGTAGTTCCCATGCGTCTAGACTCTTAGAAATTATTTTTGAAGTTTCAAGAAAAACAGAAAGTCTAGGGTTTTGACTAAGTTGACTTATGGGCAATGATTACCCATTATAAGCATAATTATGAAATGCTTTAGGGTTATAAAGTGTATAAACGATGTACGATATGTATGATGTGTTATCTTTTAATAATGATTAAACGTATTTATATTATATTATAAAATGCGTTATGTCTTATGTTATTACGTTACGTAGTATGACAAACGAATGAAAGAACGTAAAGAGTAACGTAATAAAGTGAAAGATAACAAATATGAGAAGTGGGACATAATGAATGGACAAAAGCCTTGCAAGCAAAATGGAAAGAGGTTCACAACTCCATGTGAGTTGTTAGAACAATTGTGGGTGGAATAGCGTGCGATTTTAGCTAACTCATAAGGGTTCATACACATAGTAAGAGTTAGTATTGGTGACTGCTCCAATACGTGCGATTTTTATTACTGTGTGTTATGTAGCGTGCGATCTTGGCTACCTCATGAGAGTTTCCAAACACAGGGGAGTCAGTCTTAGTGACTGTTCCATACGTGCAATATGGGATCCTTGTCATTCGACCTCAGTAATCGTGGCTACGTGCCATGAAGAGGGTAAAGCTTGCCAGGATCTAGATTCAGTGAAAGATAATAATAAAAGTGCGAAAAGTGCGAAACGTATAAAATGTGCGATATGAACAAAATGAAAGAAACGTGCCATAAGAATGAAACGTGCGATAAGAACGAAATGTGCGAAAATAACGAAATGTATGATGTGTGACCATGTGCGATAGCAAAGAAAATGTTTTAACGAGCGAAAGGTAATTTATATTTTTATAAAACTAGAACTCACTCAGCAACGCTGACTTTTATGTGTTTTCTAGTTGGCAGGTAAAAGTTGCTGAGGATGGCACGGGGTAGCTACTTGGCATTTTTGGAATGGCATCCATTCGTATAATAATGACATTTTTGTGATGTAATGCAAGTTATAATATTTTGTAATAGTTAACAGTATTGTATTACGTTACAAAAGTTGTCATTAAAATATATGAAATGTTTTGCTTAAATTCCGCTGCAATGTTTTAAATAATAGTATGTTTTATGTGCGATGAATGACCAACTGTGAGGCGCCCGGGAACGGGGCCTTAGAATTGGGTTCTAAGAAAGAAGACTTTAAACTATTGTCAGAGCTTAATACACAAAGGTGAGACAGGATGGGAGATTGACAAGATTTTTACGATAACTGTGGGTAATGCTTCATCAAACGATAGAGCAATTAGATTAATAAAAGTGATGCTTAAAGGTCCTCATTTGGTGTTAGATTGCAAGTATTTTTCATGTAACATGATGATCTACAAGAACAAGCTGACTCCATAAGTAGAATTCAAAATGTCGTAAGGTATATAAGATCATATTCTTCTAGGTATCTATGTTTTAAAGAAAGTATTGAAAAAGAAAATATAGATTACAAAAGAAAACCTTGTTTTGATGTAGAAACACGATACAATTCAACATTCTTGATGTTGGAAACGACACTCTAGTTTTCAAAAGCATTAAGTATTTTACATTTTAAGTATGTTATATGTTGTTATGGTCGTATGTTTTTATTACTACTAACAAACTAATATGTTATATGTTTTCTTTTCTTGATAGACTTCAAGATGTTAATTCCAATTATAGAAACTACTTTATAGTGAAAATAAGGAAGATGAGTAGAGGGCAAGAAAAGGAAAAATGAGTGATAAAGTTTTTTTAGGCACCCGATGATGAGGATTGGGAGAAAGCGAGGTACTCAATTTACTTTTATTTTACATCTTAAGTTAAATGGTGATATGCTATATTCTATTGCTTGTCTAGTAGGTTCTTTACGAAGTACTAGAATATTTTTTTAATGTGACTAAAAAGATTTTGGGCACTAAGTATGTGACCTCTATTTTCTTGTTTTATGTGCTTTGCGAAATGCATGTTACTATGACAAAAATGTCCTTTATGTGATGAAGTGAAGGAGAAAATCATGGCCGAGTCCATGAAAACCAAATTTAATAAATATTGGGATAATTTGGACTATATCATTTTTTCATTGTATGTGGCATTAGTTCTAGATCCTCAGAATAAGTTGAGTTATCTTGGTGATTGTTTGAGCTTGATATATGGTAAGGATACCGATCGAATTAAGGAAATGAAGAATCAAGTGAAAGAAGCATTGTTGGAATTGTATAATGATTATAAAATGAAGATTGAAACGAAAAATGAGTGAAAAATACAATGTTTTCTTCTAATTTGGTTGATGATGAGTATCTCGATTTAAAGGATAGTTATTTAATATATTTGGAAGAAGAATATGGAGAAGAGGTTGATGATTGGAAAGTTGAAATATATTTACGTGACGAGACCGAGAAAATGATAAAAGAGGATGATAGCTTTGATGTCTTAGGGATTGTTAGGTAAATTCTGAATGATTAAGTGCTGAACCAATAAAAGGTCTAAATCATTAAGTGCTGAACCATTAAGAGGTCTGAACAATTAAGAGCTAGTATATATCTTAACTATTCAAAGGCAAATGTCTGACCAATTCAGATAAGAGATTTTAATCATTCAACATTAGACCTCTTAACCATTCAGCATTAGTATAATGCTTCACTATTCAGAGGCAAATGTCTTAACCATTCAGATATTTGCTCGCAAAACAAACATTCTGAACCATTAAGTGCTGAATCATTCACACATCTGAACCATTAAGAGGCTGATTCAGATGCTATTAAACAACCCCTTGGGTTGGTAGAAACTACATACAAATAAATTTTCCTATTCCTTTACAAGTTGTTAGACAAGTTTTGGGAGTTCCAATCTCAACCGTTGCATCTGAATTGGCATTTAGTATCGGTGGTAGAATGATTGATAAATATAAAAGCTCTCTTGCTTCAAACATCGTCGAGTCGTTGACTTGTGCAAGAGATTGGATACGGTCAACACTAATGGATTTACAAGAGTCTCACATCAATGGCGTGCCACTACAAGATTTGGTTGAGAACTTAGAGAAAATAGCAGATGGTAATGTGATATTCGTCCCTCTTAGATCCATTAGTTAACCCAAAGTTCGTTATCTTTTGATTATGCATTTATTGTTTTCGTGCAAGTAATATGTTCGTAATTATAAGAACTGATATCGTCATTTAGTCGCGAAAATTTCTAATTGATAAAATGATTAATTTAGATTAATATTGTATAAAATTACTATTATTATTATTATTATTATTATTATTATTATTATTATTATTATTATTATTATTATTATGTATTTATATATAATATCATACACATAAAAACCTATCGAATCGCACTCACGACGCCACAAATTTTGAACACACGAATATTATTTTGCATCACGTCATAGCTCGTGTTTATTTTTCTCTTAATTGGTTCGTTAAGGGTTACGCTATTTAAGCTGGTGTCAAATAAAAATAGAAATAAATAGTTTAGGGTTTAATATAATTATTTAGTAAACAAGAAGGAATTAATTCATAAATAGTCTAGGGGCTAAAGTGTAAATACCAAAATTTATATATCAACACTTTTAACTCTCGTCCAAAACCGATTAACCCTAAACGCCATCTTGTCGTCGCGATCAACCACCAGCCACCTCCTCTGTAGTCGATCAATCTCCCCTTACGAACTCATCTATGCCAGTCTCCACCATCCCGTCTTTGTTAAACCATAGGTAAACACCCAATTCTTTATTTCGTTTTGTTTTAGTTTCGGTTGTGTTCGGAATTTCCTGTGCGAAGGCGGTGCGTGTGTGGGACTCGGGAGGGTTTTGCAGTGGTGTGCGGGTTTGGTTTCATATGTCGTTGTACGTGAATGTGTGTTGGCTGCCATGTATGTGTTTGTATATGTGTGTGTGTGTGTGTTTGAATGTGTGTATGCATATATAACGTGTGTGTGAGTGTGTGTGATTTCAACTTATATGAGTATGTCCAGATATATATGTGTGCTTAATTATAAGTGTGTGAGTTTATTTTTGTGTGTGAATGTGTGTTATTATGTGTGATTGTGGGTGTATGTAAAGTGTGTGTTAATATGTGTGATTGTGGGTATACGTAAAGTGTGTGTGTTTAGTTAGGTGTGTGCATGTGCTTATATATATTGAGTGTGTTAGTGTGTGTGTGTGTGTATATATGGGTTTGTATGTGTGAGCAATATATACATGTGAATTATGTTAATGGAACATAAAATAAGTGTTAGTTGGATTCTCAGGTCCTCTATGGTTATTAATTGTGGGGTTGGATCAAATGATAATGGTTGTATATTTTAGACAACTTGCTGTCATAAAACTGAGTCATTTTGTATGGGTGATAACTTGGTCATACGAAGTCTAAAATGGACGAAATTGAAAAAATTAAGTTCAAAGAGTCTACTTTTCAACCCAATTAGTCTCGTCAAAAACCATGAAGTTTTGAGCCCCGAACAGTTGATATAAAAAGATTGGTTAAAACTGAATTTTTGATAGATTGTTTGATCCGACCATAAAAACACTTCTCTCTCTCAGTTTTTATCAAAATGATGCGATTTTCTCCATAAACTTAATTCCAAGTGTTATCTTTAAAATCTTATTGGTCTCGCGTCATTTTGTTATCGTCCCTCCCCTCCCCCAAACTGATTTTACAAAATCTGTGTGCAAACAATAAGGTATGCTAAATACTTTATTAATTAGTAGATTGATGTTAATAATTTAAACAATTATAAGAGCTATATAGAAATAGAGATAAATAAATACATATTTGAGATAATATGGTATAAATGGGTTATTGCTTTGAAATATATATAAATATATATGTAAACAATAGTGGGGTATATATATATATACTAATTATACACGTATATATTTACTCGTGTTTAATAATGGGATTAATCAGATTATTTAAGTATATATATATAAATATGGTGTGAGTCACGCATCGAACCGAACCGACCCAAGACAAACTGAATGTGCTATAATGTTATTAGACGTGTTTAAAGATTCAAGTATTTCTATATTATAGGTGTTTAATTGTTGGTTTGCTCTTATTTCTAGAAGTCCTTAATTTCCTTATTTCCATATCAAATCAATGTGAGTTTCGCGGTCCCATTTTTATTTAAATTATTTATACACCTAGAGGGAAAATATGTTCATCATTTTTATATTGTGAACTTATTTAATATTTGGACTGTTGTGTTTACTATTTTGTAAGTTAATATCCGGTATATGCATGAGTTTTTCTATGTGGTTCTCTATTCACAACTATTTAACTCCGGTTTGGAGTTGACAGACAGATATTGATAGTACTATTGGGCTAATACCCCCACCCTTGTTTGTTAGTATACTAGTTGGGACTGACAGTGGTCACGGACGACCCCTAGGTGAATATGTTTCGACAAGATCTGTGTGTACGTCGTAGGTTTAGTTGTGAGGCTCATAATTACATGTGATATTACTTGCTTATAACCGTATACACTAATGTCCTACAAACTTTTACATAGCATCAAGTTTTATTAACTATTTAAACCTGCGAACTTACCAACCATGTGTTGACCTTTTTTAGCATATCTTTTCAGGTAACAATCATCAAGGATAGCTAGAGTCGATGCCTTAGAGATGACCCTAAGGAATACATTTTAGACTTCCTCTAGCGTTTCAAAGAACTATGTTTTACCTTAAGATATCATTACTAGACATGTGTTACCTTTACGTGTTCCCAGGTTGTGGGATTCAAAATCATTTACTTGTTTAACTATGTTGTCATGGAATTGACTAACTGCGACAGAAGTCGCCATTTGTGTCAGGTGACATGATGACACCCTGGTTTTTTATCATTTAATGCATCTCTATTAACTGTCAATGTGCTATGACGATCCCGTCCGTTACATCCTCATATTTCCGCTAAGCGGGGGTGTGACAGGTAATTATATTTAATTTTTAACTAAATGATTTTGTGACTTAATTATTAATATATATTTATTTTGTGTAGATTTGACTATTGGGGAAAAAACATAAAGAACGCTCTATTGAAGATGAAGATTCAGTATAAGGATTTACAAGCAAATTAACAATTTGGATGGGTTCTTTTAAAGACGAACATGAACTATTGAAGCTTACTTGGTTGCTTTTTTTTTTGCTAACTTGTGATGTGTATTTTTTGTGATGGTTTATTTTGTGGTTGTAATATTTATGTTACGGTATATTTTGTGATTGCAATCTTTTATTATGGATATTTTGTGATTGATATCTTTTTGTGATAGATATATTGTGATGTCAATAAGTTGGGGATTGAGTCAAAATATTATTTTGTGTAATATCAAAATAATGGTTATTCTAATAATACTTCATTGGAGGTCTAAAATTATTAGGTCTTAGTTTTAAACCCAAAAGTTAAGTCATTAAATTCACAAACCTAAAAAATAATCATGATAAAAGTTCATGGTTAACTGCACATAAACGATAATAACCAATCAAAACTGACCGTGGTTAACCAAAACTGAATTGTTAAAGATTCACTTAACCGAAGCTGGTGGTTTTGGTTTTGGTGGGGGTTCAAAACCGCACTGTGCACACCCCTACTGGACCTTGCAAATGATGTAACCGCTTTATAACAATACCCAGATTTGAAGTCTATAATGCTTTATGTGACATCCGGTAATTTTTCGTTACAAAACTCCGTTAGTTCCGTTAAGTTTTGCATACACGTGTCCGTAAGCACACACTAGTTGTCATTTAATGTTGGTGACCTAAAAATAATTAATAAAGTTAAATTAATAATACTCTAGTGGATTAAATGATTATTGTGTTATGTTTATGTGTTTACGCGATATAAAGACTATTTGGGAATTTTATCACGTAACGCGGAAACGCGTGTGTTATTTCGTATGTCTTTTGTTTTTACAAAATAAAATATCTAAGGGTTACCATTAGTTTATATGTTTATATTGTTAAGTTAAAAACACATTACAAAGAGTAAAAAACTTAATTTTTATAAAAATACAAAATGCAAGTTTTAGAGGGGTATTCTTGTAAATTAGTTAAAATAAAACACCCCAAACCCCCACCCAAACACCCATCGACCGACCTGCAGCTTCTCCCCTTCCTCAACCTATGATTTCAGCAAATACAAGCCAATTACCACGGTTTTGTTCGATTTCAAGCCATAGAACGCGAATTGAACCTTCATTAACAAGTACACACGTGGAATAAAGGTTAGTTTGGATGTTTTTGTGGATTTTTCATTAGGGCCGAACCCTAGGCTGTGAAATTGGGTTTCATAGGGCTGAATTTTTGGTGTTTTGATGATGATCCTTGGGTTAATTGATGATGCTAGTATGTTTTCTGCATATGTATGTATGTGTATGTGATCTGCATATGTATGTATGTATATGTTCTCTGCGTATGTATGTATGTGTATGTGATCTGCATATGTATGTATGTATATGTTCTGCGTATGTATGTATCTGTAAGTATGAAACATGAGTATGTATATGCTTTCATGTGAAATGTGTACACGTTCTGATTTCTGGCAGATTGCATACCCTGTTTTCATCATGACATAACCAAATGAAGACGAATCCAAAAACTAGTTTTCTTGAGTCTAACATGTTCCTCATGGAGTCTAGTTTTCAAAACCTCCAACCTTGTCCAATTTGGATGTGTAAAACGTGAGTTATGATCATTTTAGTGAAGGGTGGTCAGAAACAAACTTTCTTACAGATTCTGAGTCTCATTTTGTATGGGTCACAAACAGGTCATAACAGGTCCAAATGATATGTTTCTAGTGCCCAAATTGTTTGTTACTGAGTCTAGTTTCCATAAAGGGTAACCACACTCCAATTGGAGGTGGTTAAGTTGGTGTTTTATCTGTTTTGGCTAGAAGGGTCAATTCTGTCCTCTTGGACAAAATGTATGTGTTGACTTGTTTGATATGCCATTTTCATTTCATAAAACCTGAGACCAAACCCTATGGTCAAACATTTGTCCTTGGAATCCTCTGAACTCCAGAAAAATAATTAACCCAATAGCTATTTTCAAATGGGAGTTATGCACAATTTGGCAAGCTAACTCCAGCAGCCCTCCGGTTGAGAGCTGCTGTAACATTTTGAGTTTTTCTAGTAACTCCAGGCCCTTAAAACCTAAAAAAACTTTTCACATACTTAATTGACTCATAGGAGAGCCTACTGGAGTTTGGCCTTGGCCTAAATCCTTGGTTGGTTATGTGTTTGACCGTATCGTCCGAACACCTAGAATCTGCCAGAAAACGCAGATTCGGGAAAACGAATACCTACAACCTGTAACATATTTACTTGGCTTTTGCGTGTAATGTTAGTACTACTAGAACTTATTTTGATGGTATAAGTTGTGAATTGGACATGTTCTTGATGTTAGGATCATGCTAGAGTATTTACTAAGAATGCTTATTATGATGAAATGTGTTAATTGGTTTGTATGGAACTTGATGATCATGTATGGTTTTGTATGTTGACTAGTAACTAGGACATCATGTTTGGGACTGGAAATCAATCATGTTGATGTATGTGGTATGTATTGGACATATTGTATGTGTTATGGTTAGTATGGATGATTATTTGGTAAATTATCTGTTTTGACCCGTATATGCTAATTCATGGTATTAGGTCATATAAGTAGGTTATGCATGATCTGATCTTTTATATGACACACTAGTTATGTAATGAACACACTGAGTATGCTAGATGCTAAGAACTTACATGACTTATATGATATATGCTCATGTATGTATAAATGGTTCACAACACATAATGTCACCAACGGGTCAAACGGGTCAACTGGGTCAAACATGTCTATTCCTCTAAAACCTTAAGTCTTGGTTGTAGTGCACTTAGGGTTTCTCATATTCACTGTTTACACAAACTCATGTACTTACATGATCTAGGTAACCTCCGAGGGTTGACTGTTCACTTTGTCTTTCAAGTAAACTCTAGTACTCATACGCGTATCAGCTGAGTTCATGCCCCACTGTTTTACTTAACCTCTTTTGGGGGGAGATAGCATACTGGTAACTTTACAAACGCTTTATATATTTAAGATGTGTATGATATTAATATAGTGCTGTTTACCATGATAAAGTCCTCACACTTTCGAATTGTTAATATTGAATAGCTGGGAAACTTGGGTAGTACTACTGGGTCTGACGAGCCCTACCTGTGTGAGTCGAGGTCAACCGGGTGCAATTTGTCCTATGTACATTTGTCACGACATGGTAAGTCGTGACAGGAGGCAAACATAACACAGTCAGCTTCAATTGCGAAATCACTATGTATTAATATTCATTTGACTAGCTATCTATTGTAATACACATGCTTATATATATCACAATTGTTAAACTATTATGTTTAAACGCAAACTCTTGAACTCACCAACCATTGTGTTGACTTTTTAGTATGTTATTCTCAGGTCGATAATCCGGATTGCCAGTAGAAGCACTGCACGAGTCAAGCATGCATTCTAGGATCAAAACAATGACCCATTTGCTTATCTTTATGATTGGGTTTTTCTTTAAACAGTTGGTTGGCGCATGTTTTGCCATGTTATACATTTTTTTATTTTGGGTTTGTCTTATTTATAATACGCTTCCGCACGATAAGTTTGAACTCTGGTTTAGTTTGTGTTAAATATGGCATATAGAGTCGTTCCGAGTAACTATTGACTGTGATCCTGGCTTGTTCACACGCCTCGCGGTAAAACTCCGCACGTGGATTTTGAGGGTGTGACACTTTAACATAATAAGATAACATGTTTCAAAAGTCATAACAAACGAGTATGATTTTGTTGATTCATCACTCATAACAACCCAATGTTGGTATGAAACATCACCACTCTAATATAATTCAACTAAAAATAGTATAAATGATGAAGATGAAGACATTCTAGGATTAGCCTGGAAAATTTTACTACAAACAACAACTAAGCAAACACACATATTTATAGACAAATATTAATCTTAAGACAACTTGACAACCAACATAAACCTATACCTACCGAATAAACCTACATGACAACCAACATAACCCTACACCTATAGAATAAACTTAGGGTTGTTAGGGAATTTCTTAAGACAACTTGACAATCAACATAAACATAAACCTACCGAATAAACCTACATGACAACCAACATAACCCTACACCTATAGAATAAACTTAAGGGTTGTTTGGTAATTTCTGAATAATTAAGCGCTGAATCAATAAGAGGGCTGAACCAATAAGTGCTGAACCATTAAGAGGTCTAAACCATTAAGAACTAGTATATCACTTAACTATTTGAAGGCAAATGTCTGACCAATTTAGATAAGAGGTTTTAACAATTTAGCATTAGACATCTTAGCCATTCAGCATTAGTATAATGCTTAACCATTTAGAGGCAAATGTTTGAACCATTCAGACATTTGCTCGCGAAACAAACAGTCTGAATCATTAAGTGCTGAACCATTCAGACATCTGAATAAGTACTGAACCATTTAGACATCTGAACCATTAAGAGTCTGATTCAGATACTGTTAAACTGCTTATTACTTGACAATCAACATAAACCTACACCTACAGAATAAACCTACAAAATCAAAGGAGGAAAAAATATTGTATTCATGAAAACCTGCAAATCAAATCAAATTAGGTGAAATTTGTGGATGGGGTTAGAGATGTGATTTTGTAACCCTCGTTTACGGATTTGAATAAAAATGATAACCTAACGATTTTGAAGATGGCTTTGTATCGGATACATATTTAAAATAACAATGATTGCTTCCGAGATTAGTATTTACAAAACTAGAACTTGGGGATGGGTTAGTCGGAGCACCGGTTCCGTAAACATCTAAATCATTGAGTTTGTCACGTAGGTTGGTTACGTAATCCCTATTTACAGAAAACTTATAAAACAAAAGCTTTCAACACCCCTCAAAATCATTCTAAAAACATAAATAAACCCCTTTGGGAAGAAAAAAACTTATTTATTCACTGGTGTCGTAACTGTAACATTCTTAGACTACTCCCATTCACAACCCAACCCAACCAAACTATTCAATAAAAAACTATTTTCTCTCTCTTCCACCTATCCAACCGAACCAACTTTAATATTTCACTCCCATTAACAACCCAACCAAACTATTTTTTTAATAATATTGTATTTTTAATTAATGTTTATTCCATTTATAAAGTAATTAAAAAATATATTTAAAAATTTAGGGTATATATTATAAATATATAAAAATAAATTACCTAGAAAAACAATCACATTTATCAAATATATTTAATAAAGTAGATAACTCGTTTAAGTGTCATAACATGATAAAAGAAATTGCAATAGTAAAACATACAAATTACATAACTACTCATCAATACCAAATTTTAGCCATATGTGTTCAATCAAGTCATTTTTCAAAGCGTTGTGAGCTTCTCTGTTGTGAAGTTGTACCCTATTGGTCATATAACTGGAGAGGTCTGCAATACGTTGAGTGGAGTATTGAAAAAGGTGTTCATCGTCTTCGGTAGAACTTCTTCGTTGTCGGTTAATAGGTAGGTCATTTAGAAATTCAGATGGATCATAATAGTTAAGGTATGTGTCCCGTTCATCCTCTACGATCATATTATGCATGATGATACACGCAATCATAATTTTTCCCATAATATCCTTGTCCCACACAAGACATGGATGTCGAATAAATGCAAATCGAGCTTGTAGAACTCCAAATGCACGTTCAACATCTTTTCTACCAGATTCTTGATGTTTAGCGAACAACTTGTGCTTCTGAAGTTGTGGAGAATTTATTGACTTGACAAAGGCAGCCCATGAAGGATATATGCCATCTGTGAGATAATATGCCATATTCTTCTCCCGACCATTCACGACGTAACTCACATTCGGTGCTTCACCTGATAATACATCACTAAAAATAGGAGATATGTGAAGGACATTAATATCATTGCACGAACCTGGTGTTCCAAATAATGCATGCCATATCCATAAGTCATATGATGCAACAGCTTCTAATATTATAGTTGGTTTACCGCTTCTACCGCATATTGACCAGCCCAAGCGGTAGGGCAGTTTTTCCACTCCCAATGCATACAATCAATGCATCCAATCATACCTGGGAATCCACGTGCTTCCCCGACATGGAGTAATCTTGCTAAATCATCTTCATTTGGTCGTCTGAGGTACTCTTCACCGAAGCATGCAATGACGCCTTCTACGAACCTTATAAGAGAGTCCCTTGTAACTGTTTCACTCATTCTTAAGTATTCATCTTGTGCATCTGCTGATGTTCCATATGCCAACACACGCATAGCTCCGGTACATTTTTGCAACGGTGAAAGACCTTTTCTACCTGTAGCGTCACGTCTTTGTTGAAAATACATGTTATTTGTTGTCACAACATCCACTATACGAAGGAATAATGGTTTTCGCATTCGAAATCAACGCCGAAAGGTTGCATCATCATACGTTGGGTTGTCAATAAAGTAATCTTGCATCAGGCGTTTCTCACCCTGATCACGTTCCCGATCACAATACTTCCTTCTTGCTCTAGGAGGATGATCTGTTGTGTTCGCATCTGGCATACTTATGAGTAACTCGGCCATTATGTTATCAAGTTTCAGATTTTCTTGAACGACCCGTGCTTCCCATGCATCATATTCCGTATCAGAAGGTGATGAATCGGAATTCGCAGACGGGTTTTCATTATGCGACATTTTTCAAATGTAATATAAGTGAGAAGTTGCAAATGGATTGAGTAAGAAAGTATGTTGATGGCCTCTTTATTTATACTAGAAATTAATGGCTTTTAGTAATTTCTTAAGTTAAAGATAATGTTCATATTTCCTATCAAAATCAAATTCGAGGTTCCAATAAAAAATTGACACTTGTAAGTTGAAGATAATAATGATAATATATAGATATCGTATCCAAATAGTGATAATATATTTAGATATCTTATCGGAATAAAATCCGAGATTCCAATAAAAATCTAACACGTGTAAATGAAGACAATAGTGATAATATATAGGTACCTTATCAAGATAAAATCTAAATCATCGATAAAAAGTTTAGATTACAATACATTACAACATAAATCATCTAAATCAAGACAAAATCAACATAATCAATATATTACAACATCATGCATGAAGTACAGAAACTACATGATCAAACGGATGTGAAACAATCGGAAATAAAACACACACCAATATATTACAAACGGATGTGAAACAACGGAAATAAAACACACGCCAAACCAGATTTAGTTTCCATAGAACTTCGAAATTAGAAATCGTTTCATGTTTTCTTCATCATGTGACAAATTGTCCTTCTGTAGTAGTGTGTTTAAATGCAAAAGTTGCATTTCCATTACCTTCATTTCTTTCATGTCCTGTGTCATTTTTTTCTTATTCTTTTCCCTTTGTTGATCCAATTCAATTCGTTTGTTCATGACTTCAACTTCATTTTCTCTGTTGATCCTCATTGCACGAAGCTCCGAAGCAATTTCATTTGTAGCCTTGCCTTTCCCTTTTCTTTTAGCCGCATCTCTACGCATCGGGCGTTGAATTGCTGAACCACCACTAGTTGGCGTTTCGGGGTTGGAATACTCTCCGTCTTCGGACGTCTTTGATCTTTTCGTGCTAGCACCACTTTCTTCTTCCACTTCAAATTCAGGACGAGAACGTGTCATGTCATGATCAACTTGCAGTTCCCACTTCGGATGTTTACACATTACCTCATTAAATACAACAGAATCATTAAACTTACCCCCGCCATTTGCCTCATAAAGTTTGTTAGCATTATTCTCAATATCTTTGGTGCTCATTCCACTACGCTTTTGGCGATACGCTTCACGATAAGCAGAAATCCACTTTTGAGCATTTTCGTTGAGTCGTTTAAAACGACCTCTTATTTGATTTTCATTCTTCCTACCGATATTTTGTGGATTTTCAGCTTGAGTTGCATCATACAGTTCCTTTACTCGTGCCCACAACAATGTTTTTCTTTGGTTTTTGCCACGAATACTACCTTCACTTGCTATACACCATGCCGACATTAGAGCAACATCTTCGGCAACATCCCACTTTGTAACACCCGGCCTCTCACACCAACAATATTATCCGCTTCGCCCACAAGGAGCTCACGGATTTGCTTTTGGTTGCCCGGTGAAAACTTCCCAGGGAGGTCACCCATCCCTGGATTGCTCCCACCTGAGCACGCTTAACTGTGGAGTTCTCCTCTCATCCACAGCCAATACGCCCAAAATGCGTTGTTGATATTAGAGGCCAGACATTCCTTATGAACCAGGAAACTCTCCTGTCCACGGCCGATGTGGGATATGTGTAGGGTGTCACAAGCACCCCCTGTTTGGACTCATCGTCCTCGATGAGCCCAAGAAGTCACCATCCTTGGTGGGGTATGTCCCACACCCCGAACGGCACAGGAGTGGCTCTGATACCATTCTGTAACACCCGGCCTCTCACACCAACAATATTGTCCGCTTCGCCCACGAGGAGCTCACGGATTTGCTTTTGGTTGCCCGGGTGAAAGCTTCCCAGGGAGGTCACCCATCCCTGGATTGCTCCCACCTGAGCACGCTTAACTGTGGAGTTCTCCTCTCATCCACAGCCAATACGCCCAAAACGCGTTGTTGATATTAGAGGCCAGACATTCCTTATGAATCAGGAATCTCTCCTGTCCACGGCCAATGTGGGATATGTGTAGGGTGTCACAAACACCCCCTGTTTGAACATCGCCTCTAATTAAATCGAATCGGGGATCAATTTGGTACAAATCGAATTAGGGTTCATGGCAATTTGGGGGTTTCTTTTGTTAATGTTTAAAATAAATTGGAACCATTGTTTACCGCGGCTGAGGCCTTTGGTTCACTGGTTCTGTGATTGCATATCAACCTTGAGGTCCCGGGTTTGACCCCGGGCACCCTCATTTATTTTTAGAATGGTATCAGAGCCACTCCTGTGCCGTTCGGGGTGTGGGACATACCTCACCAAGAATGGTGACTTCTCGGGCTCATCGAGGACGATGAGTCCAAACAGGGGGTGCTTGTGACACCCTACACATATCCCACATCGGCCGTGGACAGAAGAGATTTTTGGTTCATAAGAAATGTCTGGTCTCTAATATCAACAACGCGTTTTGGGCGTATTGGCTGTGGATGAGAGGAGAACTCCACAGTTAAGCGTGCTCAGGTGGAAGCAATCCAGGGATGGGTGACCTCCCTGGGAAGTTTTCACCCGGGCAACCAAAAGCAAATCCGTGAGCTCCTCGTGGGCGAAGCGGACAATATTGTTGGTGTGAGAGGCCGGGTGTTACACACTTGTTGCCTCGCCCTTGTTTTTGAGCATTTTGCGAGGCTTGGGGGCTTTCTGTGACATTAACTTGATTTGAATGGTGAAAGAAATAAATGTTTCCTAAGGGTTGAGCACTCATATAACCTTCCAAATCCTCAAGATTGAAACAATGATCTGGATCCATTGTTAAAAATAAAATTTTGGAACAGATTAGGAGAAGAGAATGAGAAGTTGTATCAAAGTATATCAATATTACACTCTATAAATAAAGCATGAAAAATTATAAATTTTGGTAATTTTTTTATATTTTTCTGAGATAGATAATGTTAGATTTTTTTGAAGATAAGTTTATATATCTAACCAATAACAATTTTACAAGTGTAACTTTCATATATATTTGATCAATAAAAAAATAACATGTGTATTAATTTATAATAAAAGAAACACAAATAGATAAAAGTGAAAAAAGACAATTAAATGGGCCCATTAAGTTACAAACAACCGATGTTCGGTCTACCGAACTGCTCACCTATTTAGATTGATTTTTTATTTTTTTTTAATTTAAAAATCACCCAAACAAACAAACAAAATCTTACCCTACAGTGTGTTTTCTTGGTGAAGAACACAGAGTGAGTACTGTTCATCGTGTACACACGATTTCGAAGTGAAAACAAACGATTGTTGGTCGAAAATGGATTCAGATTACGGAGTTCCACGAGAGCTTTCTGATCTGCAAAAGAATCGATCGTTTTACAAACCTGAGCTTCCACCTTGCCTTCAGGTTCGTTTTTCACCCTATAGGTCACAATTTATCAACTGTTTGCTTCAGATTCATTGTTCATACATCTATATGTTGCCATTGTATTGATTTTGATGCGTTTGGTATTGATGATACGTTGATTGAATCAAGGGTTTGTGTTTGAAGGTTTTTAATATTCGATGAAATTGGAGAGTGAAGTAGATCTGAAGTGGATGTGTAAAGTGTTTTGAGACTTTTTTGTGCTTTACTTTTTCCTTTTTTTTTGTCGTGCTTTATTCTTGTCACCTTTTTGGTTGCTTTGTGAGTATTTTGGATTCGGTTTGACTGCTTTACTTATTTGAAATAACACTTAAATCGTAGAGTTTATGTATGCAGCTGGAAATCTTGCAGTTTTATGGTTATAAAGTGTGTTTAAGATTTATTTACATTAATCATGCTTATAGTGTTAATCAAGCAGATTTCGTGCAAATGATGGGTTGTTAAAATTTCCTAACCAATATAAATGGGAGTGATAAGTGATTTGAATAAACTGCATTTAAGTCATGCTAGAGTGATTCATGTTTGACTCTTTTTGACTACTCGTATGTAGTCATTTGTTACTTATATGTCTTTGGGGTTGTTCAGACGTGCTCTTAAATTTTGAACACAAGTTGAAATAACCAGGTTTAAATGTTGATTATTATTATTATTACTAATTATTTAGGGTGTAGATAATAGGATTTGGGGAAATGTAAGAAGCTGATGCAAGAAAACTAATTATTCGAAAAAATGAAAAGTTATTTGTCTATCACTAGCTTAATCAATAGAAATCTAATTAATTACCTATTAGGTATCACAATCAGAGTAGGTTCCAGCGGAAGCAAATAAACACACACAATCACACAGTAAAAAGAAAGAGTAGACACGAGAGAATTACAGTGGTTCGGTCTAGGTGACCTACGTCCACTCTGCAATCAGGGTTTATGTTATTATTGTGCTTAAGGGACAAGATTACAATACAATGACATGCTCTCTATATAAAAATAATTAAGTTTTTAAGAAGCTTCAATGGGTCAGGCCCATAACTCCATCCGAAAGCCCAAAGGCCTTCACACCTCAACAATCTCCCACTTGAAGGCCTTGCGAATACTCCAGCTAGCCATCTAAGTACAAAGCAACCCAGTCATCAGTAATTTTCAAGTAACAGAATTCCTCCAAGCCTTCAATTCCAAAGAACAAGCTAAGATTTCAATCCAAATCCCATAGTTGCAGAGGCCCCTTCTCATCAATTACTTGAAAAGGCCCGTTAAAGCTTCCCCGAGCTCCAACCCAGTCGTGGTAAATTCCACCAGCGACCCATCCTCTGTCTCAACTGGTTTACACGATCCACCCGATTCAGAGATACACCGAGAACCACTAATACTCTCCAAATTCAACAAGCAATCACCAGGAGAGATATTTCCAGTCGTAGTCTTCAAAACCCAACGATTCTTCTTGACTGTACCCAGAACATGCCCCATGCTCCCACTGTCACAAAATCTTCTGACTAGTTTATACTTATGACCCCATTCAACTACAATCTTTGCTCCAGACTTCATGTTTGCAAAATGAACTCTCTTAACAGTAGATTTAGTGAACTCGACTTTGACTTGCTTAACCGGGTTGATCAGTCCCTTAGCTGGTACCTCCACCATGTGCAGTCCCTCACTGGGTTGATTTAGTGAACTAGACTGATAAGTGATCGTCTATCGAAGCGCCTCTTTAAAGTGATGACCCTCTATTAACCACCACCAAACTTGACTTCCAGTCCTTGTTCATCCAATTTACTAACAGAAATTAATTTCTTCTTCAAACCTGGAATCACTTTGACATTCTTCAGGTTCCATGTAATTCCCAATGGAGTCACCAAATCAATATCACTCATGCCCATTACATCAAGCATTCTGCCATCAGCGAGACGTACCTTCCCAATATCGCCTGTTTTCAGATTCACCATCATTTCACCGTTGTGTACAGCGTGAAACAAAGAACCAGAATCCATGATCCAAGAGTCCACACTGTTTTCAGTCTCAAGAATTAACACATCACCATCATTGACATCCTCAGCAGCAGTGTTCAGACTTTTCTTTGGACATTGACTCTTAACATGTCCATCCTCGTTACAGATCCAACACCTCACATTTTTTCGAGTCCGAGTTGAACTCTTTCCCCGACTTCCACTGGCTCGGCTATTTTCCCTTTCCCTGCCAACATGTAACATCTCAGAAGATGATCCAACATTTGCACTTTTCAAACGCGTGTCTTCACCTATCACAATGTCTCGGATCTTTTCAAATGGCATGTCGTTAGCCCCCATAGAATTTGTAACAGCAGATACAGTCCCGGACCAACTATCAGGCAGTATTCTAATCTAGTAAGAATAGACATCAGATCATTAATATGGGAGGTGACTGAGCTTCCCTCTTTTATTCTCGTCATGAACAGTTCCCTCATCAAGAACACCTTGTTAGCTGCAGACGGCTTTTTATACATATTTGACAGAGCCAACATCATACCACGAGCCGTGGGTTCGTGCATAACTTTAAATGCAACGCTCCTCGTCAAAGCCAATGTAATAGCCCCTTTAGCCTTCTTGTCCTTTGAGTTCCAAACTGCTTCTTCAGCTTTGCTCATTGTAGCCAGCTTTTCTTCCAGTACTACTTCCAAATCTTTTTCACCAAGCAGTGCTTCTATTTACATCTTCTACCAAGCAAAGTCTGTCCCATTAAACTTTTCAATTCGAACCCTCCCGTCTTCAGGCATTGCAAATGTGAAATGAATACAATAACGAGACAGAAACTGAAGTTAATGAATGTCGTGAGAAAAGATTAACCTTTGAAGAAAAAACCAAAAAAAAAACCAAAGCTAACCGAAGCCAAGCACACCTCTAATAAAACCCTAAAACCAGAAGATACCTGAACCGGGAATTTCACCTGCAGAAAACCAGTGTAGCCTGCGATTTCAAGGAGTTCAAAACCGAAACCGTAAACGCAAACACTCAATAAAAGGGCGTACCTGGTGCTGCAAAGAGCTCCCGCGTTTTCGCAGGGTCCAGGGAGGGTCCGTCCCATTTGAAAAAACACTCAATAAAACGATTTGAAAAAACAGCCCTGTTATCTTCCTGGATGGCGGTGACCCTAGGGTTTGATCAAACCCTAGTCGCGAACTCCAGAGAAAACAAATCCAAACAGCAGCCCTAGATTTTGAACCAGTAGCAAAAGATAAAACCGCAGCCCTCTCGAACAGCCTTATACAATTTCAGTGTGTAAACCCGGTGTGTTTCTGACCCTCGACTCTAATACCACTTGTTACGTATCACAATCAGAGTAGGTTCCAGTGGAAGCAAACAAACACACACAATCACACAATAAAAAGAAAGAGTAGACACGAGAGAATTATAGTGGTTCGGTCTAGGTGACCTATGTTCACTCTGCAACTAGGGTTTATATTATTATTGTGCTCAAGGGACAAGATTATACAATGACATGCTTTATATATAAAAATAATTAAGATTTTAAGAAGCTTTAATGGGCCAGGCCCATAACTCCATCCGAAAGCCCAACGGCCTTCACACCTCAACAGTTCAGACGTGCTCTTAAATTTTTAACATAAGTTGAAATAACCAGGTTTAAATGTTGATTATTATTATTATATCTAATTATTTAGGCTGTAGATAATAGGATTTGGAGAAATGTAAGAAGCTGATGCAAGAAAACTGATTATTCGAAAAAATGAGAAGTTATTGGTCTATCACTAGCTTTAATCAATAGATATCTAATTAACTACTTATCTGATTATGATTGTTCGGTTCACCATAGTTAGTTTAAAAAGCATATTCAAACATCCTTTTTTTAGCTTGAACCTAAAAGTTTTTCTTTCTAGCATTATAAAGTAAAAACTATAAGGAGGTGCTTGCACAAATTTATTTATATCACGAATTTCGATTATATATTAGGTTTATGAACCATGATTTATTGGTTTATGCACAGGGAACTACTGTGCGTGTAGAATTTGGTGATGCAACTGCTGCGGTAGATCCTTCTGGTGCTCATGCCATTGCTCGATCGTTTCCTCAAACTTATGGTCAACCTTTGGCCCATTTTTTCAGAGAAAAATCTAAAGCAGCTAATGCACAGACCATTACTGTGCATCCTGCAATAAGGTATAAATATACTTCATCTTCATTATTACAATTTTCATGCTCAACTTTGAGGACTAAAATATTGAGATTTTGTTGTAGTTTATTCTTATTCTGACTTTTTTAGTTGTTTGACAAGATATAACAGTTTCAAGATGAATGGTAAAGCATGCATGCCCTAAAATTACTTCTATGTTGTTATAGTTTAAAAAAACAGAAAAATGTTATCGTAGTGTATCCCTAATAAACATTAAATGTGGTGTTGTTTGACCTTGCTTGACTTTCTGCTTCCTATCATCTCTTTCAGGGTTGGATTGGTTTTCTGTGGTAGACAATCTCCTGGAGGACATAATGTTGTCTGGGGACTTCACGAAGCTCTCAAAATTCACAACCCTAAAAGCACTTTGCTTGGATTCCTAGGTAAATAAATACTTTCCCATGCTCCATATTTATTCTGGTGATTCTGTTATGTATTCATAAGACCTGTGTTATGCATGTAACTAGGTGGTTCTGAAGGTTTATTTGCTCAAAAAACACTCAAGATCACAGATGATGTTCTTGCAACCTACAAAAATCAAGGTCCTTATGGGAAATATATAATTTTGTATTCGGGTTTGTATTTCTTTCTTTTAAAGTAATTTATTTTGTGACTATTTTAATCCTTTAAAGGTGGTTATGATTTGTTGGGACGGACCAAGGATCAAATCAGAACCACAGAACAAGTGAATTCCGCAATGGCAGCATGCAAAGCTTTGAAGTTGGATGGGCTAGTGATTGTTGGAGGTATCTATCCTACTATAAAGTTTTTGATATTTTTAGTTTAGTGTTTACTAACCCATGATTTGTTTGAAGGGGTGACATCTAACACAGATGCTGCTCAGCTTGCTGAGACTTTTGCAGAAGCAAAATGCTCTACAAAGGTAGTTATGTGTGCCCTCATTATCCACACGGATCTCTATGCATTTATATATCTCTAACCTTGTTATATTAACAATTGTTGAACTTGTTTATGATTTCACAGGTGGTTGGAGTACCTGTTACCCTGAATGGCGATCTTAAGAACCAATTTGTTGAAGCAAATGTTGGGTTTGATACTATATGCAAGGTATAGATACTGTGTTTTTAACATTATATTTACTGAAACAATTTGAGTAATTGGAATTGTTACAAATATGCTTGTGCTTGTGGTTTCAATGTAAACAATGTATGAATATTGTAATTATAAAAAGATGATCAATTTGAAAACGGATATATCATCTGGAATAAACAGAGTTGCTCAAGTTCTTTGCGGATATAATTATATAAATCCTTTTGTGATGTAAATACTTAGAATATTACTGTTCTTGTAGTCACTGGTTTTGTTTTTCCTCTAGGTTAACTCTCAACTCATCAGCAATGTCTGCACTGATGCTCTTTCTGCTGAAAAGGTAAATCCTTACAGTTCAAATTTTCTTTATACTCTTGGATCCACAGATGAAGTAGGTAATAATTAATGTGGGAGTTTTGACGTATTTGCATATAAAGAGGTAGCTTTGGCTTGTGTTAACGGGTCAAATAATAAATTAGCTAAAGGGGAACCGGCCAGCATATTCTATTTGTAGTTCATACAACCTTTAATATTTTTGTTGAAAGATATATTTTTTTTTTTTTGCAATTTCGACCCATTTACTTATGATTTGGTCTATTTGGGTTGTGTTTTATCTCAAATTGGTTCAAAAATAATTAGCCAAAAAGGAAACGTGTCAATGGGTCAAGACTTAACCATAGATTACTTGTAATGCATGCGGCCTTTCAAGAGCTCTGTGCAAATATTTAGATTTGTATTGTAACAATATTGTTTCTCTAATCTATACTATATAATAAAAGAGTCACTAGGATGCCACGTGGCACTCTCATGTTACTCCTCAAAAAAAATTTCCCGTCTAAACTAATATATTATTTTAGTAAAGTTTTTTTATTTAAGAAACTCAATTAATAGTAATAATTCATTTTGTTTTAAATTTAATTTTTTATATTATCAACTTAATTGTGTAATCATATTGTTTTGAACTATACATATTTTTATAGCTAAATAAGATTCAATTTTAAAAAAAGTAAAAAGAAAAAAAATATTTATTGATATATTTATTTATTTTAGATTAGTGTGATTTAAAACAACTGGTTTTAATTTTTTATGAGTCAATTATTTATTATATTATTCAAAAAAGTATTTGAATATTTATAATTTATAAATGTAACTTTTTATTTTTCATTGTTATAGTAATACGTAACTTAATCATACGAAATATTTATACATTTATGAATTATATTGTTTTCATATTTTCAACCCGTGTATTACACACGGGTTTACTAAAACTAGTCTATTTATATAGAAATATCTGAATAACCAAGCTGTCCTTCAGCCCATCTCTATTTTATATCATGTAGAGACTATTCCATTTGTTTTCTTTATATTATGTGCTTAAGCACTTTATACTTGTGCCTTTTAAAGAATCCAACCGGCTTTATTTCTGTACAGTACTACTATTTTATCCGGCTCATGGGTAGGAAGGCGTCTCATGTTGCTGTGGAATGCACACTTCAGTCACATCCTAACATGGTGCACAGACATTTCCTTTGATAACAATTTCATTTTCTTATTTTTATTTAGTTCTTTTTCTTGTTCCTTGAAGTAAGCTTTTATACATTGTTGTAGGTTATTCTTGCTGAAGAAGTTGCTGCTTCTAAGCTTACCATCTTTGACATAACCAAACAAATTTGTGATGCCGTGCAAGCGAGGGCAGAGCAAGGTGTGTTTTCTTCTAAACAAATAAAGTTTTGCAGAAAGAGGAACAGGTTAAACGTGTTGAAAGTTGCCCCAAGTCTATTTTTGATGCAAACAACTCCTAAATCATTTTATACAATTTTTTAGATGATTGTTGGTATTGTTTACAACGCTTATTAAATTATAAAACAAACAAACAAACAAACAAACAAACCCAGTATATCCCACTCAAGAGCAGGGTCTGGGAGGGGTAGGTGGTGGCAAGTCTTTCCTCTATCCAGATAGGTAGAGAGACCGCTTCCAAAGAGACCCCTGGCTCGATACAAAAGCTATAACGCTCGCGATTTAACATATAATCAAACGTACGATTTATGATATATGGTATATGGTACAACACACATCATACAACAAGCATTAAAAGCATTAAGATATCACCAAAAGGAAGTATAAAATGAACAAGCATGCATCAGGAAAGCCGCAAGTTTCCCCTAAGAAGGTCCAAGCGTACTACATACACATCAGGCCCCGTAACAAGTAAACAAAGTCCTTTCCTAGCTACAGAAACCACTAAAAGTCCTTAATTTTAATTCTACGTCTCCAGTCACTCCTATCCTTGATCATGTGCTCAGAGAGGTGCAAGTGTTCCATATTTCGCCTAATTCTCTCTTCCCAAGTCAACCTAGGTCGTCCTCTACTCTTCCTACCCTCTATGCTGATGTTCTCCACTGCTCTGACCGGTGCTGCCATTGGTCTCCTCTTGACATGTCCATACCATCTTAATCTTCCCTCTCGTATTTTATCTGCAATAGAAGCCACTTCTAACTTCTGTCGAAACACTTCGTTTCTTATCCTATCCAGTCTTGTATGGCCACACATCCACCTTAGCATTCGCATTTCCGCAACCTCTATTTGTTTCTCGTGCGATTTCTTTATGGCCCAGCAGTCTGTTCCATATAGCATAGCTGGGCGTACCGCCACTATGTATAGTTTTCCCTTAAGTTTTGCTGGAAACCTCTTATCACATAGGATCCCTGATGCTGCTCTCCATTTTTTTCCCATTATTTTATATTAAATTATAAAATAATGGGAAAAAATGTTTGGTAATCAACCCTACGGGCTCGCCCTGCCAGGCTGCTAGTTCTACCCGTAATATAAAGTCTCAACATCACCTGCTATCCATCCCGCCCATCTTGCCACCTCTATATGATGATGGTTTTAATTGCTAGCATATCATTTAACGTTTGTTCGTCATTCAGGCAAGAATCATGGTGTCATTCTACTTCCAGAAGGGCTTATAGAAAGCATCCCTGAAGTTTATGCACTATTGCAGGTAACTAAGTCTTGTATGACTGTACTTTTTTTTTCTTTCCATGCAACTGATATTTTATGCTCTTGTAGTAAGCATTCAATCGACCGCTTAATAAACAAACTCAAGATACTTGATTTAAATCTTTTGAATTGCTTGGATGATTCAGCGTTCTACTTTTGTTTCCTCTTAATTATCAGTATTATTCAGAAGAAAACACAGTCCCTAGGCTTCACCTATCATTTCTGAAGTTAAGAAACAAGTTATCTTTTCACTTTTCAGGAAATTCATAGTCTTCTCCGGCAAGGTGTTTCTGCTGATAATATATCCTCACAGCTGTCACCTTGGGCCTCTGCCTTGTTTGAATTTATGCCACCATTTATTAGGAAACAGGCCAGTATTTTTATCATAATTCTGCCCATAAAAATACATACATTTTAAACCTGAATGTTAAAACTCATATAAACTGCCTTTTGTTATTGCAGCTTCTCCTCCATCCCGAATCAGATGACTCAGCCCAGTTGTCTCAGGTACTTCATTGGTGTTTCTACATATATACTTACGCATGGGTTGATTCCAGTTATATTATAATTCTAACAAGTCAAAAAATTAGCTTTAATGGAAATGGGCCAATGTGATGTTGGGTTCAGTGGTATCTTCGTTAGGTTTATTTATCAAAACAGTTTTGATAATTATTAATCAGATTAATAACAGTTAACGCAGCGGAGTAATAATAAAATACCAGAATGAACCCGACAGGATCTGGGTTACAAACAATGCAAATACAGAATATAAATAACCTACTGATGAGATATAATATACCTTTGTGGTTAATAATTAACCGTTTGAGACACCGAGGGACAACGAATGAACGCTAGAATCAACGAACACTAAATTGGAACACAGTGGTTGCGGCTCTAAGAGGCGTGATCCACGGTTGCAATAAAATATATCGGTTGTTTGAAAGATACGAAGAGAGATGGAAAGAAGATAATCTTCTGCGTTTCTTTTCTGAGATGATGAAGTTCAGATTCTCTGAAATCAAATGGAGTGTTGAATGGCTTCAAAATCAGTTTTTGATGCAAGAAAAATTTTTTAACTTTGACAACTGATCGTCCTCTTAATTTGAAAGAGCAGAGAATGATTATATTCTTTTCTTTTGCTTTTCTTTTGCTTTTCTTTTGCTTTTCCTTTTGCTTTTCCTTTTGCTTTTCCTTTTGCTTTTCCTTTTGCTTTTTGTTTGTCTGACCATCGTTAACAAGCTCAACGTTGCTAGACCCAATCTCCGCAACTTGAAAGTCATCGTTGAGAACATTGAGAACATGACTTGTGTGTTTTCTCTTATGGTTTATGAATTAATACTAAATAATTTATAACAATTATAAATTATAAAAAAAAAACCGATATAGTTCGTAAGTGCCAGTTAATCAAATTAAGTGGACTTAATATTTGTTGCCCAAGGTGTAACTCTTACGGGTCATAGCTCGGTTGGCAACGTGACGTAACCGAACCCGTACATAATCCAACAAGCTCCCACTTGGACGACATTCGGTTAAATTCCACGTAGACAGTCAGCGGTGCTCTAGCTGCACATGGCTGCCCCCAACAAGGTATGACACTTTAAAGTCATTAACCAAACATCTTCTTCTAGTATCATTTTACTATAACAAGACAATAAACTTATGGTAATTATAGTCATTTATCCTTTCTGTAAAAGACATCAATTGAGTTACTGAGATTAATTCTCATACAGAACTCAATCATTATAGTTCTCGATCTAGATTCAAAATGGTCCAATCAAACACACAGTCAGTTTGGGTGAGGCCTCACACTTCACCAGTTTGAATCAACGAGGGCGCCAAGATGTCTAACTGTTACATATAATGTAAGAGTACAGAATCCCTTATTGACTACATACAACTCCCACTGAACTTCAGAATTATTCCCAACCAAAGCCTTTATGACTGGCAGTTACGCGACAGCGGTTGACAGTGATCAAAGAATAACCCTCGGTAAACGGAAGTTCTAGTATGCATCTCAGGTCATAGGATACTAAATGAGTATACCAGTATCAAAGCATCTTATAATAAAGATGGTTTGTGGTGAGTTACATCCAACGTCATTCATAATGAGGTCTGTGAATTTAGAAGTCAACTCCTTGAGTCTAAATTCAGAATAGTCTTAATTCAGAATTGTTCCCACAAGTCTGACCGACTATGGATAATTTAAAATACAATATCCATGGATTAAACGTATTAAAATCGAACACAGTTATAGGATTCATAATTGTATCTATATCAGTAGATCAAAATGAATTCAAAAGTATAACTGTTTAAAAGTTCGTACATCCAAATACTAAATCAAAACATATCACTAGCTAATCTAAGCCCGATCGCATTTCTATGTAGATCATGCTTATTCTGAGTCATGGGCTTAGTAAACGGGTCTGCTAGGTTTTGATCTGTGTCGATTTTTCTTATCACGATATCTCCTTGTTTCACCATGTCCCGTATATAGTGAAACTTCCTCTGAATGTGCTTGGCCCTGTGATGAGATCTGGGCTCTTTGGCTTGAGCAATAGCACCTGTGTTATCACAAAATATCTCGATTGGTTGCTGAATACTTGGAACCACATCGAGATCGGCTATGAACTTCTTCATCCAAGCAGCTTCCTTTGCAGCATCAGATGCTGCAATGTATTCAGATTCAGTGGTAGAATCTGCCACCACACTTTGCTTGGAACTTTTCCAAGAGATGGCTCCACCATTGAGTGTGAATACAAAACCAGATTGTGAGCGAGAGTCATCTCGGTCAGTTTGAAAACTAGCATCAGTGTAACATCTTACAGTGAGCTGTTCTTCAACTCCTCCATATATTAAAAACATGTCTTTAGTCCTTCTCAAGTACTTCAGAATGTTCTTAACTGCAGTCCAATGGGCAAAACCAGGGTTTTGCTGATAACGGCTAGTAATGCTCAAAGCATACGAGACGTCAGGTCTAGTGCACAGCATAGCATACATGATGGAACCAATCGCTGAAGCATATGGAACATTTTCCATTCGCTTAATATCAATGTCCGTTGAAGGAGATTGCGATTTGTTCAACACGGTACCTTTAGTCATTGGAATACCTCCTTTCTTGGAGTTTTCCATCTTAAAGCGTGTCATCATTTTGTCTATGTATGTGCTTTGACTAAGCCCTAGAAGCCGCTTAGATCTATCCCTATAGATCTTTATTCCTAGAATGTAAGCAGCTTCTCCAAGATCTTTCATTGCGAAACAAGCTCCCAACCATTTTTTAACTTTGTTAAGCATTGAGATATTGTTTCCAATGATCAGTATATCATCCACATACAATATGAGGAACGATATAGTGCTCCCACTAGCCTTTTTGTAAACACAAGGCTCATCTTCACTTTTGACAAAACCGAATTCGACGATTCTCTGATCAAAATGAAGATTCCAGCTACGGGATGCCTGTTTAAGTCCATAAATAGACTTATTCAGTTTGCACACCTTATTTGGATATTGTGGATCGACAAAACCATCAGGCTGAACCATATAGACATCTTCAGAGAGATGTCCATTTAGAAAAGCGGTTTTGACATCCATTTGCCATATCTCGTAATCATAGTACGCGGCTATGGCAAGCAATATCCTAATCGATTTGATCATAGCAACGGGTGAGAAAGTTTCATCATAGTCAACACCTTGAGTTTGAGTGAAACCTTTCGCAACTAGCCGTGCTTTATAGGTGTGTACATTTCCATGCATGTCGGTTTTTCTCTTGAAAAGCCACTTGCTCCCTACAGCCCGTTCATGGCATCTAGCCATTTCGCAGATTCCGGATCTGAGATAGCAGATTTGTAGTTAGTAGGTTCATCACCAGAATCAGCTACTACCAGAACCTCAGGACCCTCTAGATTCCAAAGATATCTGTCAGGTTCTTTGCGAGTTCTGTTACTTCTGCGAACGCTTGTGTTTATATCTGAATCAGTAACAATTTCTTGTTGTTCAGACGCACCGACTACTTCAGCGTTTGTTTGTGGTTCTCGAATTTCTTCAAGATCCACAATATTACTTCCAGTTCCTCGATCAAGAAACTCTTTCTCGAGGAAATGTGCCTTCCTTTTGATGGAAATCATATTTGCATCAGGATGGTAAAAGTAATACCCGCTTCTATTATAGTATCCAACGAAAATAGCTTTTTCGCCTCGAGGATTTAGCTTGTCATTAGACTCGCTAGTGACATAAGCATCACATCCCCATACTCTAAGGTAAGACAAATTGGGTTTAGACCCATGCCATATCTCATATGGAGTTTTATCTACCTTCTTAGTCGGTGCCAGATTGACAAGGCGGGCGGCGGTCATAAGAGCATAACTCCAAAAGGAGTGAGGTAAGTTAGTTCTACACATCATCGATCGAACCATATTAAGTAGGGTTCGATTTCTCCTCTCACTCACGCCATTAAGTTGGGGTGTGCCGGGTGGAGTGAACTGTGAAACAATTCCACATTCCTTTAGATGATCAATGAACTCTTGGCTTAGGTATTCTCCACCTCGATCTGATCGAAGTACTTTGATAGTCTTATCAAGTTGGTTTTCTACTTCGTTTTGAAACTCTTTGAACTTTTCAAAGGTTTTATGTCTATGCTTCATAAGGTAGACATAGGCGTATCGACTATAATCGTCAATAAATGTAACAAAGTATCTTTCGTGATTTCTAGACATAGTTCTGAAAGGACCACATACATCAGAGTGTATAAGTGCTAACAGATCCTTGGCCCGTTCACCAACATGGGTGAAAGGATCCTTTGTGAGTTTGCCTTCTAAGCAAGATTCGCATTCATCAAAAGATTCATGTCCTGTGGATTCAAGAATCCCTTCGGACTGAAGCCTTTTCACACGGGCCTTGCTTATGTGGCCAAGTCTACAATGCCATAGAAACGTATCGTTAATTCCAGATTTGATACGTTTAGAAAGATTATATACATTATTGTTTGTTTGAATATCAATCTCATAAATACCACTTCGAGGTTTAGCCTCAAAATAAAAGATATCATTCAAGTAGGCAGAAATAACAGCATCATTAAAAACGTACTTGAATCCTTGTTCAAACAATAAAGAAACTGAAATAATATTTCTGGTTAAACCAGGAGCAAACAAACAATTATTTAAAGTAATTACAAGACCAGATGGACAAGAAAGATGATATGTTCCAGTTGCTAGAACCGGTACTCTTTTCCCATCACCAACGATGAGCTCCATGTCGCCTTGTTTCAGTTTCTTCCACTTTTCAGGCTCCTGCAAGACATTAATGATGTGGTAACCACATCCAGTATCAAATACCCATGTGTTGCTGGAAACAGTGAAAAGTTCAATAACATAAATCAGAATACCTGAAGAAGAGCCTTCACCATTGGCCTTCTTCACCTTCAGCTTGGCTAGATAGTCAGGACAGTTACGTCTCCAGTGTCCCATCTTATTGCATTCAAAACAGTGTCGCTCCTCAGGAGGGGGTGCTGCTTTGTTTTTAGCCAACTGTTTGTTGTTGGTGGCAGGCTTGGCAGCAACAACTTTACCTTTACCCTTATTGTTATAAGTTTTTTTCTTGGGGTTTGGTTTCCTAACACCAGTAGATCGGACCATCAACATTTGACTGGCTTTACCTGGTATGTTTTGCTCAGCAGTTTTGAGCATACCGTGTAGTTCAGCTACACTCTTAACCCATGCATTCATATTAAAGTTCATTATGAATTGGTCGTAAGAACTAGGCAAGGAGTTCAAAATGAAGTCTACTGCCATTTCATCTTGCATAGGATAACCAAGTTTGGCCATTTGGTCGATGTACCCTTTCATTTTAAGCACATGGGCACTAACAGGCGAGCCTACTTGCATTTTGCAGGATATAAGCTGCTTCATGGTATCATAGCGCTCTTGTCGGGCCTGTTTCTGAAACATGCCCTTAAGTTGCTCAATCATGTCAAATGCAGTCATGTCCTCCATGTTCTTCTGGAGATCAGGAGACATGGTGGCTAGCATAAGGCAGGCTACCTCATCGGCATCCTCCTTAAATTTTTCCCAAGTTCTACGGGCTGCGGCCGTATTGTTTTCAGGCTCGTTGGGAACAGCGCTATCTATAACATAGAGCTTTTTCGCCATCTTGAGAACCAATCTCAGATTGCGGTGCCATGCGAGAAAGTTGGTGTTATCAAGTTTCTCTTTCTCAAGAATAGACTTGAGAATGAAGGAGTTGTTGGTTTTTGAAGACATCTATAAGCAAAATAAATTAATTAGTATTTTCGATGTATTGTTTCCTTATTTTAATTAATGACCCATTTACAGTAATTTTAAATAAGGAATGAGAATCTGGCTTGGTCAGTCACTAAAGGCAGCTGGGGCACGCAACATTAGTAAGTGATTAGGCAGACTGACAATATTTATCAATTGTGAAAATTGCACAACTCTCGTGTATGAGGCCGCAACGACAACATTTGTCAATGCATTGATACGTTTAGCCTCATCTATGCCCACTTTTCTCTCTAGACAGCTGTGGCACGTAACAAGAGAGAAAAGTAATAGTCATCCTAAAACAGTTACTTGTGAAAGGGCCGGATGTGTCAACAAAACCCTTGCACCTTGGAAGAATAAACTACACATCAAGTGCGGTGCTGTGGCTCCAAACACTGATGTTTCGCTTAATGTTCCAAGTGTTCCTTATTTTAGGGTGGCATAGACTATTGATTTTTATCTATGGGATCCAATTTTAGTGTTTACCGAATAGGGTCAAACACAACGTATAATTAAGTTATACGTGCGTTGTAAAATTTAGTTTTACAATATATAGTTCGTGATAATAAATGACGAACCCTTTCAGCTCTCGGGACACCAGATTTTAATACCCTATTAAAACTAGGTTCATCGCGAGATAGACAACCGATTTTTTTTTAAGTTGATAATTTTAAATTATTAAGATTTAAGTTTTAAAATTTAAACTAATTTTAAATTTGAAAACTTATCTAGTTATCCTTTTAAAAGGATAATTAATTTTAATTTAAAAATTATCAAGTTTTAAGTTTTGAAATTCAAACTAATTTTGAATTTGAAAACTTATTCGATTATCCCATTTAAAACAAACAATTTGTTTTAATAATTTAACAAGTTGTAAAAATAAGTTAAAACTTGTTATTTATTTTGATTGTAAAAAAATTTTTTTAATTAATTAATTAGTTTGATATTTAGGTTGGGTAATATAAAATAAAGCAACCATAATAGCAAAGTAATATGTAAATCTAATAGCTATGATTGTTTGATCTCGCTAGAGCCAAATAGCGGGATCAAGCTAGGTCACGGGTGAAAACACAAAACAACCACAAGGATGGACCTAAGTGCATCTAGTTGTCTTGATGGCTCCCACTGACTCCTTGATTTGTCCTGCTTCCAGTTTTGACTTCGGGTCTTCAAATATTACAATATTTACAAAAGAAATACAAAATAAAAGAAAACTCTAATCTATTACAACTTTGAGCCATCAAATGGGCCAAAAACCATAAAACCAAAAACTTTAACAATAACAAATCACATCACAACCATTCAACCACAGGGTCTAGCCAGATTTACATATTAAAACACAATCAAAATAATACGGGCAATCGTTTGGTTAATAAATATTTAACCAAAATAAACAAGTTGCCCAAAAATATAAATCAGAAACTTCAAATAATTTTAAAGTTTGTGATCTATAACCAGTTAACAGACTGGATCTGATTTGCATGTTGTAAGCCATGCTCTGATACCACTGTTGGGTTCAGTGGTATCTTCGTTAGGTTTATTTATCAAAACAGTTTTGATAATTATTAATCAGATTAATAACAGTTAACGCAGCGGAGTAATAATAAAATACCAGAATGAACCCGACAGGATCTGGGTTACAAACAATGCAAATACAGAATATAAATAACCTACTGATGAGATATAATATACCTTTGTGGTTAATAATTAACCATTTGCGACACCGAGGGACAACGAATGAACGCTAGAATCAACGAACACTAAATTGGAACACAGTGGTTGCGGCTCTAAGAGGCGTGATCCACGGTTGCAATAAAATATATCGGTTGTTTGAAAGATACGAAGAGAGATGGAAAGAAGATAATCTTCTGCGTTTCTTTTCTGAGATGATGAAGTTCAGATTCTCTGAAATCAAATGGAGTGTTGAATGGCTTCAAAATCAGTTTTTGATGCAAGAAAATTTTTTAACTTTGACAACTGATCGTCCTCTTAATTTGAAAGAGCAGAAAATGATTATATTCTTTTCTTTTGCTTTTCTTTTGCTTTTCCTTTTGCTTTTTCTTTTGCTTTTCCTTTTGTTTTTCCTTTTGCTTTTTGTTTGTCTGACCATCGTTAACAAGCTCAACGTTGCTAGACCCAATCTCCGCAACTTGAAAGTCATCGTTGAGAACATTGAGAACATGACTTGTGTGTTTTCTCTTATGGTTTATGAATTAATACTAAATAATTTATAACAATTATAAATTATAAAAAAAAAAAACCGATATAGTTCGTAAGTGCCAGTTAATCAAATTAAGTGGACTTAATATTTGTTGCCCAAGGTGTAACTCTTACGGGTCATAGCTCGGTTGGCAACGTGACGTAACCGAACCCGTACATAATCCAACATGTGAAACAGTTTGAAAGTCATGCGAAGTGTTATATTAAATGCATAAAACCTCATAATCGTTTAATTTAAATATTTGATTATTCTTGAAATAATGCATCCTGCAATCATACAAACTAATTATTTATAGAAGGAATTATAATATTTTGTATAAAGTGTCCCGGGTCAACCTAACCGCTCGAAGTGTAATTTAGTGCATAAAAACTCAGAAATAATTTTATTTAAAAATTATTATAGTGAAAATATAATCTGATAAACATACAAACTAATTACTTATACATGGAGTCAGGGGCGAATGTTTACCCCTCTTTCTTTCGTCAGTAGTGCTAAATTTAGGCTTGGTAGTTTGAAATGTGTGTGTATATATATATGTATATATATATGTATACGTATATGTACGTATATGTATACGTATATGTACGTATATGTATACGTATATGTACGTATATGTATACGTATATGTACGTATATGTATACGTATATGTATACGTATATGTACGTACATGTGTGCGTAGATATGTACGTACATGTGTGCGTAGATATGTACGTACATGTGTGCGTACGTACGTGTGTATGTACATGCGCGTACGCGGGCGCGTATGTACGTAGATCTGTACGTACATGTGCGCGTAGATATGTACGTACATGTGCGCGTAGATATGTACGTACATGTGTGCGTAGATATGCACGTACATGTGCGCGTAGATATGCACGTACATGTGCGCGTAGACATGCACGTACATGTGCGCGTAGACATGCACGTACATGTGCGCGTAGACATGCACGTAAATGTGCGCGTAGATATGTACGTACATGTGCGTACATATGTGCGTAGACTTGTGCGTACATATGTGCGTAGACATGTGCGTAGGCATGTGCGTACATATGTGCGTAGACATGTGCGTACACATGTGCGTAGACATGTGCGTACACATGTGCGTAGACATGTGCGTACACATGTGCGTACATATGTGCGTACACATGTGCGTAGACATGTGCGTAGACATGTGCGTACATATGTACGTAGACATGTGCGTACATATGTACGTAGATATGTACGTATATATGTACGTACATATATGATATATGTATATATATATATATGTGTATATATGTATATATATGTATATATATGTAATATATATGTATATATATGTATGTATATGTATATATATGTATATATATGTATATGTATGTGTATATATATATATTTATATATATATATATATATATATACATATATATATATATATATATATATTTATATATATGTATGTATATATGTATGTATATGTGTATGTATATATATATGTATATGTGTATGTATATATGTATGTGTATGTGTATGTATATATGTATGTGTATGTGTATGTATATATGTATGTGTATGTCTATATATATGTATGTATATGTGTGTATATAGTATATATATACGTATATACGTATATACGTATATACGTATATACGTATATACGTATATATACGTATATACGTATATACGTGTATATACGTATCATATACGTATATACGTATATAGGTATATACGTATATATACGTATATACGTATATATGTATATGTACGTATATACGTATATGATACGTATATACACGTATATACGTATATATACTATACGTATATATGTATATGTATATATGTCTACGTATATGATACGTATATATACGTATATACGTATATGATACGTATATATACGTATATACGTATATGATACGTATATACGTATATATGTATATGTATATATGTATATCTGTATATGTATATATGTCTATGTATATATATATGTGTATATATATACACTAGTAGTAAACCCGCGCGATGCGGCGGCGATGACAATTTCTAAAATATGTATACTTGATGTTGCGGGATTTTGTTGCATGCATATTTGGAACATGTTTACATCTACCCTTTTTAATCTATGAGAATAAGATTAATAATAATAATTCAAGCAAAGCACCAAGATATGGTGTAACAATTTGTCTTACCGATAAAAGGATCTTTGATATGAACCCAAGCAGTGGGTTCAACCCATTTGCTGCTGGATAACACGAAACGGAGCGGAGGGAAACTAGGAGGGAAAACATTCAAAAGTTCAGCAATTAGGGAGTGGGTTAACCGTTCCCGCCAATGTTTAGTTTAAATATTACTGTACCTATGTCTTAGGGGATTAGTCTGGATAATTCTGTTTGTTAGTCTTCTAGTATTGGAGATTTGCCCTCTCGAATGTGGCTGTTCTTGTAATTTTTTGAGTGAATCAAAGCTTGCCGATAACGGTATCTATCAATTGGTTCCATTGCCGGGAAGTTCGAATGGCGTTTACACCCGGAATTCAGTAATTGCCGCCCAATTATTAGCCATTGCGGCACGATTAGACGCCATCATGGCACCCTTGGAGGATGATATTGCAGCAATCAAAATTCAAATGATCGGTGATGAAAATGTTTATGAAAAAGCAGATGAGGATCAGAAAAACAGGGTGGTGGAGCACAATTTAATTGCCAACAAAAGAGGCAGAACACCGCCATGGAGGGATGATGTTGTTGCGCTCAAGATCGTGATGTTTGGGAACAAAAACCGCAGCCAAGTATCAAAACCTGCACCTGAACATGCGTCTTCCCTTAAACTGGTGGCATCACCACCGTCTCCGACACCACCGTGACAACATCAAACCCCCCCACGGCCATCTCCAACAACTGCTACAACTCTAATCCCGACACAATCACCATCAACGTTTGCAGTTGCACCACCACCGACCCCGACACCATCTCCTTCAACAACCTTGTTAAAAATACTCGCGCAACCAACATCGGGACCACCACAGCCACCACCGAAACCACCAGGACCATCGCAGTCACTGTTGAAATCAACGGGATCACCTCAGTTGCTGCTAAAACCACCGGGATCGCCACCGTCGCCTAGACAACCATTTCTTAAAACTGAAACCGACACTACCGGAGAACAACCGGCAAAGATCGTCGGAAAGCCAAAGAAGGAGAAGGAGGTTAAAGTTTCAAAGAAGAAGATTGTGAAAAATTCTAAACCCGTCACATATTTCCCTTATTTTCAAAAAATCAAAGCAGATTTGTTGGCTCTGAACAAGAAAAGTGGTTCGAGCCCTCACATGCTCACAAAATACATGGAGGAGAAACACAAAACAGGGCTACCCGAGAATTTCAGGAAGATGCTTCTTCATATTCGGAGTAAAGATATACAAGCCGACTTGAAACGTAGGGACTTAACCGGCCAATTCCCTTCCTCTCGACTTGAGGTCAAGTCGTTTCTTCGGGCTGGTAGTATTGATATGAACCCAAGCAGTGGGTTCAATCCATTTGCTGCTGGATAACACGAAACGGAGCGGGGGGAAACTAGGAGGAGGGAAAACATTCAAAAGTTCAGCAATTAGGGAGTGGGTTAACCGTTCCCGCCAATGTTTAGTTTAAATATTACTGTACCTATGTCTTAGGGGATTCGTCTGGATAATTCTGTTTGTTAGTCTTCTAGTATTGGAGATTTGCCCTCTCGAATGTGGCTGTTCTTGTAATTTTTTGAGTGAATCAAAGCTTGCCGATAACGGTATCTATCAATCTTACATGGCAAAAAAACAGAGTTATTCTTTTCCAAATATATGGAAGGCGGTAGCACTTGTATATTTATGAAAACCTTAAAGAATGAAACTGTATTCAAAATTTTTAATATAAATTGCAATAAAACGTTGTTAAGCAAACAAAACATAACATATATTGCAATTGTATTAAATGAAACACATCATTGAAGTCCGAGACAAGAACCTACATAAATAAAAGCCTATAAATTACATGAATCTGTTCATATTAGTATACTGCTCAAATTAAAAAAAACAGCAAAACAAAAAACAAAACTCAAGCCGAAGATCACAATCTACAAAAACAAAAGCCGAAGTCAATCATAATGGTAATATACGTCAACTAACAAAAATCCCAACATTCAAATGCTAAACAAGTTGGATTCTTTACAACCTATAAGAACTGGATTTTTGAATGCATCTGATGAACCGATGATCCTATCGTGAATTGCTTGCCTCATATATAAGTGTTGTTCCATTTTGGTATGCTTTAAATTTACTTCACTGTGTAACCTTTGTGCCTAATTTATTAAAAAAGTATATATGTAAATATAACAAGGGAAAAGATAACCTTATTTCATATTTATAAATAAAAACTATGCTAAAGTTGTAACCCATGGTTTTGTCTATCTTTTGGCTGTAACATGCATGTTGTTAAATCTTTAATTCTTTTATCTATGTTCTCTCTAGGCAGCATGCTTGCACAGAGTACTAAAACAAACATTAACACCAAAAACTTAATCACACTTAAAGAGCAATACCAGGCATATCGAAGATGCAAACTAAGCAATGAACCAATTGCCCTTTTGCCATATGTTTTCGTGCAGGCTTTTGGGTCAAGATGGGTTCGGTTCAAAACATGTTTGGATTGGTCAATATAAAAAGTCAAGATGGGTTTGTCGAAAACAAAAAGAACCGCATTAACTCTACTAATTCAAGGTGTATGGGAACCTAACACACCATGTCCATGCCACACCACATTGTATATCTGACACAATAGTTATTTATAAAAAATATAATTGGACGAAAGGTGTATAGGAACCTAACACAACGTGTCAATACCACACCACATTGTATAAGAATTGAACAAAATTATATTAAGAATAAAATACAGGTTTACCTGCCCAAGCATTACTGCCTTAGCTTCAATTTCTCCGACACCCCAACCGAAGTTCCCACAACACTGTCAAGATAGAGCTAGCACTCCATTAGTTTTGAAAAAAACACGTCCAAAGTATTCAAGATTAAACTGAAATTACATCCAAG
>CM044016.1:12901522-13136522 GCA_024085815.1 Flaveria linearis | reverse complement strand
ACCTACGTGCATATACTTACATACGTGCATATACTTACATACGTGCATATACTTACATACGTGCATTATAAATACATACACGTCCGTATGTATATGCACGTACGTATGTATATGCACGTACGTATGTATATGCACGTACGTATGTATATGCACGTACGTATGTATATGCACGTACGTATGTATATGCACGTACGTATGTATATGCACGTACGTATGTATATGCACGTACGTATGTATATGCACGTACGTATGTATATGCACGTACGTATGTATATGCACGTACGTATGTATATGCACGTACGTATGTATATGCACGTACGTATGTATATGCACGTACGTATGTATATGCACGTACGTATGTATATGCACGTACGTATGTATATGCACGTACGTATGTATATGCACGTACGTATGTATATGCACGTACGTATGTATATGCATGTACGTATGTATATGCATGTATGTATGTATATATATACAGGGTAGGGTTATTCTTGTGAACAACCCTTTTTTATGAGAACTCTAGGAACCAATATAAGCCACACAATTTACATCACATGCTAGTCACATGCCATTTCCACCATTTTTTTAAAACGTTCATAACTTTTTTACAACATTATTTTTTCAGAAAAATTTCATCATTAAATTAAGTACTTTTTTTTTATCTTTCCAACGCCTACAATATTGATATACTTTTAAAAAAAAATTTTATCCTGCCATTATTTACACGTGTAAATCTAGTTATACACATGTAATACCGGATTTACACATGTGTAATACCGGATTTACACATGTGTAATACCGGATTTACACATGTGTAATATTGGATTTACACGTGTAAATCCAATATTACACATATGTTTGGGTTGGCTATTCGGTTCGCGTCAGTTCAAACAATATAGTTTCTAGTTTTTATACATTCATTTCAAAGGACCGTTCTTACACACAAAAAAAAACTAAATATTAACAAACAAAGATCTACAATATTTATGATGATGCAAGATAAGGGTGAGCACTTGCAAGAAGAATTACAACTCAACCCAATGACCATTAAGATCTTTGAATTCATCGATTACGGATTCCGAATAAAAATGTTGAGCATTTTCTTTTTTTTTCTTTTTTTTTATGTAAATCACCAAGCTATTCGCTAGATACTCATTTGATATTTTATGACGAAGATGTTTCTTGAATATTTTTATTGCTGAAATTCCCATCTGTTGTTGCAATAGAAAGTGAAAGTGTTTAGATTAGCCGAATCACTCTGTTAGCCAAATAGTACGCCTCATGTTTTTAGTTTCCACAATACTTTTGCATAGATTAAAAATAGTTGACACACCACTTATCTTAGCATTCTTTGTATTTTTTACATAAAAAATCTCCAATTGATATTGTAACTGATTCCTTTCTTGTTTCGTAAAATCTTTAGGATAATATATTTAACAAGAATACAAATCTGATCAACATTAATCTTTTTTGAAACTAAACTAGAACTAAAAGATCCTTTCTTGTTTCGTAAAATCTTTAGGATAATATATTTAACAAGAATACAAATCTGATCAACATTAATCTTTTTTGAAACTAAACTAGAACTAAAAGATAACAACTCCATCGCACGCCTACTATTCAATTCATGTAACTGTTTGTCCAATGTGAATGTAAAAAGATCTATTCGGTTATAATGTTTAGATGTAACATGAAGATCTTTTTTACGGGGTCGATACCGAGTAGAATGATATGGAGCGTTCATATCTGGTATTTCTGTTTGATGCTTGTTTCTCAAAAAAGTAACTTACGCAAGTAAAGAATTTTATCCATTGTTTCTGGTAACATCTGGACTAATGTTTGTTGATGAAACTAACTCAATGGCAGATTTTTTTTGTAAAGCTTTAAAAAGAAATCCCAAGATATTCGTCATGTCGTGTAATTACTTTTATCAGCAAATGTTATTCAACATTATTTCAGTATAATGTATGAGATTATTTACTTGCACACATTACCTTCTTTTGGACAAACATTTAATAGAAATGTCAGATATGAATGATCCATTTACTTCTACTTGGTATAAACCTCGTAAAAAAGATATCATGTTACGTTTAAACATTATTACCGAGTAGATCTGTTTACATCCACATTGGACAAATAGTTACATGAGTTGAATAGTAGATTCAGTGAGCGTGTAATGTAGTTGTTATCTCTTAGTTATAGTTTAGTTTCAAAAGAGATTAATGTTGATCATATTTGTCTTATTGTCAAGAAGTGTTATCTTGAAGATTTTACAGAGAATGAGAGGATTCAGTTACGAATTTACGATATCAATTGGAGATTTTTGATGTGAAAAAACAAAGAATACCAAGCTAAGTGGTGTATCAGCTATTTCTAATCTATGCAAAAGTCTTGTGTAAACGTGAGACGTATTATTTGGTTGATAGAGTGGTTCGGCTAATCTTGACACTTCCGGTTTTTACGGCAACAATAGAGGGGCATTTCAGCAATGAAAATATTCAAGAATTGCCTTCGCAAGAAACTGTTAGATGGATATCTCACGAATAGCTTGGTGATTTGCATAGAAAAAGAAATGCTAAAGCTTTGATTCAGAATCCATAATCGATAAATTTAAAACTTTTAAAGGTTGTGGGGCTGATTTATAATTCTTCTTACAGGTACTCGCCCTTCTCTCTTGCATCATCATTAATATTATAAGTCATTGTTTGTTAGATATCTAGATTTTTGTGTATAAAAGGTCCTTTGAATGGATGAATAAATATTAGATATTTATAACTTTTATTGTTTGACCCGAATCGCCGACCCAAACATATAACCCAAAACATAGCGGTAGGAAACATTTACGGGTCGTCGCGACTTTCGGCCTCACACCCATAAGAATGTTTTAGCTCCGTCACTGCAAGGAGTTAAATAGTTTGGACAAAATGTGTCTTGGGTCAACCTGACTGCCCAAAGTGTGTATCTAATGCATAAATCAGTTTATGCAGAAAATTAGATTATAATTGATATATTTTTATTACCCATTGGTCGATAATAATCCATACTATTGATTCGGCAGGCAATAATCTCAACTTTCATTTTTATTACCAACAGTCCTAGTAGCATAATTATCATACATTCACACTCAATTTGTACTTATTTTAGCCTCGATTTAGCTTGTATTTTTTTTCATTCCGTACATAATCATTAATGTGAAAAAAATTGAGTCAAAATTAAATGTAAATTACTAAATTTTCAATAATTATGTTACTGGGATTGTTGCTGGTAATAAAAATGAAAGTTGGGATTGCTACCGGCCAAATCAATAGTATGGATTACTATCAGCTAGTGAGTAATAGTTTGGATTATTAAAATCCAATTTGCCCTAGTTATTTATAATAATTCAGATATTCTGGACATTGTTTTACATCAAGCTGACTGGGTCACACCAAAATTTATATGTTTAACTCATACCATTTTCTTGACTGGCCCTTTTCCACATGTATTAGTGATCCTCAAAGGCCATAAGAATGTTGCAAACTGTAGTTTAAAATTAAAAAAAGTTGTTTTAAAGGAAATGGGTCAAACAGTTTGAAAATCATCACTCAAAGTGTGTATATCTAAAGTATTAGATTGTTGAGCAATATAATCTTGTAGTCATACACACAAAGTACCTAAAAAAGAAAAAGGTTTGGACAACTGACGTTTCAGGCAAATCCTACCCAATATATTTCTACCCCACCAATAGTTACACGTTCAACCAGAACCTGTTTACTGACCTGCCGTTTTCCACTTATATTACTGATCTTTGTAACACTGTAAAAATTGTTGCCAACTGTGTTTCACAAAAACTTATTGTTCAGATGCAACATTTTTCAGATTGAGACAGAGAAGCTTCTAGCTGAGCTTGTGGAAGCAGAAATCAACAAGAGACAAGTAGGATACAAGCTAGACATATGCTGAATATATTATTTATGCTTTCTCGTTCTGCATTCATACTTCTTATGACTATAATGCAAATTAATTTCTTTTTAATATGTAAACAGAAAGAAGGTACATACAAAGGAAAGAAATTTAATGCCATTTGCCACTTTTTTGGTTACCAAGCTCGGGGTTCTTTGCCATCAAAATTTGATTGTGACTATGCCTATGTAAGTACCTTTACTCTATCTCATATCCCATCATAATTGTTAGAAGTGGCAATATGGATGGTCCAGTCTGGTTGGATAACAATTTGAGATGGTTGATTCTGTGTATGGGTTAGGTTGGGTTCAGAAAGTTTCTGGTCAGATGCGTTTCTGGTTGACTTAACCCGGCTAGTATTGACCTGATTTTTTAAGAAAATATATCAGATAGTTAGAAATTGTGATATAAGATATTTCTTTGTTGTATATATAACACAATTTTTTACATTATTTCAATTGTGTTATAGGACATTGTATGTAGGGGCACCTAGAATGCAACTTTTTTCATTACGGCCACCAATATATTGAAACTCCTTGTTAGGTCATGCAAGTATGTTTCTAGTTTCGTTTATACCAAATTCAGCCCAAAACATGCCTATAAAGAGAATGCACTTAAAAAGTTTTGAGAATACAAAAATACTCTATTATTGATTCATCATAAAACACCGCTTTAATATAAGAAAAGCAGGGTCCTTGTCATTTACTTGCTTTTTTTTGCTGGATTTAGTATAAATGAACCTTAATGAAAAAAGTCGAATACTTGGTGGCTTACACACACATTAACCTTATTATTATACGAATATGGTGATTTAGGAGGTGTTAATTATGCACTAAAAATACACATGGGGCGACTTTTGTCTTTTTAAGCTAATTTCTTTATTTTACTAGTTTGATCTGTTAGAACTTAGAGATAAAACATAACCTGCATTGACCCATTCATTAGCAGATGGGTTGAAATTGCCACCTCTACCACTTGTCAACTACTGCTCACCTCAATTTCAACAATTAAATTGTAGGTTCTTGGACATATTTGTTACCATATTCTGGCAGCTGGTTTAAATGGTTATATGGCAACTGTCACTAACCTGAAAAGTCCTTCAAACAAATGGCGTTGTGGTGCTGCTCCAATAACAGTAGGGTTTAACAACATTCGAAACTTAAATAGTGATTAGCAATTTCCTTATATCTGACTTGGATTTCTAGGCAATGATGACTGTAAAGCATTATGGTTGTGGGTCAGGGTCAGGTGCTGCAACACTTGGAAAACCTGTAGTCCATCCGGCTACAGTGGACTTAAGAGGCAAAGTTTACGAGTATGTGAAGTCATTCTTGTTTTTATATTTTTATTTCTAAACATAAGAATTTAATTCAAGGGAAGAATCTGAAGTGTGGTGATTTATGATGGGAATTGGTGCAGGTTGCTTAGACAAAATGCAACAAGATTCTTGATGGATGACGTGTACAGGAACCCTGGTCCCCTTCAGTTTGATGGGCCAGGTGCTGATTCTAAAGCTGTCAGCTTGTGTGTGGAGGACTTGGATTATATGGGCCGGATCAAGGAATTGAATGAATATCTTGACAAGGTATACACTTTTTTAGAAGTGGCAAATCGGGTCCCAAAAGACTATTGTTTAGCTAATTTCTAAGTTTAGTTGTTTGACTCGCTTGAGATTAATCTTAATTAAAATCAGCCCATTCATGAGTAAATGGTCGGAACTGCCACCTCTAGTGTCTACTTTCACGTTTGAAACTTTCTTTCTCTAGACCTCTTAATAGATTATAACCAGAATCAACCCTTTATAACTGATGTTACACATCACCAGACTCACGATCCTACAATATCATGAGAACGAAACATCCTTTAATCAAAATATCAAATGATACGTCAAAGTTTCTTCATCTTATCATTTTACTTCAACGTTAAACATATTTGTTAATTTTATTCTTAATTTCCACAGGTAAGAACCATTGTGAAACCAGGTTGTTCTCAAGATGTTCTGAAAGCTGCTTTGAGTGCCATGTCATCAGTGACAGACATTCTTTCTGTCATGACCTCACAACACCTCGAGTAATACTCCACCTAGCTGCTGATCTGACAAAATTATATTTTATAGTGCTTCCTCGACTCATAGTACCTTAGATATCCTTTATTTTTCAGTTTTGTGACGGGTCTCTTTTTAGACTTTCGAAGGCAAACAGTTAAAGTTCAGCTACTTGATAGTTATGCTGATCGTTTTTGTTTTGTTTGTGAAAGTATTTATAACGCTCGACATTTTGTCAAATTGGTTTGTTCAAAGCCAGCAAGTTTACGTGTACCTGAGCTGATCTGTTAGCTTGGAACAAAATCAGTTGTGGTTACCGATTAGTCTAGTCTCGTCTATTTTTCAAACATTGCCTTTATAATTTTTTTATTTTGAAAAAAGGGCAGTGCCCTGGCAAACATTTATTAATCAATGGAAAAAATACAGAAAAAGGCAACTACCCACATGGGATAAGATACCCATGCAAAACACTAGTCCCAAATTAAAGAATTACTACTTGGGCTTTGGTAACTAATACATACAAGAAAGCTAAGCTTAATGTTTTTTCCTAGACCAAAGAAAGCCCAAGAAAAAAATCCAAAATCTATTAACGTGGGCTTTACTAATGACCCAAGTAGACTTATACAACACAAAAAACCAACCAAAATTATATTTATTATCTATACTCACAGTACTATGCATATTAATCCCTTTATCAATCAAATTGTAAATGCACTTTTCTATCCAAGGTTTCATCCAATTTTCATAAGAGTCAGACCAATACCGAGCCCATAAATCTTTACATCTCATGATCAGGGTAATCATGCACCAAGTTTTAAGGCCCAGAATACATATATCCAAATCTCTCTCATACTTGCCCATAAAGCATTTGCTAACATTAACATATTCTAGCATGCATGTAAATCATCACAAAGTAGGTTTTGAGCTCATATAGCCAATTTCCCATAATCACCCATATACCAGCAAAGAACAGCAACTTAATATCCCTAAAGATGTAATCCCAAATTAATTCTACTATAGTAGCTTCCAAATTGGTTTCCATATCAATATCTTCTGAGGTCACATTCACAACATTCTCTTCCGAAGCCTGTTGCACGTTGACTTCTTCCGAAGCCAAATCCATATCATTATCAACCAAAGCCATGTCCAACTTGAGCCTTTCAAGCCAGCCGTGACCACCACACTTGGTTGTGGCACTGCACTGAGGCATCAAAACATTACTACCAAAATGATTCTGCATGTTCAATTCCTTAACATCAAGCCATAAGATGCAACTACATAAATGATCACTAAGCTCCATTCCAGTCCCTTCAGTACAATCAATATTCCTGTATGTCAACATACCAAATAATATCCACAAACTAAAATTATTATTTGCACCACTTCTTACCCAACCCTGTAAAAGCCCTACCCATAGATAAGACACAGCAAAAGAAAGGGAAGGCTCTAAGAAATGTAAGAAACAAGAAAAGGTTTGGATGTACCAGTAAGCAGTAAGACCTAACATTCTAGAGATATGCATCAAAAGACTGGTACAGGTCTCCATCCTTATAACACCCTGGTTACTACCAACTCCTGGTAGATTTATATAACTAGACCCCAACCAATTAAGCTGAGAAATTATAGAGGCTCGTAAGAAGGCAGACACTACAATCTCCAACAAATTCAGAATAAAACCTAAAGACCAAGCAATATAGAGAGAGAGAATCAACTATGCATAATTTTCATGATAGAAAAACTGGAAGCATAAAGAACAGCACCTACCAGACCCTCACCCCTTCTCCCTCCCCACACCTTCAAGTCTCCTTCCCATTTATAAAACTCAAGCAATAAAACAGAAGCTGCAAAAATATATATGACACTGAATTAGGTTTGGGACCACCAATAAGCTTTGCCTAGCCTTCTAAGAATTATCATCAAAAAATTGGTGGACACCACCTTCCTTATATCTCCTTGGATAAAGCCAATCCCTGGCTTAAACTCACACCTAACTCCCAAACATTTAATCAAAGAAGTTAAAAGGGGCAATGTTCAAAACTTATTAACCTCAAACATACCGAGAATATTTCCTAAAGACCAAACAAAAGGGGAAGAGAAGTGCAAGAGATAAGTAGCGGAAGAATATCTAGAGGCAGAAAGGAGATCATCTACCATAAACTTTTCCCCACTTCCTTTCCAACACATATTACAACCCTCCCCACCTACCTCACCAAAACTACAAGTATTACTCAAAAATAAAACAATATGAATACCCCCAAACCAAATAACCCACCAACCCAGGTTCATCATAAAGTTGTCACACACCCAGTGCCCAACCCTTTCCACTCTCCACTCATATATGTAGTAAAGAAGACAAAAAATTTGAAAGGCTTTCATTTCCATGCAACCCATGTGAAGATCCCAAAGAAGTAATCCTTGAAGAGTCACCAACCAGCTCAACCACAAAATAAAGCTCCTCCTCATTAGACAACTCTCTTCTTTTTGGTTGGACACAATGCAAAGCCCCATAATTTGCTATCCTCAATGGTGTTTGGGGTTTCATAAATTGTCAACCCTAAAAGTCTCAATCTAATCACACCTTTTATTTGGCTACAAATTTCCTCAACACTTCTTTGTTTATGCTGGAATAATCTCAAGTTTCTTTCCTGCCAAACAAAATACACCATGGCTGCCAATAGTAATCTTTGAATGATACTAGCAAATTGCTTGTTGATAGGAGAAGAAACAATATGTTGGACACAAGCTTTTAAATCCGGTGGCACATTCTTCAATTTGGCAAGGCTTTTTAGTTCTGTCCATATCCTCTCAGAATAATCACACTTAAAAAATAAATGGTCATGGGAATCAACTTGAGTCTTACAAAGACCACAAAGGAGTTGTTTAGAACTGTCCCATTTACACATTCTATCTTGAGTTAATAATCTTTGTTTAATGGCCAATAACAAAATAAAATAATGCCTTGGAATACTTTGGCTAAACCAAATCAGTTTTGAACAAGCTATAGCAGGTTGCTGAATACTCAGATCCCAAAAAGCAGTTTTAGTAGAAAAATTCACATTTTTACCATCCTTCGATTTCCAAGTAAATTTATCAGGCTCATTAGGTCGCAAATTAGGAGGAGGAAAGTCAAATAAAACTGGAAATTTATCCTCCCACTCTTGAGGCCAATGCCTACCCCGATCAGAGATAATAGAGCTCACTTTGCAATCAAGCTTTAACCTAACTCTATGAATTTCTCTAGCACTTATAACATTAGAAAGGGGACTAAGAGGATGCCAATTATCAAACCAAGTGGAGGTGTTGTATCCATTTCCTATTTCTCTGCAGCAAAAGGTCTTACAACATTCTTACATTGAATAATATTTCTCCAATTCCAACATGCACCTTCAGTTTTGTTCATTTCACATAAAGTTTTACCCCTCAGTCTATAAAGAGTAATCTATTGGGTCCAGATATTGTTATGACCATTGATCAGATTCCAAATAAGTTTAGACATTAGAGTCATATTTCTAATCCTTAAGGATTTAATACCCAGACCCCCTTGACTTTTAGATAGACAAACTTCCTACCAAGCAACTCTAACCTAGCCTTTTATATTATCCCCTTGAGCCCACAAGAAGCCATTAGGAAACCTTTCAATATCTTCAATCATATTAACAGGTAATAAAAAAATAGAAGCCCATTATACTTGCATAGAAGACAAGATAGATTTGATTAATAATAATCTTCCAGCAAAAGACAAGCTCTTATTCTTCCAGTCATGAATTTCTTTTTGACCTTTTCAATTAACACCTTACAATCCTTAGAGTAGATTCTCTTGGATAATAATGGTAATCCAAGATATCTAACAGGGAGAGAACCCTCCTTGAATGGGAGGACTTGCAAGATTCTAATCTTAGCACCAGGAGGAACATGTCCAAAATAAACTGTGCTTTTGCTAAGATTAGGAATAAGACCTGAGACACCTGAAAATTCCTCTAGAGCATCCTTTAAAACTTTAACAGAATTTGCATCAGCATGAGCAAACATTAAAAGGTCATCAGCAAAGCAGAGACTTGTAATGCCAAGATCTTTACACTTCCAATGATATTTAAATTGAGCTTTCTGCTTAATTTTCCTATTAACCATCAAAGTTAAGATTTCCATCACCATTGTAAAGAGATATGGGGACATAGGATCTCCTTGCCTTAAACCCCTCATCCCCTTGAAAAAACCATAACTACTTCCATTCACATTAATAGAGTAGCAAGCAATAGTTATACAGGTCATGATCCAGTGCACCATACAAGGATGAAAACCAAACTGCACCAAACAAACTTTAAAAAATAATGATCCACAGTGTCATAGGCTTTTTGAAGATCAATCTTAATAGCAACCTTGGCATCCTCTTTATTTCGATGATAGTGCTTCATAAGTTCTTGGGTGAGAAGGATATTATCAATGATCTGCCTTCCTGGAATGAAGGCAGACTGGTTTTGACTAACTATACAATCTAGGGCCCCTTAAATTTTGTTACAAATCACCTCAGTAATACACTTATATAGGACATTGCAACATGCAATAAGCCTATAATCAGCCACTCTCCCAGGGTTATCACATTTAGGAACTAAAGAAAGTAAAGTTGCATTAATTTCTTTTAGAAGTTTTCCATTAGCAAAGAACTCTTTTATAGCTAAACATATCTCATCACCTACCACATACCAGGCTGCCTTAAAAAATTTTGCAGAGTAACCATCTGGTCCAAGGGCTTTATCATCCTCAATGTCAAACATAGCAGCCTTAATTTCCTCATTCACAGGTTGCACCATTTTTTTCAGCCATATCCCTTGGTAACTTTTTCACAAACAGGGAATTGGGATCATGCACATCATTCATAGGAACAAGCTTTCCTAAGAAATTACCAAAATGCTTAACAAAAGCAGTACCAACATTCTCCCCTTCATAGTAATTATCCTCCATGTCATAAACAGATGTAATTCTGTTTCTGTTCTGCCTACCTTTAATAACCTTATAAAAGTATTTTGTATTTTGGTCTCCTGCAGACAGCCATTCAACTTTAACCAGCTGCTTTAAATGTAGTTCTTCATCTTCAACAGCAACTTTGACAGCTTCAACATAAGCCAATTCTTCATCCCTCAAGTCTTGGTTATGAGGATCCTTCTCAATTTCCACTTGAATAGCTCCTAATTTAGTTTTGAGCTTCTTAAATGTAGCTTTCAAATCCCCTTGTTCTTTACCCAGTTTCCTCAAATGCTTTTTCAGAGTTTTGAGTTTGGAGGTAATTGAAAACATATGGCAGCCCTTTATTGGTTTACCCAAACATTTCTAACAATTTGTGAAAACTCTGGCTTTCTAGTAAGAAAAATCATAAATCTAAAAGAATATGGCTTCTAAATTTTCTTCATAGGCAAAGAGATGATAATTGGAGAGTGATCCGAAGTAAAGAAAGGTAAAAACTTTGTCTGCATAGAAGAGTAAGAATTCATGAAAATCAAATTAGCCATAGCCCTATCAAGTTTTTTCAGAAGCCTATAACTGTTTCCAGGACTTTTGTTCCATGTAAACTTCAGGCCAGAACTAGGCAGATCCTCTAATCCACATATTTCATGGCATTCCATTAAGTCTGTCATTGAAGAGGTAAGCTGAGAAGAGCTAGCAGAACATTCAGAAGGACTTAAGGTGGTATTATAATCACCAACTACCAACCATGGGTCCTTATTAACAAAAGCACTGAATTTTTTGAGATCATTCCACAAAGGCTTTCTTTTAGGAGCTTTGACATGACCATAGATGAAGGAAGAATAACATTGACAAGAAGATCCTTTAATTTTAATAAAACAATTAATAGCTTGATCTATCATATCCACCACCATAAGCTCAATAGTGTTAGGGTTCCAGCCAATTATAATCCTGATCCAATTGGTATAGTGTTGTTTATCGGACACCTAATCCCAATTTCTAGATAATCTGTGACAAACTTTAGACACATTGGACTTTTTAACATGAGATTCCAGCATACAACAAACACCATCATTATTATCATTCATTAATTCTTTAACTTGATCTTGATGGTCTCTATTCATAAGACCTCTAACATTCCAAGTAAGAATGCTAGTCACCAGTAACTAATTTTGAAGTTGCAGTCGTACCCAATACATGAGCACCCTGTATAATTTCTTCATTATCCATCATCATGACTGGCTCACCCACAATATCAACTTTCATACCTTGAGCAACTTCATCATAATCAAAATCCACTTCAAAAACCTCAGAGACACTCTCATATTCATCAATAACTTTGCATCTAGGGAGAAAGTGTGTTAATGAACAAAGATGAGCATAAAATCTTCTTTGAGCATCTGACCATTTTGCTATTTCTTCCAAAGGGGGGAAGACTTCATTTCAACAAGCATATAAATCTCATTCTCCTGATCATCTGTTAGATTCTGTTGTTTATTGAATAGGGTATTCAAGATTTTCTTAACATTTGACCTTTTTATGTAGGTTTATTCTCAAGAGAGCCAGGATTATAGTGAAGAACCTCATGGGGTTCAGCAAGAGGAGAGTTTGGGACAGTGTGTCTTGGTTGATTTTTGTCAGTTTTTGTAACATAGACATGAGAAGAAGTGGCTTTTGTGTTTGGGTTAAAAGGTGGTTTGAGAGATGAGGGATTAGGTAATGAGTTGTGTAATGGTTGTTTTATGGAGGAGAGTTGTTCTGTGGAGATATTGGGTAGTTGAATATTAGGTGGTTTAGAGGAGATTATGTTGTTTGAAGAATTCCTTTTGTGCTTTGAATGCAAAGTACCCTTCTTTGGAGATGTTCCTGATATACTGGATTCAACATTCTTACCTTCTTTTTGCCTTGAATATTGCTGTTGATCTTCATCCATCATAACTTCATCTTGTAATTCAGAAAGAGCCTCAAAACTATTAGCTGATACATAACTGGTATTCACATTGGCAGCGGGGATTTTTTCCTATACTCTTGCCTAGAACCTTTCTTGAAATCATGTTGTTTTTTACCTCACTCAAAGCATTCTTTGATGTAAAAGCATAATCCCTATTCTTTCCACTTTTATTCATATCCTCCTCTTTTATCTCAGTGATACTGATACCTATGCTAGAGCTAGCTCCATACTTGTTTCATTCATTCTGTGCTGCCCTAGATTCTTCATAGGAGACTTATGAGGCTTCACATCTGTTTGAGGCTTAAAAGGTTTTTTATTCTTACCAATCTTTTGAAAACCAATGTCATTACCTGCATCTTTATCATTAGTACCCATTGGTTTATACACTGGGACTTTAGGTTTCATGGCTTTAAGAACTTTTTCATTCTCTATCAAAGGTCTAACTTTGCATTTAGTAAAACTGTGGCCAAATACCATATAGTGTGTACATTTAGGAGGATGTTTTTTGTATTCTACTCTGACTTCCACACTTTGTCTGGCATAACCTCCCTCAAAAGGATAGAGAGCCCTGACCTTATCTGGTAAGTTATCCTTGGCATGAATTTCAATAAGGACTCTAGCAAACCCAGCAGAACCACTTCCCTTAACATATTTTTCAGCTGTAATTCCATCAAAAACTAGAGGTTTTCCCACACAACTAACAATTTGACAAATACATTTTGTACTCCAAAGTTCCATGGGAAGTTGTTTTAAAATAAGCCAAACTGGTATAGTTTCCGGATCAGATTTTGTAAGGCTCATACCCACCTACCATTTTTTTCAAACACAAAGGCACCCATCAATAGCCCAAGGACCTGACTTTAGAACTTCATTAACATCCTTTTCCTCTTTAAATTTAAAGAAGAAAACACCTGACCCATTTAAGGATATATCAGTAATTCCAAACTGCTTCCACATTCTATATAAATTGTATCTCATAAATTTTAAATCCATCTCTGCAACCGCAAAGTATCCATATAGTTGAGACTTAAATTCCTGAGTAGCTTTTTCAATATAACAGGGTTGAATCAAAGCAACTTTCTCACCATTTGCTAGAATAGTTGGAGGACAAAACTCAATAGGGTCTATCATTTTAACTGGTTCTCTTTTTTTAGCACCATTAACAGCTGACGCATATGATTTCTGAGGTTGAATTTGAACTTCTTGTTGAATTTGCTCATTCATTTGAATATCAACTTTTATATCATCACCATTAGTAGTAAAACTCATGTTCTTTATAGCTGGCATAGATCCCCAATTCTTTTGTATGGTTGAAGAGAATAAGGTAGCTGGTCTAGTCATACTTTTAATCTTGTTTTGCTCTTCTTTCTTAGCTCTAGCAACTATTCTAGAAACATCTTTCATGATATTGCCAACACTCTTTTTCATATCATCTAAAGTGCTAGCTGGGGTGGCATACTCTAAGTCACTTACCACACTAGGATGAAAACTGTCACACCCGGCCTCTCACACCAACAATATTGTCCGCTTCGTGTCACACCCTCAATTTCCACAAACGGGGTTTTACCGTTAGGCGTGTGACATACCAGGATCTCAAACACGGTCATATCAAACGACACTATATGAGTTTAAAAATAAACGTTTGACTTAAATCAGAGTAAACAATAAATAAGTTAAACATCAGTGCGGAAGCGAATAAACGAAATGTAAATAATACTGAAAGTTTGAAAATGCTATATCAAAACAATATTTAATGCAAGATAATGAATCTGATGAATGCATGTCCTGAGTGCGTTCCTTAATCGTGCATCATAAGCTTAAGCGTTCCTGTGACCTGAGAAAACATGCTAAAGTGTGTCAACATAAAGTTGGTGAGTTCACAGGTTTTATCACAGATAAAAATGTTTGTAACCGTTTGAATGTTTGTAACTGTTCGACTGTTTGTAACTGTTCGACTGTTCGAATGTTTGTAACTGTTCGAGTGTTTGCAACTGTTCAAATGTTTGTAACTGTTTGAAATGGTATAGTAATTAAAGCATATCGATAGGTAGCTAGCCTATAATCATGTTACTTAACGTTTCGAACCGAAGCTGACTGTTTGCGTGTCCTATATGTTTGTTGTTCCCCCGTCACGTCTCGCAAGACAGTGACAAATGTTAGGTCAATAATGCACCTGTTTGACCTCCAATCAAGCTAGCGCGACTAGCCCGGGCAGGGTTTGTCAGACCCAGTAGTACTACTCAGAATTACCTTGCTAATCCCATTACTAACGGTTCGAGAGTGTCAGGACTGTTTGTATGTTTTCACTAACGTAACAGGCGATATCAATAATACTAAAACCATTTATAAAATATGTTTGCATGTTTTCTCCCCCAAAAAGGAAAGAAAGTAAAATAGGGGCCGTGAATACTCACCTCGAATGCGTTGCAACAAAAACGTAAGCACCAAAAGAGACGGTTTCCAATTAACCTGAGTTTCATTTAATATTCAATTAATATTAAATATCATTAGTGTGGTCGTACGGTTTCGCGTTTCACGACTCGGTTACGGTGTCAGTTATCAGTATTTTCCCCAGTCACAAGCAACACAGTCAAGCACAAGTTCACATCAAATATATAAACTCAATTATTATGTATATATAAAAAAATATTGTTTCTATATTTACATTATATGACTTTTATAATAAAACCCATAGCTTTCAGTATACATTTACTTCTTATTACAAAACGTGCAATGGCCCAAACGTAACACTCTTTCACATAGTATATATATATATGTATATATATATTACGCACCCACACATAATAGATACATACAGCACAACAAAAATACAAAGTATATGTTACATTAACACATAATATATATATTTATATATTATCTTCTTAATCATAAGAACCCACTTTACAACACACACTCACGGTGCACACCCACTCACCATGTGCATTTTTTTAATGACTACACCACCCACTATGTGGAACACACACTCAAGAACATACAATTATTTATATCAAAATCCTCACTACATATCATATAATATCCACCCACCATTAATATAAAATCCCCATACCTCATTTATGATTTATTGTAAGCATAATGCCCACATACAGCCACAAGACACTCACAAATTATCATCAAACAAACAAAATAATAATAATAAAAAGAAACATAGAACACATATGGAGCAGCACACTCACGCATGACACATTAAACATACATTGCAAAAACACATGCAATCATATACCCCTCCACATGCACATAATAGAAACATGCATACATATTCATGTGCCCACCACAAGGGCTCCCCCATGAGACTGCCCTCTTTTCCCCACCCAAAACGCCTACACTAACAACATGTATATATATATATACTTACACCAAGAAACCTGCATAGCAACGAACATCAATATAAGGCAGAAAGATACACACGAGAACACACCACACAACAACATGACGAGCCCGAAACAATGCGGTAATCACCGTGAACGAAACCGCGTCTAAGACTGTAACCCGAAACCGTAACATAACGAATAACGGAGATACGTACCGTATAAGGTTGTCATCGAAGGCTGCGGTTGATGACAAGAAACTCGCTTGGGAACGACCACCGCGAGTGAAAGGTTGTCGCTAATAGAGAGACGTCGAGAGGGAGTAGTGGTGCGGTTGTCGGAGACCGTCAGAATGAACCGTTGCAGGGGCTGTCGCCGCCGAGGTGCTCGTCGGTGGCTTACGGTTGTAGGTGGTGAAGTTGTCAGTGAGTCGTGTGGTTGCGGTGGGGCTGCTGGGGGCCGCTCGCTGCACGCGATTCACCACGAGGAAAGTGCCAACGGTATGTTGATTATCTTAAGTCCCCGGTTGAAGTCGGGAAGGCTGCTCAACGAAGATTAACATGAACCGAAGGCTGCAAAGATGAGGAGGGCCGATGAGAGGTGCTAACGGAGTTCTCCCGGTCGCGAATGGCATGGGGTTGTCAAGTGGGATGGGAGTAGGTGGTTAAAGTGGGGTGGTTGAGGGTTTTGTGACTTTGTGAAATTGGAAAAGCAGGGAAACATGGAATGAAGGGAATTGTGGTGGGGGTTGGGTATTTATTAATATATGACTTTGATAAATGACATTTTAGGTCCCTCAACTATGAAAGAGCTTAATATTAATAAATTTTATATTGTTGGTTAGTTTAATGTTGAACTAAGGTTAAGTGGCAATAATAATAATAGTTATAATATATCGTAGAAAAGTTAGATAGTGGTTATTGCGTTAAACTGAGAAATACGGGTTGTCACATCATCCCCTTGTTGAAGAAATTTTTGGGAACATTGAACGTCAGGCTTAACAGCAACAACAGAAGGGTGTTCAGCTCGCTTAGGTTTCTGGAATTTCTTAAGAAGTAGATGTCTGATCTTTGAACAATTATGGATACTTCTTCTTCATCTGATCCTTGAGCATGTAATTCCTGGTCCATATTTTGAATTCCACCTAACACGTATAGTAGGAAATCTTGCTACGCTTTAGGGTTTTGACTTCTTGATCCATAATCTCCACTGCTTTTTCAATGAAACGAAGTTGTTCATTGACTCTCGTCTAACGGAACGACGAGAGTCTCGTCTGTAAGGCATTTCCTCAGGTTTGAAACATGGAACACATCATGTACTCCACTGAGTTTTTCAGGTAGGTTCAACTAATAGGCTACGGGGCCAGCCCGTTTGACAATCTCAAACGGTCTCACGTACCTAGGGTTTAGTTTTCCACGTTTCCCGAAACGAATCACACCCTGCCAAGGTGACACTTTCAAAAGCACTTTGTCACCTATTTTGAATTCCAATGGTCGGTGGCGTTTATCAGCGTAACTCTTTTGTCGGTCACGTGCTGCTGCCATGCGGTTACGAATTTGCACGATCTTCTCACTTGTCTCGTGCACAAGTTCAGGACCGGTAAGTTGACTTTTTCCAACTTCCGCCCAGCAAATAGGTGACCGGCACTTACGCCCATACAGTGCCTCAAATGGAGCTGCTTTGGTCGACGTGTGATAACTATTATTATATGAAAACTCAACTAATGGTAAGTGAGTTTCCCAACTGATGCCGAAATCAATCACGCAAGCGCGTAACATGTCTTCTAAGTCTGGATCATACGCTCACTCTGGCCATCAGTTTTAGGATGATATGCAGTGTTCATATCTAACCGTGTTCCCAATGATCGTTATAAGGACTGCCAAAAATGTGAGTTGAATCGAGCGTCACGATCAGAGATAATGGAAATTGACACACCGTGCCGAGAGAGTATTTCCCTTAGGTAGATACGAGTCAACTTCTCCATTCGGTTAGCCTCCCTGATTGGTAGGAAGTGTGCGGATTTCATCAAACGATCTACAATTACCCAAATGGTATCGCATCCGCTGGGAATCCGAAGCAGTTTCATGATAAAGTCCATAAATATCTGCTCCTACTTCCATACTGGAATTTCTGGTTGTTGAAGTAAACCAGATGGCTGTTGATACTCCACCTTAACCTTAGAACAGGTTAAGCATCTGCTTACGTAAGTGGCAATATCCGCTTTCATGTTTGGCCACCAGTAAAGGACTTTTAGATCGTGATACATCTTGTCCGAACCCGGATGAATAGAGTATCGTGACTTGTGAGCTTCATCCATTACCAGCTCTCGTAGGTCTCCATACAAAGGAACCCATATTCGGTCCATGAAGTAGTGGATTCCGTCAGATTTGACCTCTAATTGTTTCCCCATGCCTCGTAGTGATTCGGCTTTCAGGTTCTCATCTTTCAAAGCTTCAAGTTGAGCATTACGTATTTGATCGGGTAATCCAGTGTGAATGGTGAGTTGTAATGCTCGAACTCGCTTCGGCTTAGGTGTCTCCTTTCGACTTAAGGCGTCGGCTACTACGTTAGCCTTACCCGGATGATATTTGATTGCACAGTCGTAGTCATTCAACAACTCGACCCAACGACGTTGTCTCATGTTCAGCTCCTTCTGTTTAAAGATGTGCTGGAGACTCTTGTGATCGGTGTAAATGGTGCACTTGGTACCGTACAAGTAGTGTCTCCATATCTTGAGCGCAAACACAACGGCTCCCAACTCTAAGTCATGTGTCGTGTAGTTTTTCTCGTGAACTTTCAATTAATGGGAAGCATAAGCATTCACCTTCTCGCGTTGCATTAGCACACAGCCGAGACCTTGAATAGAAGCATCACAATAAACTACAAAATCGTCTGTTCCCTTAGGCAGAGATAGAATCGGTGCCGTACAGAGTTTCTGCTTCAGAACCTTTAATGCGGATTCTTGTTTGTCACCCCAATTGTACGTAGTGCCTTTATGAGTTAACGTGGTGAGAGGTTGAGCAATCTTTGAAAACCCTTCTATGAATTGTCGATAATAGCCAGCCAACCCAAGAAACTGTCGTACCTCAGTCGGAGTCTTAGGTGTAGCCCAGTTCTTGATGGCTTCTATTTTTGCCGGGTCAACATGTATGCCCTTCTTGTTGACTACATGACCCAAGAATTGGACTTCTCGTATCCAGAAGTCATACTTTGAAAATTTAGCATACAATTGTTCTTATTTTAGCAGTTCCAAAATCAGTCTAGGGTGTTCCTCGTGTTCTTCCTTATTCTTTAAATAAATAAGGATGTCATCAATGAAGAAGATGACAAACTTGTCTAAATAGAGTTTACACACTCGGTTCATGAGATCCATGAAAACCGCTGGTGCGTTGGTCAACCCAAACAGCATAACCAAAAACTCATAGTGGTCATACTAGTTAATTATTCTGGAAATACTTCTGGGAAGTCTCTGACAACTGGAATATCTTTAACACGCTTCTCATCCGCCTTCTTCTCTGTAATTAGTGTCAATAGAGAGAAATCCCTTTTCTTGAGACATTTATGCACCTTCACGTTTGAGATGATGCCAACCACCACACCAACCCTGTCGCCTTCTACCGCAGGTATTCCACCACTAAGAAGAGGTAACTTAATTAGTTTGTTTCCACAAATGATCTATGTTTGGTTTTTGGACAACCCATCCATTTTGACCATGACATCGTAGTTACCATGGGTAATAGAAATCAGACTTATATCGAACGAATGTCTAGACACACCTAGATCACAACTGCCAAGCACACGGGTGGCGGTTATAATTGTAATTGCTGTTTATAATGGAAAGGCAGAGATGAAATGAACGAGGTCGTCATAATATCTTGTTATTTGGTCCTACGCCAAACGTAGTAAGCCAGAAAAATCCGATTGGATTCTCACCACCAGGGAGACAAACAAATGTAACGTATGCTTAAACAGGATAGATATCAAATGAAATGAATGTTGGAACGCTCTACCAAGACTCCAAGTCTTAATATCAATCCAATGAACAAAGTCTACATGCGTAGAGAGTATCACCACACTATTGCAACTTTTGAAGATCTGTCACATTGTAGGTGGATAGCTTTGCACGATCACTGAAAAGATGGAAAGGGTAGCATCTCATAGAGACTAGGACTAATGCCATAATACGAATCTCATTAGGGTTCGAGGTAGATGAGAAATTTCATGCGAGTAGGAATGAAGGATTTATTTCCATATCAATAGTGAGGTTTTATGAGAACCGAGACCTCATGTCACCAAGTATAGAAATAAAAATTTGTACTGATTATGACCGTTATCACCCAATAGAGTCACCAGAATTTTCATGCACGACAAATTATAGTTACGTGTGCACCCGTGATTCTAATTTGCTTTGCATGATCATTCATGGTTCCTCCCATTCGAGATAACATACCTTGTCAAGTATAGAGTGCTATCTGTTAAGACTAGCGAAGATGATAGGGCATGTTGGAAGTAGAAACAAGTACGATAGAGTTAGAAAAGTAATGTGTGTTGTTCTCCTTGTTTGTCATCGTTAGGTTTGTCGTGTGTGTTAGAAAAGAGTTTCGTGTTCCCAAGTGGTAATGTTGTGTTCGAGTTGTCGTTGCTTTAACTCCGAGAGTGAAGAATCATATGTAGATGTTGGAAGTGAGCGAGCGGGACTCCCTGCCCCTCTGTTAGTCGAGGATGATACAGGTGACATAGATATTTGTGTATATTGACCATAGTTTTTCACTCATCCTAGAAATCCCCAGGTAAGCATAACTGGTCTCACAATGAGATTTATACGATATGCTTGCCTTAGCCCAAAGGCCTTTTGCCAGGAAATCTAGAATACAGGTGTCTATGTGTCACACAGATGGGTAATGTTTGATCGTTCAGTAATGTAATGTTAGCATGTCAGGAGAATGTTCGTACAATAGTTGCAATCATGTAAGAGTGTCTATGCAGTACTAGTGTTGTGTCTAAGGCTATAGTCTAGATGCAAATGCAATCCTAGTTCTCTATAACCAGTGGCTCTGATACCAATCTGTCACACCCTCAATTTCCACAAACGGGGTTTTACCGTTAGACTTGTGACATACCAGGATCTCAGACACGGTCATATCAAACGACACTATATGAGTTAAAAATTAAACGTTTGACTTAAATCAGAGTAAACAATAAATAAGTTAAACATCAGTGCGGAAGCGAATAAACGAAATGTAAACAATACTGAAAGTCCGAAAATGCTATATCAAATATTTAATGCAAGATAATGAATCTGATGAATGCATGTCCTGAGTGCGTTCCTTAATCGTGCATCATGAGCTTAAGTGTTCCTGTGACCTGAGAAAACATGCTAAAGTGTGTCAACATAAAGTTGGTGAGTTCACAGGTTTTATCACAGATAAAAATGTTTGTAACTGTTTGAATGTTTGTAACTGTTCGACTGTTTGTAACTGTTCGACTGTTCGAATGTTTGTAACTGTTCGAGTGTTTGCAACTGTTCAAATGTTTGTAACTGTTTGAAATGGTATAGTAATTAAAGCATATCGATAGGTAGCTAGCCTATAATCATGTTACTTAGCGTTTTGAACCGAAGCTGACTGTTTGCGTGTCCTATATGTTTGTTGTTCCCCCGTCACGTCTCGCAAGACAGTGACAAATGTTAGGTCAATAATGCACCCGTTTGACCTCCAATCAAGCTAGCGCGACTAACCCGGGCGGGGTTTGTCAGACCCAATAGTACTACTCAGAATTACCTCGCTAATCCCATTACTAACGGTTCGAGAGTGTCAGGACTGTTTGTATGTATGCACTAACGTAACAGGCGATATCAATAATACTAAAACCATTCATAAAATATGTTTGCATGTTTTCTCCCCCAAAAAGGAAAGAAAGTAAAATAGGGACCGTGAATACTCACCTCGAATGCGTTGCAACAAAAACGTAAGCACCAAAAGAGACGGTTTCCAATTAACCTGAGTTTCATTTAATATTCAATTAATATTAAATATCATTAGTGTGGTCGTGCGGTTTCGCGTTTCACGACTCGGTGACGGTGTCAGTTATCAATATTTTCCCCAGTCACAAGCAACACAGTCAAGCACAAGTTCGCATCAAATATATAAACTCAATTATTATGTATATATAAAAAAAATATTGTTTCTATATTTACATTATATGACTTTTATAATAAAACCCATAGCTTTCAGGATACATTTACTTCTTATTACAAAACGTGCAATGGCCCAAACGTAACACTCTTTCACATAGTATATATATATATATGTGTATATATATTACGCACCCACACATAATAGATACATACAGCACAACAAAAATACAAAGTATATGTTACATTAACACATAATATATATATATTTATATATTATCTTCTTAATCATAAGAACCCACTTTACAACACACACTCACGGTGCACACCCACTCACCATGTGCATTTTTTTTAATGATTACACCACCCACTATGTGGAACACACACTCAAGAACATACAATTATTTATATCAAAATCCTCACTACATATCATATAATATCCACCCACCATTAATATAAAATCTCCATACCTCATTTATGATTTATTGTAAGCATAATGCCCACATACAGCCACAAGACACACTCACAAATTATCATCAAACAAACAAAATAATAATAAAAAGAAACATAGAACACATATGGAGCAGCACACTCACGCATGACACATTAAACATACATTGCAAAAACACATGCAATCATATACCCCTCCACATGCACACAACAGAAACATGCATACATATTCATGTGCCTACCACAAGGGCTCCCCCATGCGACTGCCCTCTTTCCCCTACCCAAAACGCTTACACTAACAACATGTATATATATACTTACACCAAGAAACCTGCATAGCAACGAACATCAATATAAGGCAGAAAGATACACACGAGAACACACCACACAACAACATGACGAGCCCGAAACAATACAGTAATCACCGGGAACGAAACCGCGTCTAAGACCGTAACCTGAAACCATAACATAACGAATAACGGAGATACGTACCATATAAGGTTGTCGTCGAAGGCTGCGGTTGATGACAAGAAACTAGCTTGGGAACGACCACCGCGTGTGAAAGGTTGTCGCGAATAGAGAGACGTCGAGAGGGAGTAGGGTGCGGTTGTCGGAGACCGTCAGAATGAACCGTTGCAGGGGCTGTCGCCGCCGAGGTGCTCGTCAGTGGCTTACGGTTGTAGGTGGTGAAGTTGTCAGTGAGTCGCGCGGTTGCGGCGGGGCTGCTGGGGGCTGCTCGCTGCACGCGATTCACCACGAGGAAAGTGCCAACGGTATGTTGATTATCTTAAGTCCCCGGTTGAAGTCAGGAAGGCTGCTCAAGGAAGATTAACATGAACCGAAGGCTGCAAAGATGAGGAGGGCCGATGAGAGGTGCTAACGGAGTTCTCCCGGTCGCGAATGGCATGGGGTTGTCAAGTGGGATGGGAGTAGGTGGTTAAAGTGGGGTGGTTGAGGGTTTTGTGACTTTATGAAATTGGAAAAGCAAGGAAACATGGAATGAAGGGAATCGTGGGTGGGGGTTGGGTATTTATTAATATTTGACTTTGATAAATGAAATTTTAGGTCCCTCAACTATGAAAGAGCTTAATATTAATAAATTTTATGTTCTTGGTTAGTTTAATGTTGAACTAAGGTTAAGTGGCAATAATAATAATAGTTATAATATATCGGAGAAAAGTTAGATAGCGGTTATTGTGTTAAACTGAGAAATACGGGTTGTCACACTTCGCCCACGAGGAGCTCACGGATTTGCTTTTGGTTGCCCGGGTGAAAACTTCCCAGGAAGGTCACCCATCCCTGGATTGCTCCCACCTGAGCACGCTTAACTGTGGAGTTCTCCTCTCATGTGACACCCATATTTACAGGTTAACACCGTTACTGCTATCTAACCTCTCTCTGATAACCGTTTTTAAATAACTTAATTTTCCTAGTGTTATGAATAATTAACCCAAAACCTAACAAAGCTTAATTTAATCAAACTTGAAAACTTGAAGGACCATTGTGTGTTTAACCAAAATTGAATTGTTTTGCAATATATATATATATATATATATATATATATATATACCTCCTCTCTCGGCTCCCCCTCACCGACCCCCCTCCTCACTGCCTCTCCCTCCCTTAACCGACCCCTCTTCACCGACTCTCCCTCCTCTCGGCTCCCTCTCTCAACCGACCTCCCTCTCTCTCACGACGAGCTCCCGTGCGGTGATCATCAATCATCCGGCGACCCCGCATCACCAACAACCACCCTACTCGCTTTCTTCTGTAGGCAGCCGTGAATCTGACGACTCCCTTCACCTCCGGCAACCATGGATTCAACCAAACAGCCCCGATCCCCGTACGATTTCGAGTGTTTCGGGATTGGTCGGTCTCGGTTGCGGGTCTCGGTAGTTTGGGATGTACTTGAATATCGAGTCACGGAGGGGTGGTCGGGTGTGACACGGCCACGGGGTTGGTTACGGTTTGAAACGAGATCGGTCTCGGATTGTTCGTGCGTGTGCTCCGGTTGTAAGCATGTAGGTGTACATATGCTCCAGTTATGTACGTGTGTCCCATGGTATATATATATGTCATATGTATGGGTGGTGTATGCTTCTGCATGTATAATCTTGTATATGTATGATGCTTGACCGAGGGGGTGTGCGTGTGTTGTTGGGCTACGTGTATGTATGGGTGTATATAATTTGTTAGACACGAGAATCGTTGGGTGCCAAATGGTCTTGTGAAGATGAGCCGAGAAGGTAGGTTTGTATGGATGTGTGTGTTTCTGCATGATGTGTGCATTGTGTGTGCTTATGGTGTGTACATTTTGTGGTTTATGGTGTGTGCTATGTGTGTGTTTCTGTGTGATGTATGTATGTGATATGCATGTGTCTTTGTTATGGATGTATAGATGTAGTTATTTAGTTGTGTGTGTTTGTTTCATGTATGAGTTGGGATTTTGATATTTTTATTATTTTAAATGTGTATGTCTTGCATATGTATGGTGACACATATATATACTTTGAGGAATGCATATGGGTATGTGTATATGGTACGTGTGTGATGATGTAGCTAGAGCTCATAAAGATAGTGAATCATTATTCATGCGTGTGTGTGTCATTCTTGTGCAATGTAAGTTCGTCTCGTGTGTGATTTATTATAAGCGTGTGATATATAATATATATGCTATATGTGTGATGTATAATATGCATATTATATATACATGTTATATGTCATGTGTGATATAATAAACATGATATATGTGTGTGTTATCGATAAAAATATAATGTGGGTTTATTATAAATAAAGTTATAATTAAAAATGTATAAACAAAGGGGTACTTCCAGGTATGATCCGGCTAAGCGTCAATAGTTGGGCTTTATGTTTACGTGAGTTGTGTGTGATCGTGCTTACATGTACTTAGGGAAAACATTTATGACTCGCACCGTAACCGAACCGTGAACGCGAAATCGTACGACCCATTATTAATAATTAATATTTAATATTAATTATATATATATTAAATGACATTCAGGTTAACCCGAAACTCTAATCTTTGTGCTTTCGTTTACTGTTGCTGTGCATTTAAGGTGAGTTTACAGCCCCACTTTTACTTTATACTCTTTTTGGGGGAGAGAAACATGCTGCTTTCATAAACGTTATATTACATTGGGTTTTTGTAATATTGCATATACCTGATACTATGGTGTTATACTTTGCCCTTCGATAATATGCAAATAGCGAGGTGATTGTTAGTAGATCTACTGGGATTGACATACCCCGCCCGGGCTAGTCGTGCTAGCTTGACTGGAGGTCAAACGGGTGAACGGTCAGCCTGTTTTACAGTGTTGTGGTAGGGAATCCACAGCCGGGCATACTTTATTACTATTGATTACATGTCAGCCCGGTCGCGACTTCATACACATAGTGATTGCTATGGGCTAGATACCCATTATATGCTTTGATTACTAAATCCGGAATTAAATTACTAATACTTACTATTTTCTGATAAACCCGTGAACTCACCAGTCTTGTACTGACTTTTACATGTTTTCTCTCAGGACATTGAAATGGCACGTTTAGGAGCACAACATCCGCTGTATCTCATTCCACTATCATCCCAAACTGTTTTCAAGATTTAATTTCATGTACTTTACATAAATTGGATTGGACGCGTGTTTGCGTGTTCCAAAACCGTTGTTAAATGTTTTCCTGTTTTCGCTTCCGCAATACTTAAATACAAGTTGGTTTATTTCATTATTACTAAGAAACTATTATGTTTTGTAATTATCGAGTCGTTTGGTGTAACTGATGCTTATCTGAGATCCTGGTTATGTCACACGCCTAGCGGTAAAACCCCGTTTGTGGAAATTGAGGGTGTGACAGATTGGTATCAGAGCATTTGTTATAGCGAACTAAAATGAACTTTGCATCTCATTTCATTGCATTTTAGACTATAGCTGGATTTGCATTAGTTCCACACACATAGATTACTAAGCTGTGCTTACTTAATTTGGTTGCCTGAGAACTTTTGTTTTAACGTATCCCTGTGAGCTTACGACTTCAAGGATGGTGGCTCTGAGTTGCTGTGAGTCACGGGAGGGGTTACTTATGAATTTCCTGAACCTTACTGATCATTTCGTATACTTTGATTGATCGACCCCGATATAATACTTACATATTTGGTACTCCTATCGTTGATGACCACTGTACTTGACAAGATATGTTAGCCTGATAGGAGGAACCGGGGGTGATCATGCAAAGCAAATTACCATTACGGGTGCACACGTAATTATAATTTGTCGTGCATGCTAAGTCCGGTGAATTTGGTCGGGTGGTAACGTTGTAGTCAGTATAAGTCATCATTTCTACACCTTGAGCAAGAAAGTCTCGGTTTTCATAGAACACAGCTACTGAGGTGGAAACTATCTATCAGTTCTACTCGTATGAATGCTCATTCTTACCTTGACTTCGGATGAAATTCAAACCATGACATTTGTACTAATCCCTCAGATTCGAACTGATCTTCTAGCTTGTCTGTTACTTTAAATTCTTGGACTTCTTTTCCTTTTCATTCCAAGACAAAGGGTTATTTTTATATGACTGATAAATTTAGATTTTAATATCTGGTTGGATATTTACTTATTTATGTATATGGTAATTTAAAGAATGTTTGGAAGAGGACGTGGACGCGGGAGAGGTAACATCTCCATGACGCCTGCAGAATTGGCGGCGCTAATCAATCAGAGTGTTACCGCAGCGTTGGCAAGCCAACACCCTCCACAACGGAATCCCATTGGACAACCAGCTTGCACCTACAAATCCTTTATGGACTGCAAACCTAATCCATTCAGGGGAACTGAGGGAGCAGTGGGGCTGCTCCGTTGGTTCGAAAAGCTGGAGTCGGTGTTTGAAATCTGTAACTGCCCTGCCGAGAGTAGGGTGAAATATGCTGCTAGTACCATGGATGGTGCTGCACTGAGCTGGTGGAATACGTAAGTCCAGATGTTGGGTGTTGAAACTGCAAATGACATGGCTTGGGAAGAATTCAAGAGTTTGCTGAAAGAGGAATACTGTCCCAGAGATGAAGTGCAGAAACTAGAAACTGAATTCTGGAATTTAAAAATGGTGGGTTCGAGATTGAAGCCTACACGACTCGTTCCCATGAGTTGGCTACCTTATGTCCTACTATGGTCAACCCGGCTTACAAACGAGTTGAAAGGTACATCGATGGACTAGTACCGGAAATACAGAGCATGGTCACCACTGCTAGACCAGCTACCATTTAGGAAGCTGTCCAACTGGCCCACAAGCTGACTGACCAGGCTGTCACTCAGGGTAAACTGCCCCCGCGTGGTGCTACATCTGGTTCCAATGATAACAAGAGGAAATAGGAACCATCTGCCAGGGGAAGCAATCTTCATCCTCTACTCATCAACCCCAATACAAGAAGTTCAACCCGTCCCAATCTTCTTATGACATGGGGAACTCGGGTGGCTATCATGGAAATCTTCCGAAATGCAACAAATGTAAGTTTTATCATACTGGGCAATGCACAAGGATCACTTGTGAGAGGTGTGGAAAGTTTGGGCACGTTGTTAAAAACTACAGGGTAAACCTCTCGGGAAAAACATCTCAGCAGCAGCAAAACTATAACCGTACTAGGTGTTATGAATGTGGTCAACCCGGTCACTTTAAAAGGGAATGTCCAAAGCTAAAAAGGAATGAAAATAGCGGTGCTACTAATAAGTCTAACGACAACAACAATGGTGGTAGAGGCAGAGCTTTCATCATGGGCTCAGGTGAGGCTCGAAACGACCCTACTGTAGTATCTGGTAGATTCTCTATTAATGGATGTTACGCCTCTGTTTTATTTGACTCCGGTGCTGATAAAAGTTATGTATCCATAAAATTTAGCAAAGTACTAGGAATTGTACCTACTAACCTGACTTCTGAGTACACCATAGAAATAGCCGATGGTAAGACAATAACAACAACCCAAGTGTTTAGAAACTGTAAGCTAGGCTTATCTGGACACACCTTCTACATAGACCTTATTCCGGTCACACTCGGAAGCTTCGATGTAGTGGTCGGGATGGATTGGTTATCCAAGAACAGTGCTGAGATCATTTGCAATGAGAAGCTGATCAAGTTACCCATTTTGTACGATGAAACTCTTACAGTGGAAGGTGATAAGGTGGGTGCGGTGGTCGGCATCATATCATATTTTAAGGCTCAAAAATGTCTCAGGAAAAGACACCTTGCCTTGTTGGAACTTATTACTGAAACGAAGACGGATGAAAGGCGAGTCAAAGATATTCCAGTTGTAAGAGACTTTCCCGAGGTATTTCCCGAAGACCTACCTGGCCTTCCTCCATACAGACAAGTGGAATTCCAGATTGAATTAGCACCCGAAGCGACTCCGATCGCTCGGGCGCCGTACCGTCTGGCACCGAACGAACTACAAAAGCTGTCTAAGCAATTGCAAGAATTGTTAGACAAGGGATTCATACGTCCCAGCTCTTCACCCTGGGGAGCTCCAGTGCTTTTCGTTAAAAAGAAAGATGGAACCTTCAGGATGTGTATTGATTACCGCGAATTGAACAAGGTGACGATCAAGAACAAGTATCCACTTCCGCGTATCGATGACTTGTTCGACCAATTACGAGGATCTAGCTACTATTCCAAGATTGACATAAGATCAGGTTATCATCAGTTAAGGGTTCGAGAAGAGGATATTTCGAAGACGGCGTTCCGGACTCACTATGGACACTATGAGTTTGCTGTAATGCCGTTCGGACTGACCAATGCCCCAGCAGTTTTCATGGACCTCATGAATTGCGTCTGCAAGCCTTATTTGGATAAGTTTGTCATTGTATTCATCGATGATATACTGATCTACTCCCGTAATAAGGAAGATCATGAGGAACATTTGAGAACCATACTGGAATTGTTGAGGAACGAACAACTTTATGCCAAATTCTCAAAATGTGACTTCTGGATGCGCGAAGTGCATTTCCTTAGGCATGTGGTGAACGACAAGGGTATACATGTGGATCCATCAAAGATTGAAGCCATCAAGGATTGGCCAGCACCGAAGACGCCTACCGAGGTGCGACAATTCCTTGGTTTGGCAGGCTATTACAGACGATTTATTGAAGGGTTTTCAAAAGTAGCACAACCTTTGACTGCCCTGACCCATAAGGGAACAGTTTACAAGTGGGGTAGCAAAGAAGAAACAACATTCCAGACGCTTAAAGACAGACTCTGCACTGCACCAATCCTAGCCTTACCAGAAGGGACTGATGACTTTGTTGTTTACTGTGATGCTTCCATCCAGGGTTTGGGATGTGTACTGATGCAACGTGACAAAGTCGCTTATGCGTCTAGAAAACTCAGGGTGCATGAGAAAAACTACACAACGCATGATTTGGAATTGGGAGCTGTAGTTTTTGTCTGAAGACCTGGAGACACTACCTATATGGAACCAAGTGTATGATTTATACGGATCACAAGAGTCTCCAGCACATATATGATCAGAAGGAATTGAATATGCGACAACGACGGTGGTTGGAATTACTCAATGACTATGATTGTGCGATCAAGTATCACCCGGGTAAAGCTAATGTGGTAGCCGACGCCCTTAGTCGGAAAGAAACATTAAGATCTCGTCGGGTGCGCGCGTTACAGATGACCATACATTCTGATCTACCGTTGCAAATCAAGGCTGCTCAAAGCAAGGCCTTAAAGACTGAGAACCTAAAAGCAGAATCCATGCGAGGCATGGAGAAACAGTTGGAGATCAAAACCGATGGAATCCGTTACTTCATGGAACGGATCTGGGTACCACTGTATGCAAATTTGAGAGAACTAGTAATGGATGAAGCTCATAAGACACGTTACTCAGTTCATCCAGGTTCAGATAAGATGTACCAAGACCTAAAGGAGTTTTATTGGTGGCCGAACATGAAAGCGGAGATCGCCACATATGTAAGCAGATGCTTAACTTGCTCCAAAGTTAAGGTGGAATACCTGAGACCATCCGGCTTACTCCAGCAACCAGAAATCCCAGTGTGGAAATGGGAGCAGATTTCAATGGACTTTATTACGAAGTTACCCAAGACTCCCAGCGGATGCGACACCATTTGGGTTATAATAGATCGCTTAACAAAATCCGCACATTTTCTGGCAATTCGGGAGACGGACCGAATGGAGAAGCTGACACGCATTTACTTAAGAGAAATAGTCTCTCGGCATGGCGTGCCAGTATCTATTATATCCGATCATGACGCTCGGTTCACTTCTCATTTCTGGCGGTCATTACAACGATCATTGGGAACACGACTAGATATGAGCACTGCGTATCACCCGCAAAACGATGGCCAGAGTAAGCGTACGATCTAGACACTAGAAGACATGTTGTGTGCCTGTGTGATCGATTTTGGCAGCAGTTGGGAAACTCATCTACCATTGGTTGAGTTCTCCTACAATAACAGTTATCACACCTCAATTAAAGCCGCAGTATTTGAGGCACTTTATGGACGTAAGTGCCGGTCACCTGTATGTTGGGCAGAGGTTGGAGAAAGCCAACTTACTGGTCCGGAACTGGTGCACGAAACAACTGAAAAGATTGTACAAATACGTAATCGGGTGGCAGCTGCACGTGATCGATAGAAAAGTTATGCTGACAAGTGTCGTAAACCATTGGAATTCCAGATTGGTGACAAAGTACTTTTAAAAGTCTCGCCGTGGAAAGGAGTAATACGTTTTAGTAAGCGTGGGAAGCTAAGCCCTAGATACGTGGGGCCATTTGAGATTGTCAAACGGATTGGCCCAGTAGCCTATCAGTTGAATTTACCTGAAGAACTCAGGGGGATACACGATGTGTTTCACGTATCCAATCTGAGGAAATGTCTATCTGATGAATCATTGATCGTGCCATTGGGGGAACTAAAGATAGATGACCAATTACATTTTATCGAAGAACCAGTGGAGATCATGGATCGAAAAGTCAAAACCCTAAAACGTAGCAAGATCCTTATTGTGCGTGTTAGGTGGAGCTCAAAGCGTGGACCAGAGTTTACCTGGGAACGTGAAGATCAAATGAAAAAGAACTATCCGCAATTGTTCAACGATCAAATTTCCAATTCCTAAGATACAGTTGTAAGATATCTTTTCCTTCAATTTCGGGGCGAAATTCCCTTCAACATGGGGATAAATGTCACAACTCTCACGAAACCTTAAGAACCTTACGTTCCTTTATTTTGGATTTATTTCCTAATCTCTCGGAAACCTTAGAACGTCTACGTACTGGATAACTAAATAGTTTGCTCACAATGCTTCGTTTACTCACTATGTACGTTGACCTAGTGTTCTAATTTTCGGGACGAAAATTCTTTCAACATGGGGATAATGTGACACCCATATTTACAGGTTAACACCGTTACTGCTATCTAACCTCTCTCTGATAACCGTTTTAAAATAACTTAATTTTCCTAGTGTTATGAATAATTAACCCAAAACCTAACAAAGCTTAATTTAATCAAACTTGAAAACTTGAAGGACCATTGTGTGTTTAACCAAAATTGAATTGTTTTGCAATATATATATACACCTCCTCTCTCGGCTCCCCCTCACCGACCCCCTCCTCACCGCCTCTCCCTACCTTAACCGACCCCCTCTTCACCGACTCTCCCTCCTCTCGGCTCCCTCTCTCAACCGACCTCCCTCTCTCTCACGACGAGCTCCCGTGCGGTGATCATCAATCATCCGACGACCCCGCATCACCAACAACCGCCCTACTCGCTTTTCTGTAGGCAGCGTGAATCCGGTGACTCCCTTCACCTCCGGCAACCACGGATTCAACCAAAACAGCCCCGTTCGGTATGGTTTTCTCGCATCAGTCTTTACTCATGTTCATCCCCGTACGATTTCGAGTGTTTCGGGATTGGTCGGTCTCGGTTGCGGGTCTCGGTGGTTTCGGATGTACTTGAATATCGAGTCACGGAGGGGTGGTTGGGTGTGACACGGCCACGGGGTTGGTTACGGTTTAAAACGAGATCGGTGTCGGATTGTTCGTGCGTGTGCTCCGGTTGTAAGCATGTAGGTGTACATATGCTCCAGTTATGTACGTGTGTCCCATGGTATATATATATGTCATATGTATGGGTGGTGTATGCTTCTGCATGTATAATCTTGTATATGTATGAATGATGCTTGACCGAGGGGGTGTGCGTGTGTTGTTGGGCTACGTGTATGTATGGGTGTATATAATTTGTTAGACACGAGAATCGTTGGGTGCCAAATGGTCTAGAATCGTTGGGTGCCAAATGGTCTTGTGAAGATGAGCCGAGAAGGTATGTTTGTATGGATGTGTGTGTTCCTGCATGATGTGTGCATTGTGTGTGCTTATGGTGTGTACATTTTGTGGTTTATGGTGTATGCTATGTGTGTGTTTCTGTGTGATGTATGTATGTGATATGCATGTGTCTTTGTTATGGATGTATAGATGTAGTTATTTCGTTGTGTGTGTTTGTTTCATCTATGAGTTGGGATTTTGATATTTTATTATTTTAAATGTGTATGTCTTGCATATGTATGGTGACTCATATATATACTTTGAGGAATGCATATGGGTATGTGTATATGGTAAGTGTGTGTTCATGTAGCTAGAGCTCATAAAGATAGTGAATCATTATTCATGTGTGTGTGTGTCATTCTTGTGCAATGTAAGTTCGTCTCATGTGTGATTTATTATAAGCGTGTGATATATAATATATATGCTATATGTGTGATGTATAATATGCATATTATGTATACATGTTATATGTCATGTGTGATATAAATAAACATGATATATATGTGTGTGTTATCGATAAAAATATAATGTGGGTTTATTATAAATAAAGTTATAATTAAAAATGTATAAACAAAGGGGTACTTCCAGGTATGATCCGGCTAAGCGTCAATAGTTGGGCTTTATGTTTACGTGAGTTGTGTGTGATTGTGCTTACATGTACTTGGGGAAAACATTTATGACTCGCACCGTAACCGAACCGTGAACGCGAAATCGTACGACCCATTATTAATAATTAATATTTAATATTAATTATATATATTAAATGACATTCAGGTTAACCCGAAACTCTAATCTTTGTGCTTTCGTTTACTGTTACTGTGCATTTAAGGTGAGTTTACAGCCCCACTTTTACTTTATACTCTTTTTGGAGGAGAGAAACATGCTGCTTTCATAAACGTTATATTATATTGGGTTTTGTAATATTGCATATACCTGATACTATGGTGTTATACTTTGCCCTTCGGACCGTTAATATGCAAATAGCAAGGTGATTGTTAGTAGATCTACTGGGATTGACATACCCCTCCCGGGCTAGTCGCGCTAGCTTGACTGGAGGTCAAACGGGTGAACGGTCAGCCTATTTTACAGTGTTGTGGTGGGGAATCCACAGCCGGGCATACTTTATTACTATTGATTACATGTCAGCCCGGTCGCGACTTCATACACATAGTGATTGCTATGGGCTAGCTACCTATTATATGCTTTGATTACTAAATCCGGGAATTAAATTACTGATACTTACTGTTTTCTGATAAACCTGTGAACTCACCAGTCTTGTACTGACTTTTACATGTTTTCTCTCAGGACATTGAAATGGCACGTTTAGGAGCACAACATCCACTGCATCTATTCCACTATCATCCCAAACTATTTTCAAGATTTAATTTATGTACTTTACATAAATTGGATTGGACGCGTGTTTGTGTGTTCCAAAACCGTTGTTAAATGTTTTCCTGTTTTCGCTTCCGCAATACTTAAATACAAGTTGGTTTATTTCATTATTACTAAGAAACTATTATGTTTTATATTTATCTAGTCGTTTGGTGTAACTGATGCTTATCTGAGATCCTGGTTATGTCACACGCCTAGCGGTAAAACCCCGTTTGTGGAAATTGAGGGTGTGACAAAAACCGTAGTAATAACAGGGATTGTGTTATTCTTAGTGAACTCAACACATGTGTTAGTATAGATACGAGATTGAGCAGCAGTTTCATAAGAATGAAAATGCTTTTTCTTTTTACCTATGCCAACAATAATATTCTGTTTTAAATCCTGCTCATCTTCGATTTCAACTTCTTCCCTACTTGTGTCACCTAACCTTTCTCTCTTATAAACACTACCCGTATTCACAGATTTTAACCCATTCCCCTCAGTGTTCATATCTTCCCTAGTATTACCTTTAGTAGCAAAATTGTTTGTAGTAGAAGAGATGCTAGTTTTAAGGAGATGACCATATTTAGCTGTAAATGTAGGATCTAGAATGTACATGCCAAAGAAAGATTTCATCATCAATAGGAAATTCTGAACAAGACAAGAACCTTTAGCATATGCAAAGACAACAGCCTCACTAGCATTAGAATCTTCAAATTGAACAATTGAACCAGCAGAAATAGACTTTTTTACCAAGTTCGAGATAGCATCTATCATGACTTCAGTCGGCATACCCCGATTAATCTTATTACAATCCCATTCAGGTACTAGCACTTGCAGAAGGGTCACATGAAGCACACCATCAACCTCTTTAGGAATTGTAGAACCCCTAGCATGCTAATCATCCTTCAATTCATCATGAAAATTTGAAGAGATTTTTAAAATTACCTTCACAGTTATCACTCACAACTGTTTGCAAGCCAATTAAAGCATCACCATCGCCAGTTGAATCCTTCATTATCTGTGATTCGATCGTAGGTACTGTTTCATTAAGTTGTAACTTTGAACTAGCCTTCAAACTATCAGAACTTTTGGATTTGTTAGTGATATCATTCAACGGAACACGAGAAGCACTCCTTGTAACAAATTTCTTCACAGAACCACTCGAATTACGAATATCAGGCGGTTTCGCTGGCAATTCGCCCGACGAATTAATCATACCAGTATGCCCTGAAGATCTGGACATGATGTAGAACAGATTTAGGGGCAGGAAATTGTTTGAAATCAATCAGAATATGCAAATTGCTGTGAATCGCCAATTGTGTCACGCTCTTAACAATCGCACCTTCAGAAACACATACACGCGCGCATGGAAATTGCCTTTATAATTTTAGATGTCATATCAGCTGCTACACAAAAGTACTTTTATTATGACTTTTTTTTGTATTTAAATGTGTTTCTTATTATTATATAATTAACTTGCATTAGATATGAAATAAAACTGGAACTATTCACTCCTTAATCTCACTTCTATGCCTAGTGTTCTAACGGGACTTTATTCTTACTCACTAGAAAATAATAATTTTACTACATATCTTGATTATTATTTTTTTGAATGGAAAATGTGTAACTCTGTTTCAGAGATAGGTGTTATCTTAATCTGGTTTATCTATCCGTTTTCTAACCAGAACAACACCCTCAATCCTCTCAGGAGGAAACTCATATGCTATCATATCTTGATAGCATTGCTTTTTAGTATACAAAAGAAAATGGTTCATCGTTTGTAATTACCAATGTATGAAGTTGATACATGAATTATAATATCTATTAATCCTTTTGGCCGGTAGGTGCAGTATAGTTTTTGGTCTTCTTATTTTGGCCATAATTGTTTGTGGTATTCAAGGCTGGTCAACCTATTTATTCATTTGCTTTCTCATTTTTTACACACAGTGTGTTAATGGAGAGAGAAAGTAGAGACAGTGGGAATGAACAGGCTTTTTCGGTGATGTTACTCGCCGACAAACCATCATCCGATCTTTTGATCGTGATGTCTGGTGCCTCCCCGTCTTCATCTCTGCTATGATCTCCTTTTTAGAAAGAGAGAGGAAGTAGAGTAAGGCAGAGAAACTGCCGCTTTAAGTGGTGTTTCTGGCCAGTGAACCGTTTTTCGACCTTGCAGTTGTGACATATGGTGCCTCCCTGTCTTCCTCTCTTTCATTTTCTCTATTTATTGCTTTATTATGGTGTTTCCTTTTGTATTTGTCAATGATGGTTTAGCCTGAGACTCTCTTGTGACCAATCATTGCTGGTTGCCAACCATCGCGCCTTTTATGGTGACATTGGTACAGGTTATGCCTTGGCAGCGTTAGGTCCACATCCTCTCGATGTGGTGCTCGACATACATTGTGATTTTCATTTCTTCCGTCGATGATGACTGGGCACGCCTGGTCTAAGACTTGATGACATTACTCACGTTGATTTTATTGTCTTTTTATCTAACAATAGCCGATTTTCTAGATCGGTGATGGCGGAGTGGCTGGAAATTAGATAGAGAGCGAGAGAGAAAGAAAAGAGATCAGATCTGGAAAAAAGAGAGAGAGAGAGAGAGAGAGGCAGAGGCGGTGGACGTCGGTGTTCGGTTGTTGAGCAGTAGGAGGTGGGGTTTGGTAAGCGACGTTGGTGATGGCATGGTGAGTGGCGGTTGTTGCAATGAGCAAAGTAAGACAGATTTGCATTGGTAATGGTGGTAACAAAATGTAGAGAGAGAAAGTTAGATACAAATTTGATAGAGAGAGAAAGATGAAAAGATAGATTGATAAAGAGTTGGATTTCAATTCAAAATATCAAATTGGATTAATTTTAAAATTTAGATCACAAATATCTTATCAGATTTAAATTTTTATATTTAAAATTCTTATATTGTGGTGATGATTAGCTTTGAGATAAAATGGTTAGGTCTCAAGTCAAATTGGTTAGGGCGCGTTTGGATAAGACTTTGAGTACTATTTTTTATCGCTACTGAACATGAGGATTAATACTTATATATAATCTAAATGAATCTCATTGCATTTGGGTATGATTACTTTTACACAAGCTAGGTTTTGGCGTGACATTCACATGGACGGTAAGTATATTTTGTGTGCTAACAACCTTAGTTGCAGCTGGTATGCTCCGATGTCAAACACTAAGCCTAAATCAGTTCTTGAAATGATGTCTAAAGGCAATTTGTATTAATCTCCCCGTGGCAACGCACGGGAAAAATACCTAGTTGTATAATTAATCATGTATGATGATTAATTTAATAAATGTTGATAGACAATGTGTATGGATAGACCAAAACTTTGATGTTAGTTTTCTACTAATTCTTAGAACATGCACATTTCATCAAATGTTAGTTATAGCGTTGTAACAAAGAGTAGTAAGTATTTCTATCTTATAGGCATTTAAAGTACTAGTCGCACCAGCCTGGGTTTTTTTCAATTCATGGTCTCAAAATGGATTGATAGTTTAACTTCTAATGACTCATTTGATCATTATGGTCACGAATATCATATTTAGTTATCTTATCTATAACTTTTAGCTTTAGGTCCAAACTGTTTTTGATGCAATTTTAATTTGTTTGTTTTGCCTTTGCTTTGAATTTCTTGATCTCTCGTGTATGAGAGACCTGAGATGTCTTATTTAAGAAAATATTTTTAAAAGTAAAAAAACGTATGTAAATGAGACAAGACATACTCTTATCAATCTTGTACTAGTTTTAAATGAACCAATCAAATGAATACAACAGTTAGATTTGAATTACATATTCAACGAACATATTGTAACTTATAATGGTTTTTGCTCTTAACATTACAGTTATCAAGAGGAATATATGCGTACTCGTTTGTATTGATTATCATGTATGTTAAAAGCTTTAAAACTTTTTTAGTTTAAGTTTTTAAAATTACAATTTAAATACCAAATTTTATAAAACCCTAATTTGAATAATAAATAAAATTATTATTTTATAAAAACTTAAAAACTTGATAAAAAATTATAATTTAATTATTTGTTTTAATTTAATAATTAAAACTCATAATTAACTCTTAAAATTTATAAATTTATAAAAAATATATATTTTATAAATTATAAAATTATTATAAATCAAATAAATGACAAACTTAGTATGTTTGAACATCATAATAAATAAAATGATTAAAGAATGAATTTCATCTATACAATTGACCCAAATGAGTTTGGATTTACATTTCAAATCGGGGCAAATGTTACATACGTTGTACTAACACGAGGTCATGCTTAGAGCACGGGTCTGTGCCCAGTCCTCCAAAAAGCCTATAAATACTAATTTTGGGGAAGCTTTGAGGAGGTGAAGTGCTAGTGTTTTGCTCTCGCAATTCCATCACTTTGAAGACTTGGGAAATCCATTTAACACTTAGAAGAGACTTAGGATCAATTACTATTATCCATATTTTATCACCGGTTTAATTGTTCTAATATACTGATGATTTCATTACCGTATTCTATCTTTGTTGTAATAGCTCGTTATGAGGTAAACTTTTATTATCATCCTAATTTGGTAAAACTTTATATAACTTTTGATGAACTAATGGTGTTGTAATATATATGCAAATGTTATGGTAATCTTGTGGAATCTTTTAATTGGTAGTATCTATATTTGAACAAAAAGTTATAAACTTATGATTTGTAATTATGAATGTCATACAATGTCGGAAAACATATCTTTTAATCATTAAATCGGTTTTCATAATAAACTCAAGGCTAATGAACTAAAAATAGTTATTAGAAATCGTATTACCTTAATTTTCTGATTATTTGCGAATTCCTTTTTATTTTATCTGAGAAATTTATAGTAATTATTAAGGTTTTCTATTTACAAAAGAACCTAATCAACTCTTTTTCTAACATAAAATTATGTTTTTGAAAATCATAAATTATAAAGAGTGCACAACTATTACCTACTTTACTAGAGGCGCAATGGTGCCTTGTAAGTTACTTATTGCAACTTTTCATTTCACTACGGAATCAGTTATAATAACTTCACGCTAACTCATGTTTATAAATTGTTAATTTTTAAAAACCAGCCACTTAAAACAAACTAATCAAATTCTCAATCAATCTGATAGTCAATTATGAATATTGTTGAATAAATCTTTACGTGTGTGTCATTGCCTTTTATGTATGTAGTTTAATATTAGAACGAAACCTCTTAAAACTGAATTAATGTGAAAACCTTTATAAAAATATAATATACCATTCGCACACACTATTATATGAAGGTTTTCACATATTTTTAGTATTAGAATAAGGGAAAGATTCAAATAAAAAGGACTTTAAAACTAAAAAGTATAAGAGGTAATCTCAGCTATTAATCTTTTTAATCAATGGTTGAGATCAAATTATAGAGAAAAGTTTGTTAGGATGGATATTTAAGAAATAATCACTTTTTTGACTTTTTGTAAGTTCTTCTATTTTTTTAAACATTCATAATTTTTATGTACGACATTATTTTTTATTAACATTATATCATAAAATTGATTGTTTTTTATCTTTAAAACGAGTACAGTATCGTTATCTAAAAAGATAATAAACATTTTTTTTCTCGTCAATATGTTTTTAATACAGTTCATTGTGTATTTTTGTTAGTTATTGTGTTTTTCTAAAAACTACTCTATTTTTCTAAAATGATGAATTATAATAATATATAATGGTAAAATAACATTGTTGTGTATTTTTAGTATGTAAAACACAATAATAAATTAATAATGAATTAATCTAATACATTAAAAAACAATGACAAAATAACACAATGTCTATTGTGTTTTTGACGTCATTGTGTTATCTTGAACACTGAGTTCTGAACGTCATTGTGTACTTCTAATTTTAAAACACAGTTATAGATAACAATAACTTTATATAATCTATAAAAAAAATAATGATAAAAATAACACATTGTGTTATCTTTAATACTATAAGTTTTGCAAAATACAATGGTGAAAGTATATTATTTTATACTTCTAACTATAAAATATGATGATAGATGACAAGTTTATATAATCTATAGAAACAACGATAAAAATAACATAAAAATCATCAAAAACGTAAAGCACAATAATGAGTACATATAGAAAATAATGTAAAATATATGACATAATGAAATAATATTTGACACAATTAACGTATAAGACACAATGAGCTAACGCAGTTGACACAATAACTAAAATGCCCACTATTTAAGACAATAGAAGGACACGTGTCAAACCCATAATTTTTCTTAGTGTTGGATCTATTGAGGCTGATGCAACCAAAACAACACTTAGAAGAAATCTGTACAAACTAAGAGAAGTCTTCCGAAGGCAATGCTGCAGCTTCCGAAGGAAATGCTACAACTTCCAAAGCTTCTATGGTGATCTTCCGAAGAGATTCCGAAGGATAAACTCAGTCTTCCTAGACTTGGAAGATCTCCTTCCGAAGTAAACACTTAAAAGAATGAAGACAAAGTATTCCGAAGACAAAGTCTCGGAAGAAGCTGTGTCTTCTGAAGTATAAAATGGTTCGGAAGAACTTATTCTTCCGAAGCCATTTTACCTTCGGAAGAATCACAGTATGAACCAGTGGACAAAGCATGGTCCGACTGACATTTGCTGCCTACTCTGATTCTCTGCAAGATGCCTTCCACGTTCATGTGGTTGACCTTACTTTTGTCTATTGTTTACCATTCCTTAGTTAGTACAGCTGCCACCTTTAGTTGGTAACCAAAAGGTAAGTCATGGACCTATCATGACTACCTTATCTTAGATAATACTTTATCTAAGATACCCTACCTCTAGCAATGTAGTATTTGTTTAGAAGTAAGTCCCAGCATGTTAACTACGTATAACAAGCTGTAGATAGTAGTATATATATTCGCTCATTGTAACTTAGTATCCATGCTTCTGCATGAGTCGTGTAATACTTAGTTGAGAGATAATATATACAAGTATCTTGAAAAACCACTTCTTGTGTTCTTTCCTTATTATATTATTATCAACTGAGTTCTTGATCCTGCATTCATCAAACAAGTGATATTTAACAGTTTGTGAGAAACACTAAGTGTTGAGAGAACAATATCGATCCTACAATTGGTATCAGAGCATCCAGGCTCTGATTGTGAGATCTAACCATCCCAAATCAACCTTGTTTCTTAAAACTTACTCACTCAACCAAAATGGCCATTAACCAGAAATTTGTCGAACCAGAAATGGGAACCATGACCAAAGCTCCATTTATCATACCTGATAACTTCAGGCGCTGGTGTCAACGCATTAAAGGGTTCATCAACTATCAAGACTCCCGTATGTGGAAGTCCATCACTCATGGACTATACATACCAAAAGTGGCATCACCAACTGGAGATGGTGCCATGATTGAAAAGGAAGTTGAAAATTACTCTGATGAAGACTACAAGAAGATGGAAATTGATAGCAAAGCTATGACTATATTGCTCACTGCCATACCAAACTCGATTATGGCAGGTTTTGAGCATTACACTACAGCCAAAGAACTCTTTGATGCCTTAAAATTAATGTACTCAGGTTCCTCAGAATCTAAAGAATCCAAGAAGGATGCTCTGAAGCAACAGTTCGAGAATTTCACCTACATTGATCGTGAAAACTTGAGCCAACAATATTTCACATACATGTTGCAGTCTACAGGAGTGACTCTTGATAAGAGAGACATAGTAAGGAAGTTCATGAGTGCTCTTTCTTGTGAATGGACTTTCTATTACGTTTCTATCAGGAGATCTGAAAATCTTGGAACACTCATTATGACTGAACTATATGGAATCCTAGATGGATACCGTATGGAGATGGAAAATCTGAACAAGCGGCAAATGAATGGCAGCTCAATCACTTCTGTTAGCAATGCTCTACATGCTGCTGAAGGGGCAAGAACTCCCCAGTCCCAGATGTGCCTGACTTACAACCAACAGCCATCATGTTCATCTGAACCATACATCACTTTTCCAGAGACACCCAAGTGTCAACAAGTTCAACAAGGTCCTTTTCAGGAAAATTGTGCTTTTGTCTCAGGAAAGAAACACTCTAGTGATTTCCAGTTTTGTTTTGATGATCTGGAGTGTTTCAGCCCAGATGATGTTGAATTTATGGACATTGTTCAACAAACGGCTCTCCTTACCTACAGAGCAAAGAAGTTCTACAAGAGAACCGGAAGGCAATTCCCTCAGAACCCAATAAGTAGCAAGTTCGGGTTTGACAAATCAAAAGCTAAGTGTTACAACTGTAATCAACTTGGTCATTTTGCAAGGGAATACAAGGCTCCAAAATCTAATCCTGGAGCAAGCCAAGCTTCTCAACATCATGCCACCACACAAGCTGCAACCAAGCCAACAGAGCAGACTGTAGCCGTTGCTTAAGAAGTTGATTGGAGCTTTATGGTCAAGATATTACTCCTGCTCAAGCTCTCATGGCCGACATAGATGATACCAAGGTATACGAACATCTCTGTACTCCAGACTGTGTAGTTAAGGTTAAGTTGTACCAGGACTACAACTTGAAACTTAAATCTGATATTGAGTCTTTGAACATACTAAAAGCTGATTTTAAAAGAGCATAATCTACTATGAACTAAAAATTAAAGAGTTAGAAAACACTGCATCTACTTTAAAACATGAGCACTCAAACTACAGGGCTTAAATAAAAGATTTAGTCTCAAAGTTGACTAAGGCTCAAGCCCAGCTAGTAATAGCTGAGGCTGAAGCAAAGAAGTACGCTATCCAAGAGCATAACTTAAAGAACATTCTTGCATCAAGTTCTCACTCAAAAGAATGTTATCAAAACAAGAGTGGGTTGGTAACTAATGAAACTGCTCCACCACATTCCTATGTGTCTACTAGACATCCAAGATGTGGTACTGATGAGCAAGAGGGTCCAACTATTGACCCACCATCTCTTAAGAGGATGAGTGATTCAAAAATGGTTACCACCACCACCATATAGGAGGACAAGGTAGAAAACCTCATCCTCTCAGCTGAGAACAAATCTCTTACCACCAAACAAAGAAAGAACAAGATTCAAGCAGCCAAAAGAAGTGCTAAGAAAGTGGCTGAGTCCAAAATGAAAATTGACCCAAGGCAAAAGGGTGTTTTCATCTCAGCTGGATTCCAAGTGGTTGGAAGCTCAGATTCAGGATAGGAGTATAATACCAGTGCTCCCATCCAACTGAAGGATCTGAAGCAGAAAGGAAAAGCTGTGGAAGAGGACAAGAACACCAAGAAGCAACAATCTACATGTCCCACCAAAGCAAATACTGAATGCATAATATGTGGTCTGCACAACCACATGGCCAAGGATTGTTTCTATAATCCTGCAAGCACACACTATGCAAATAAGGTAAGGAAATGAGCAGCCAAGGAAGTTATCACATTTGGATCACATAACCAGATCCAAAGGTTGAAGAAAGGAAAGCAATCTTCCGAAGCCAAGTTGCCTTCGGAAGGAACATCTTCTTTTGAAAGGAAAGTAGCTTCGGAAGAAAAACCAAAAAGAATTCTGAAGAACAAGAAAGCACCTCTCAAACCTTCCAAAAAGAAGACTGCTTCGGAAGAGAATGGTCTGAAAGCTTCTTCCAAAGAAAAAGAAACTTCGGAAGAATGCTCTGCTACCCAAGCTTCATCAAGCTCATCTTCAATGATCAACCAAAGGATGGAATGGAAAATCAAAGAAGATGTTGTAGCCCAAACCTCTTCTTCCCAAACTACTATTGAACCCCCCATGCTTACACTTTGGTTAATTATGTTATCATCATTAGAAGAACCCAAGACCAACAAGGCTTGGGTTTCCAATAAAAACTAACTATTTCACCTTTGTACAGGGACATCCATATGATAAAAATGGAAACATTTGGATTGTGGATTGTGGATGCTCCAGGCATATGACAAGGAACAGATCTCTTCTTTAATAATTTCACAATTTTGATAGAGGTCAGCCGGAGGATACATCTCTGGTAGAGGAAATGTGTCCAATGGTAAGTTAATAGTTGACAAAGTACACTTTGTTAAATACTTGAACACAATCTTTTAAGTGTTTCTCAATTCTGTGACCAAAAGCGTTAAATGCTTTTCACAGAACATGAGTGCATTATCCTCAAACCGGGATAACAATTCCTAAGGAATTGGTGCTTCTTAGATCTCCCAGGAAAGGGGATAAGTACAAGCTGGATATGAACAATGCTTCCCCACTGGGTGAAGTATCATGCTTTCTTTCCAAAGCAAATAGTGATGAGTTAACTCTTTGGCATAAAAGAATGTGTCATGTTAATTTTAAGATAATGGATAAATTGGCTAAGAATAACTGGGTACATGGTATGCCTAAAAAGGAATTTCTTTGTAAAGACAACTATGTTGCTTGTCTGAAAGGAAAGCAACATAGGGCATCTCATAAATCCAAAGAAGTTAACTCTATCACTACCCCATTACACTTATTGCACATGGATATATTTGGTCCTACAAGTATAATGAGCATTGGAAGGAAATCATATTGCTTTGTGATAGTTGATGATTTTACTAGATTCACATGGGTATTCTTTATAAGAACTAAGGATGAAACTGCTGAAACCTTAAAATCTTTTATTCTTAAGATAGAAAATCAAATTGATCACAAAGTAAAGATAGTCAGAAGTGACCAAGGGACTGAGTTTAAGAATCAAGTTCTTGACTCATTCTGTAACTCAAAATGAATTACCAGATAATATAGTACTCATAGAACTCCTCAACAGAATGGTGTTGCTGAGAGGAGGAACATGACACTTATTGAGGCTACAAGAACCATGTTGGCTGATTCAAAGCTGCCTCTAACTTTTTGGGTAGAGGCGGTCAGCACTGCATGCTATATGCAGAACAGGGTTCTCATTGTTAAGCCCCATGTAAAGACCCCTTATGAGTTATGGAACAAGAGGCCACCGTTCATTGGCTTTCTAAGGTCCTTTGGCAGCAGATGCACCATACTTAACACAAAGGACAATTTGGCAAAATTTGCTAAAAAGTCAGATGATGCTATCTTTGTTGGATATTCTTAAAGCTCCAAAGCTTATAGAGTATAAAACATCAAGAATCTACAATTTGAGAAGTCATCCAATATAGTTGTAAATGAGCACACTCCTTGTGTTAAGGGAAATGGTCCTGACCATATATTTAACTTAAAATTGTTTCCTAACTATTATAAACAATCTTCTGAGAATATTTCAGCTGGAACAGGAACTCAAAGTGACTCTGATGATGATCAAATGTTTGAGTTTCCCCGACCCATTCCAAATTCTCTAAGAAGGAATGAAGAACAAGCTCCCACCACTGCAAGTCCTGAAAGTCTAAATCTCTCAGGAAACAATGGAGCTTTAACCAGTTGTCAACTGAATGAGCATCAAGTCACTTCAGATGACAACTCCATTCTCAACACCAAGCTGATAAAGATAGTTATCTGGAGGAACAGGCAACTGATGATACTATCTTACAACAAAACATTTTAATGATGTTACTCATTCATTCAATCAATCTTCATTGAATGAAAAAGAAAATTCAACTGGAACCAATGATAACAATCCTGATATGAATCATTCAAATCTGGATCTATCTATGCAACTAGATATTATTCCCAGAATCAGAATTTATAACACTCATCCTGCTGAAAACATCATTGGGGACATTTCAGAAGGTGTGAGGACCAGAAGACAAACTCATAATGAGAATGTCTGCTTGTACTCATGCTATCTCTCTTAAATGGAACCTAAAAAGGTAGAAGAGGCTCTCAAGGACAACAGTTGGGTTGAGTCAATGCAAGAGGAATTGCTTCAATTTAAAAGGCAAAAGGTGTGGACTCTGTGTCCACTACCACCTAGTCATGTTCCCATTGGTACAAAGTGGGTGTTCAGGAACAAAAGGGATGATAGAGGTTTGATTATCAAGAACAAAGCTAGACTTGTAGTTCAAGGATACACGCAAGAGGAAGGAATAGATTACACTGAGGTATTTGCACCTGTTGCAAGACTTGAAGCTGTAAGAATCTTTCTTGCTTTTGCTGCATCCAAGAACTTCACAGTGTATCAACTTGATGTCAAATGTGCACTTTTGTATGGGAACATCGTCAAAGAAGTCTATATGTGTCAACCACCTGGCTTTGAAGACCCACAACACCCCCACTATGTGTGCAAAGTAGATAAAGCTCTCTATAGGCTGCAACAGGCACCAAGGCTATGGTATGAGACGTTGTCTTAATTTCTCCTGAAGAACGGCTACACCAGAGGCACCATACACAAGACATTATTCATAAGAAGATCAGGGAAGGACATGTTGATTGTTCAAGTCTATATTGATGACATCATATTTTGTTCCTCAAATAACCAAACGTGTAAAGACTTTGAAGCATCATGAGAAAGAAGTTTGAGATGAGTTCCATAGGAAAGATGGATTTCTTTCTGGGAATTCAAGTGAGGCAGATGGAAGATGGCTTCTTTATAAATCAATCTAAACATGTTAAGGACATTTTAGAAAGATTTTAGATGAAAGACTATAAGTCGGCTAAGACACCTATACAAAGAAATCACAATCTTTGTCCTAACTCCGAGGGGAGGATACTGATCAGCATCAGTACAGGGCAATCATTGGATCTCTAATGCATCTAACTATAAGTAGACCTGATATCATGTTTGCTACATGCATATGTGTAAGATATCAAGCTGCTCCCAAGGTGTCTCACCTCATCGCTGCTAAAAGGATACTTAGATACCTCAAAGGAGCTCCCAAACTGGGCCTTTGGTATCCTAAGAACAAAGATTTCAACCTGTATGGTTATACTGACAGTGATTATGGTGGTTGTAACATCAATAAGAAATCCACATCAGAAGGATGTCAATTTCTTGGTGGAAGGATCATCTCCTGGCAATGTAAGAAGCAATCATGTGTCTCTACATCAACTGCTGAGGCTGAATACATTACTGCAGCTAACTGCTGTACTTAACTGCTATGGACTCAAAATCAGATGTTAGACTATGACATCAACTTTATGGAGACTCCCATTCACATAGACAACAAGAGTGCTATCTCAATAACTGAAAATCCAGTCAAGCACTTTAAGACAAAACATATCGACATCAGGTATCATTTCATTAGAGATATTAATGAGAAAAATCTGATCAAATTGGTCAAAGTTGACTCAAATGAACAATATGTTGATTTGTTCACCAAAGCTTTTGATGAACAAAGATTTAAGTATTTAATTACAGCTATTAGGATAATAAATCTTGACTAATTATTTCGTACAAATATTAAGTCAAATGTGTCTATTTACAACTTAAGCCCTGTTATAGAAGGTATTTATTCAAAAAAAATTTAATATAAACTCTTCCGAAAAGAAATTTACCCTCGGAAGATAGTCTTACTCTTCTTTCGAAGGAAAATTCCTCTTAACCAGACAAAGAATTATGCTTCGGAAGAAAACTTGATCATAGATCAACCTTCTTCCGAAGGAAATTTTATACTTCTACGAAACCACATTTTCTCTTTGGAAGCAAAATAGTCTTTATGACAGATTTTACTTCAGAAGCAAAATTGGCTTCGGAAGATCGTCAGGAGAGAGAAACCTTAAAGTTCTCTCGGAAGCATATATTGTCGGAAGATTACTTTAAAATTGTAATGGAAACATTTGGGTCCCACTTTGTAAAAAGTAAGATTTTGTAGAAAATTGTTGGGAGTATTTTGAATAAAACATCCTTACCGCCTCTGTCAAATCAAGCCGCATAGTGTCATTTCACCTTATCGGTTTGATCTTTTACTCCATATTTAAAGGACTCCAACTCTCTTCTATACTTTCTTGACCACTATTAAAACCCTAGCCTACTGTTTTCACTATAATCTTCAAGCTTGAATCTTTCCCCTCTCAAAATTCTAAAACAATAGCTATAAACCCACAACATAACCAAGTTTCTATCCTTGATTCATCTGCGGATAGTGACTTTGCTCAAATCATCCAGTTCCTCACAATCCATATACCTTCCCGCTCTCACAATAAACCCTACCATCTACTCTAACCATATGTCTGATTTCTGGACAAATGGTCAAAATGAAGTCATCAACAATGAGAGGGTAATTCGTTCGAGAGTCTGTGGATAAGAGATAGTGGTGAGTGAAACCACTATCAGGGAACATTTGGAGCTTTATGATGTTGGAGCTCCAACTGAATTTCCAAGGCCTGATTTAGAAGACACCTATGTTCAAATGGGATATGGAGGTGATGTCAGTAAGTCTACTGTCTACAAATTCAACTTCTCCTACAACTAGAAGTACTTACTACACATTGTCCTTCATAGTATGTCTAACAAATCAGGCGGTTGGGATCAAATCCCCTATGAACTAGGCTGTTTAGTTCATGGGTTGGTCAAAGGCATGAGGTTCAACTATTCCAGGTTTGTTCTGAATAACTTGAGGGGAAATCTTATCAAGAATACATTCTACATGTATCCTTGATTTATTCAGCACTTCATCAACTGTGAACTAGACCTGGATAAACTAGAATATAAAGATATTCTAGTGGTTCCTCAAATACGGACGGGTGTCTTTCGAATGCTGAAGAAGATATCCACCAATTTCAATGGAAGGTTCACTCCTCTACTTCTAAGTATGCTTAAGCCCATGGCTCCTGTGACATCCCTGTTAAACCAACAGGTGATGAACACACACCAGCAATCACCACTCCACTTCAAAAGGCCTCCTTACCTATCAAGTACTTTTACCAAAGACGTCCCAAGCGAACCCTTGTTCAATCTACTCTGATTGAACAAGCCCCCTCTGTTCAGCCCAAAAAGGCTAGAGTGGAACACAGGGCTCCTACTCAGCCTGAGGTCCAATCTTCCCCTCTAATTGACCTCAATATCAGTGTAGAGTCTCCTCAGTCTCAACCTGATGAGCCCATCACCCAAACCTCAAGCCCTCAGGATGAGTCACAATACTCTCCTGAGCAACCAAAAAGGGACAACCACATCACTGACTATGAGTCATTAGATGTTGACCAAGGTTCTGGGTCATTAGGAATACCTACCATATCCTTCACTGACCTTTTAACCCAAACTGATGAGGATTTCATGTTTCCTCAAAGCTATGAAGTTGATCTATCACACCTATCTCTAGATCAACAGAGCTAAAGGAAACCTCTGATCTCTGACCCACATCAGCAACCAATAACTGAGGTGAGTCCCACCGGTGTGCAAGGGACTCATGTAGGCTTAGCCACCACTACTCAGAGTCTCTCATTGAGCTCTCAGGACAGTGGTAACATTAATGAGACTGAGTCTACGGCAACTCTGCCCATTGACATCTCTGAAAGAGATATCCTTGAGCAAAGGAATCCAGGGTGCCAAGAAACCACTACTGGTGATGAGGATGTACATACTAGGTATGTTGTCTCATCTCCCCGTGATTCTTCACATGAAGATGAGGGAAGACTGAAACTCACCATTGAGTACCTGCTCTCTAAGGTCTCAAACCTGAATTCAAGGTTAGGATCTTAGAAACCAAGTCTGCCACTCAGAAACTTGAGATTAAAGATCTCAAGGCAAAACTAGCTAAGACACAGATTGAGAAGTCTGTCAGGCATGTACCAACTCAGGTTTCTTTAATTTCTTCATCTATCTTATCTACTTCTCAAGATGATGCTACCAAAAAGGGGGAGAATGTACAGAAACAAGCTCATAAGGAACCTCAAATTTCTGAGAAACCTCAATCTTTGACTCTTACAACTTTATCCTCCCTTTACCCACACACAAGCAATCATCCACTGTTTTCCCACAACCACCTCCTTTGAGTTTTCAAGTGGATCCAAGGATGCTCATCAGCCTTCACAAATTTTCACACAATTTCTAATAGCTCCTCACTTGAACAACCATCCCCTGATGTTGCCATAACCTACTTTGGAGCAGAAGAGCTTCAAAGGCTCAGTGCACCACCTACCACACAGGTGGAAGTTGGTCAACCTAAGGTCACTATGGAACCTGAGATTCACTTCAAAGGGGAAATAGGGATTGAAAGCCTAGCAACTGCCTCAGTTAGGACAGATGGTGCAACATCAGTTTCTTCCGAAGCAGAAATTTCAATTGCGGAAGTAATTGTTGAACTATTATCTCTGTTTGATGAACTGATTCTCACATAGGCCATTCTTGATCTAGCCTCTGAGGTGAATAGTAAGGACTTCCTTATAACTCCTATCCTTTCATAAATACCTCAAGATCAACCACAAACTTCTCAACCTCATCCTCAGTCCTCTCAACCTCAACCCTCAAAACCAGAATCACCAAAGGAAGTATCTCCTCATGATTACAAAGGTAATAGGAAGATGACTGATGGGGAACTTCTTGAGGATGGGAGGTTAAACAAATTGAGAAGAAAGGGAGACTCCCTACTGAAAAAATTATTGGCTGCAAGCAACAACATCTTAGGAGTCTATCAATGAAAAGAAGAGGTTGGAAGCAATTGATAGACTCATCAGCCTGGGAGTAGCAAATGAAGAAATGCTACTACTCTTACTTGATAAGCTTATCAAATTGGAAGAGGCAACCTTGCTGCAAAAGGAAGGAGGATGCAGCAAGGAGGGCTAAAGAGGAGAAGGTAAGAAAGATGAAAGAAGAAGCTGAGTTGAAGAAAAAGAAGGAGAGGATATACTTCCTGTGCTCAAGAGGTTACTCTCAAGAGGAACTGAGTCCTCGTGAGAATGAAATGATCCTGCTTCTTGTCAATAGAGAGCAGGAACAAATCAGTAAGGAAAGAAAGAAAGCTGCCAGGGAGAAAGTAAAGAAGAGAAAGAAGAAAGTGGAAGAGGCAAAGCTTGCAGCTGCCAAGAAAGTAAGAGATAAAGCCTGGATGAAGGCTTATCTCAGGGCATATGGCTTCACTGGCAGACAAGTTAGGCCAATGTCATAGAAGACCCTACATCGACATGTCAGTGATATCAAAGCTGACATTCGCTTAGAAGAAGGAAGGATGTATCTCAGGAGATATAGAGGATGAAACCCAAACCAGAACCCAAACTAGAACCCAAACCACTACCCACAACAACTGAAACCATCACTGAGCCTATACCCTTCTCTTTCCCCATCAAAACCGAACCCATCACTGAACCATACACCCTTGAACCCACACCATCCACACTATCACCACCACCTTCCCCTGCCTCCTAACAACAACCATCACTACATATCCTACAACCCAAAACACAACCAAAACCCAAACAATACCCAAATCATCCTCTGAACCATTCAAAACTCCAATCTTAGAGAAATTAGGGAGATCAAAAAAAGACTCAAGAATTGTTCAAAAGTGAGTAGCATCTCTTATGAGGGAGGGTTCATCATATTACAATACATTGATGGATCCTCAAGCTCTCTCACAAGAAATGCCTTCCAAGATCTACCCCGAGAAACTCTACACCAATCACTCAATCTTCTAGCCTTAAGCTATGACTGATTAAATGAAGAAAAGAAAAGGCTAGGAAGAAAATTGGTGAGCCTACTGGACAATAGGAATGGGGATAGAGTACCAAACTTGCCCCTCATCCTAGGAACACAATAATCCAGTGGAGGTTTGATGAACCTTCTCATAACTTCATTGTGGAGAGGGAGAATGAAGAGGTAAACATGTTCAATGCCTCCTCTCTGCTACACTAAAGCAGATTTGATATTGCTGAGCTAGCGGAGAGACCATTCACCAATCCCTATAACTCCTTGATAGTTGCTCACATCAGAAAATTCATTGACAGCGTTCATCTTGCCGAATTAACAAAAGGCAAGAACTGAAAAGGAGTTAAAAGTTGAAGAAGGAAGTGTAGTTTTTGTAGCATCAGTCTAGGGGGAGTTTGTTGGATCTATTGATGCTGATGCAACCAAAACAACACTTAAAAGAAATCTGTACAAACTAAGAGAAGTCTTCGAAGGCAATGCTGCAGCTTTCGAAGGAAATGCTACAACTTCTAAAGCTTCTATGGTGATCTTCCGAAGAGCTTCTGAAGGATAAACCCAGTCTTCCTAGACTTAGAAGATCTCCTTCCGAAGTAAACACTTAAAAGAATGAAGACAAAGTCTTCCGAAGACAAAGCCTCAGAAGAAGTTGTGTCTTCCGAAGTATAAAATGGTTCAAAAGAACTTATTCTTCCAAAGCCATTTTACCTTCGGAAGAATCACAGTATGAACCAGTGGACAAAGCATGGTCCGACTGACATTTGCTGCCTACTTTGATTCTCTGCAAGATGCCTTCCACGTTCATGTGGTTGACCTTACTTTTGTCTACTGTTCACCATTCCTTAGTTAGTACAGCTGCCACCTTTAGTTGGTAACCAAAAGGTAAGTCATGGACCTGTCATGACTACCTTATCTTAGATAATACTTTATCTAAAATACCCTACCTCTAGCAATATAGTATTTGTTTAGAAGTAAGTCCTAACATATATCTACGTATAACAAGCTGTAGATAGTAGTATATATATTCGCTCATTGTAACTTAGTATCCATGCTTCTGCATGAGTCGTGTAATACTTAATTGAGAGATAATATATACAACTATCTTGAAAAAACCACTTCTTGTGTTCTTTACTTATTATATTACTAACTTTAGTAAACCCGTGCATTACACGGGTTGAATAAATAAAATTTAATATAATAAAATTTATTAATTATAAAATGATATCTACGATATGATATGATTGAAATTACGTATAATAAATGACTATGACTAATAAAATAGTGATATCAAATTTTTAAAATTTTGTTTTAAATTTTTTTCAAAAAAGAATAAACATTTTATTCTAAAAAAAACCGTATAAAAATATTATTTTTAAAAATTCTTATTTTATCTCCCAAATTAATTATTTTTTGTTTTAAAAAATTAAAATTTTAAAAATACCACTTTAAAATATTTTGTATTTTAAAAACGTTTTATGCCTTTTAAAATGTTATTATATTATATTAAAATTATTTATTTAGAAATAACATTAATAATAGATATTTTTTTAAATCTATTAAATGTAAACAAAATGTTAATAATATTATTAGTAATTAAGGTAATTATTTAAGATGAGAGAGAGGCGGAAAAAGTTTTGTGAGAGTGATTGTGGTGCTGCCACATGACACTTTAAGTTACTCTTTTATTAGAGTAGTAAGATTATCAACCGAGTTCTTGATTCTGCATTCATCAAACGAGTGATATTTAACAGTTTGTGAGAAACACTAAGTGTTGAGAGAACAATATCGATCATGCACTTAGGTTTTTTTTGTTTAAATATTTTTTTACTATAACCATACCCTTAGGACAAAACCTTTTAAAACAACATATGTGTGTGTAGTTGGTGGAACCGATGATGGTGTGAAAGATGGTGGGTGTGTCGGCGGTGTTAAAGATGCTGAGTTATGTAAGGTGTTAGCGATGGTGGGGGGAAGGTGTTGGCGATGGTGGTTGGTGTAGGTGTTAGTGGTGGTAGGTTTCAAGATGTGCGATGATGATATAAGGGCATGGTTAAAATTGTTTTAATAAATATTAAAAGTAATACTAAATCATATTTTATTTTGAGTAAAATATCATTTTTTCTCTCTGACGTTTTATTAATTTGTCATTTCAATCCAAAAATTTTTTTTGCCATTTCAGTCAGTGTAGTTTACCAAATGTTATCATTTTCATCCACTCCACTAACTTTGTTTAGATATCCGTTAAATATGAGGGTATTTTAGTCATTTTCAACACCTTAATTATCCAATTAAAATAAATTAATCAATTAATATTTAACTAAAACTAAAAGAAAAATATGAAGTGAATAGTGAGACAAGACGTTTAATTTAAAGCTTTGATTAGTGCTAATTCATGTTGTTCGACTGAGGTTCTGTGGATCTTCACGTTTTTGTTCGAACGGGCACCGTTGTTCGATTGATATATACTATTGTCACATTTTGTTTCATTGAGACAGTTGTTGTTACATTCGAACAAACGTGACAATAGCATACTTCAATCAAACAAGTCGTGAAAACAACAGACCTCAATACCATATCAGATCTCAATCGGATAAAAGTACACGTCAAAACAAATGTGAATTTTAATTAAAATCTCATAGCAGACCTCAATCGAACAACATGAGTTAGAGTTAATCGAAACTTTTAAATTGAAGCGTCCGGTCTCACAAGTCACTTCATATTTTTTAGTTTTAATTGAATATTGGATAATTAGGTGTTGAAAAAGACTAAAATACCCTCATATTTAATGTATCTATATTACAGAGTTAGTGGAGTGAATGAAAATGATAATATTTGGTAAACTACAGTGACTGAAATGATAGAAAAAAGTTTTTGGATTGAAATAGAAAATTCAACAAAACGTCACGGATGGAAATAACATTTCACTCTTTTTTTTTTATATAACATTAATATTGTTTATCCTTTAGCAATGGTAATTTTTTTATTTTACAAACCACCTAATAGAAAAAAGATAATCTCCATATCATCAAGAGATAAATTGGTTATAACTTGACATCTCTAATACGAAAAACTTGTAATAAATGATGTCTCTGGACCAACCTTGAAAACATGCCTTAGAACCATCCGTGTATTTAACTTGTATATATCATAAATTATTTTATATAATTAAAAGTTTAATTGATTGGGTGGTGAATAAGAGTAAAAAGTTGATTTTGGTTGGGTGTATGGGTGAAAGAGAGAAACTATTAATGTTGAAATAAATACATGGTATAATATATTTAACATATTTAACTACGGGTGTACAATTATTTAAAATTTAGATATTAAAAGTTCGGATATCTGATTTGTACCATTCAGTTTCAGATAGTGATTTTTTACAGATACAAATAGTTGGACATCCACGCCATCCGAAATTTTATACTCATATATATATATTTATTTTAATAATTTTGTTACTTATATAAGAAATTAAAATCCAAACCCAAACCCAAACCAAACCCAACCCAAACCCAAACCCAAACCCAAACCCAAACCCAAACCCAAAATATGTCTGTTTTGAGTTTTTTATGAATATAAATCATCTAAAGAAACTAAAGAAAAAATCCAAAACAGAAATTATAGAATTCTCAAACTTATACAAGAATAACTTAAAAGGGATATTTTGTAGCAAAACACATTACATGAAGGGCTGTTTGCAAAATACGCGTTAGTTGAAGGACCTTTCATCTCCATTGTTCTAATTCACTTCAGATACCTCAACACACAGCACACTGAAATCGAAATCGAAATCGAACTGTATCGATCTCCGATCTCCGGCCAACGCGAAACTCGATCTCATACCAATTGCGAGTCGAGAACGACGATTTGTGTTCGGATCAGGTACTGATTTCAGATCTCGTTCATCTCTTCATCGTTAATCAGTTACAGTTGATGATTTCTAACATTTCAACTGTTTTCCCTCAATGGCGACGAAGACGACGACGACGCTCAGGTTTCGAGTAGGAATATGACTACTGCGAGTAGAGCTGTGTTCCGATCCAGATGCTGTTTTCCAGAGGCTACAATTTCGCTTCAACGTGGGAACATGTATTGTTCTTGTCAATTGGTGTTTCTATTTGTTTATAGTGATTTGAATTTGCAGTCGTAGTTTATTATGCTCATCTGAAATTGATGTGTTGGAAGCATTATTTTAGCACAGATTTGATAGTTTTGATTTGTGATATTAACTGGCATTGCTCACTGGAATCTAAGATTAGAACTCCTCATTTGGAAGTTGAACTTCAGTTCCACAAGTTGCAAAGATAATATAGATGTATAACTGTGAGAGTCAAAAAGGATGCCCATGAATAGAAGCAGAGAGAAGAGATGTAGTTACATATATGCATACTTACATATAGCTTGCTGCGAGAATGCATTTTTTAGATATGGAAGTCGGATCTGTCTCACATTGTTGTTTTTTACCTGTCTCAGTTTTATTTTTAGACTTGAGAATTTAAGGAAGCTGATAAGTTTATATTTGTACACAGAAGAACATGACAGCTTGGTATTGGCATGGGGGTAGGGAAATAAGGGTATTGTTGCCGAAGTCCACAAGACGATGTGATGAAACTTTGAGATGCTTGCAGGACAAATAAGCATGAAATAACTGTTTGTTGATTACTGTGTGAGTTTATGCATGTTTATGTAAAACCAATCTATGTAGTAACTCGATAAGGATGCCCATGACCAGAAGCAGAGAGAGAGATGTAGTTACGTACTTACATATAGATTGTTGTGAGAAGTGCATTTTTTAGATAATTTGATATGAAAGTTATATCTGTCTCACATTGTTGTTTTTTAACTTGTGCACATACTACACAGAAAATTTTAAAGTATTTTATTAGGTGGGTGCTCCTTGCTTACCAAGTGCTTGTTTATTGAACAGAATGCTCCATGACTGAGCAGCAACAAGCAGCAATACTAGCACTCTCTCATGCGGTTGTGGAGAGACCATTTCCTTCCAAATTGGTGAGTTTTTGCTTGTAAAGAATTTACTTGTATGCCACATTACGTGTATGGCATAACTGTATCATTCTGAAATCAATAATTTGATTTACAGTCTCAGGAAAATATATCCAGAGAGACTAATGGTTTATCTATATCTACAAAACCTGGAACTGTGGAAGAATCTGGGAAATAGATGGTGTTTTGGTGAATACAAACCAGGTATGAGGCAGGTCTCAGTCTGAATATTCTCCTTTATGTTCATAATAGCAGCATGCCTTAGACAAAGTTGAAATATAATGTTAGTCCAGTATGCGTATAAAATGCAAATTCTTTCTTTCTTATGGATACTTGCTTGGGACCAATCCTGAAAAGTGACTGCTGATTTATGGAATGCTTTGGGGTGATTACATGTTCTAAAATGGATTAGTTGTGGGTATTTGAGGAATAATAAATAAGAGTACCATATAGTTTGCGTTTGGTTATACGAGAAAGAGGTGAATGCAACCAATGGAGGCAATTCGATGATATTCTTATTGACAAAAAGAAAGATGAAGCATAGAAAGAAGGGTGTAGCAACTACTTTTTTTTTTGTTTAAGAGGTCTCTCTTGTGCGAGGTGTTAACAAAGAGTTAAAGAAATGCATTCTGTAGGTTTATTCAAAATACCTAAAAGCAATGTGTGCTTGAAAGAGGTGAAATCACAATACATTTTTTTTCCACAATTATCGTGTAATTGCTTGTGTTTATTAAACTTTTCGGGAGTATGAACTTATATGAGAAAAATAAGAGTACAATGTCGTGTTGTGTTCAGTTATATGAGATGGTGGGGGAATAGTGAAATCAATGGAGTAATTAGTTGATATTCTTATTAACAAAATAAAGATGAAACAAGTAAAGAACGCAGCAGCACCCAAATCCGTTTTTTTCTTCTGTTTATTGTTTAAGGATGAAATGGTGTTGTGGGAGGGTCTCTCTTGTGGAAGGTGTTAACGAAGACAGAAATGCCTATAATCAGTTTATTTAGATTGCTCGAAAAGCAACATGCCTCGGTAAATCATAACCTTTTTTGATTTTTTATTTTTTTTCAAATGAGGTGTAATAGCTTGTGCTGGGATGTAGTTTTTCCTAGGGAACAAACTTTTCAGGAGTATGAAGTTTCATGAGAAAATGAGTTGGGAGTTTTGACTATAACTAGAGTGAAACAACTATAAGTTTTAAATTAGTAGCAAATAAGGCTTGGCCCCTAATCCACCAATGACCGATAACTAATTCGGTATTTCTTTTTAGAGAAATTTGTATGTTTTTAAAGGAAATACCCTACTCTTGTTGTATTTCTTCCCGTATAGTTCTCATCCCTATTGTAGTGTATCCTGCATAAGAGGTACCTTTTGTTATTCAAAGTTATTGTGAGTTTAAGAATATCAGAAGTTGATTGTAGTATAACCATATAAAAACATGATTGCAATTTGATTATGATTAAAGTGGCAGGTAAACTGGTAGAGGTGTAGCCTTGTAAGAATAGGTGTCTGCTATTGTTTATGAGGAACTTTGATATGATATATAGACGAGTATCAGGTGAACCAAGTAGATTTTTGCTGGACATTTTTTAAGTTCTCTTAGCTTAGCTTGTTGACCTTTAAAACATAAATCTTTCTAAGCTCACAAGTGCATTGCAATAATTTGTGGTTGCGCCAAAATAACATACTGTTATGTATTATGTGTTCTCGTCATGGAAACATGCACTTCATGAAGTTAAGAATAGTTACACAATAGGATGAAGATTCAACTTTTTCAGAGCTGAGTTTGCCTGAACTACAAAAATGTTCAATTACCATGTATTCTTTCTCCTTTTTTGTGTGTGTTCTCCTTTGGTCCATGTTTCCAAGTTCTTAACCTAGCTGATAACTCAAGTTATTTACAATAAAACTATTTGTAGTAGTAGTATGAGAACACAAACATTCATCATTTTTCATTCTAAGGCATAGCAAGCTAGTAGATGTTATATTTAAAACTGAATGTTAAGTTACTTCACTGAAGACTTAATGGACGCCTGCTCACCTTGATACAGTTTTACAAATGGTTTACGGATCTTGAAGCAGCAATGAAATCAGAGGTTAGTAGCATTTTCTCTCTGCTTTGTTGTTTTCTTGTTTGTCTTAAAATCTAATCTGTTTATTCCATAGACAGAAGAGAAGTATCAACAATATGTTAACACCTTAACTGAGAGGATACAAACATGTGACAGTATTCTTCAACAGGTAGACTCCTATAAATCTCGTATTTTCTACGATTTCCCAAGTGGAAACTACCATTATACTTGATATAAAATAAGTCTGGACAAAAAAAAAAAAGAAATGTCTCAGGTCAACCAAGTGTCCCAACCTGAGCTATTCCATTCCCTTTAAAAATTCCCTGTTTTGAACTGTTCTTAACTAGGTTTGTTAGCTTTATTATCCAGGCTTCCATCATCAAGGGCAATATTATAACTTTTCTAATGGATAAATGTTTTTCAGGTTGATGAAACCCTTGATTTGTTCAACGAATTACAAATGCAACATCAAGTTGTGGCAACGAAGACCAAAACGCTTCATGATGCATGCGACCGAATGGTAGGTCATGTTTGTTTTTGGCTTTCGCCTTAAAGCTTGTTTTTCCTCTTTCTTTTTTGTTTGGGGTGTGACAATCCAAAGTTTTATGACCAATACTCTTGTTTGCAAAATTAATTTTTTCTCGTCGTCTCTAATACAGAGGCTAAAAAGTAACATTTCTCTCACTTTTTTTAATAAAAAATTGAGGATTTTTTGAATCTATCTTATACTTCGATCTCTATATTGCAGGTAGTAGAGAAGCAAAGATTGATCGAGTTTGCGGAATCTCTTCGCAACAAACTAAACTATTTTGATGAGCTAGAAAACGTAAGTCATGAATATTGCTTGCTTCTTGTGAGCTATTAGGCTTGGCCCACATTGGTCCACACTGGTTAGGAGGAGGAGGCACAATGCTTGGCTGGCCCTAATGTCTTGTGGCCGGTTGATTATCTTAGTGATTAAGATTATCTTAGTGATTAAGAAATCAGTGATTCACCCTAATTGTATTTGCATAATTGTTGATCTCATTTGTACTTGTAATTTACTATTAACCCTAGTTGCCACTTGTGGTCGTGGATGTAGGTGACCTTGACCGAGCCATGTTAAATCGCTTGTGTTCTTACTTTTTGTTTATTGCTTTCGGTTATGTGTGAGAATTAAACCTAACAACCTTTACTTGCCAAAAAAACAGTTTGGTGTTGTTTACTCTCTATAAGATGCCTTCTATTAACATCTAGGTGTGAAGTTTTCATTATTGCAATCACTTGCCTAGCAGTAATTAATGGTTAGTTAAATGTAAAGAAGCAGTAATTTCTAAGCACTAAAATAAATATCCTGCTCTTGGTATATATTGTGGATAAAGATTCTTTTCCCTTAATTTACTTAGGCCATCTTCTTCTTTGTTTCTTCAAATCTCAGTGGCAACACTACATGTTATTGTACTTATTATTTCTCAGGTAACTTACATAAAGTGCCAACATACTTTTTGTTTGTCCAACATCAGCCAATGTACTCACAATACCACATGGTCCATTGAAAGATGAATTTTTGTTCCACATAGGTCATTCGTTAACCGATGACCGGTTGAGAGGCTGAAGTGCCGTTAGTGAACGACAAAATTATTATCTTTTAACGATTGAAGTGAAACAAAATAAGTGACACATCTTCAGGTTACAGCTTGCTGACACCTTAGTGTCTTAATGGGTCATCAGGTTACTGAATTACCTAAATGAAACAAAAAGCCATATTTAAATGATCCACATAGTATTTTCGTGAGTTTGTTAGCGGTTGGCTGATGTAGGACAAATGAAGAGGTACGTTGGTGTGTCAAGGAACTTACCCTTTTTTTGCAATCTGCTGCTTTATCATATTTCTGTGTATAATATCTTAAAAAACTACTTCCTAATAAAGGCTCTGTTAAGTTGAGCCTTCATCTATGGATGTGGCTAATGGCATGGTTTTGGTTATACTATGTTATTGCAGGTTGCTGCTAGTTTTTACTCTTCAAATACCAATGTTGCAAGTGAAAACTTTCTTCCACAGCTTAAAAAACTTGACGAGTGCATCTCGTAAGTATTTGCTCATGATACAAGTTCTTATGCATAAGCTTGTGTTTTAGTTGATTACGTATTTAATAAACCTGAAAGGTAGATCAAAAGAATCAAACTGGAATTGATTGTAAGGTGATACCTTTATCATATACAAAACTAGAACTAAATATTCGAAACTAAGTAAACTTATTCTAGGATGGTAAATTAATCCTAATTAATATAGGATCCCTAACATAATACTAATATAGTCTAAAAGTAATTCCTCTCCTCCCCCTCCCTCCCTTTTACAAGGAGAACAATGATTTTTTGTGTAGGTGAGTGAAAAGTGTTTTACTGGATTTTTTTTTAAAACTTTCACAGCCTGTTGAGATGTACTTGCCTTTCATTCCATTTATTTGTATTACTTGGTTTGCGATTTAATTTATTACTGTTCCTTTCATATACAAATGCATTGTTGTTCTGGAATGTTTAGGTATGTTGAAAATAATCCACAGTACGCCGAGTCCAGCGTTTATCTGGTCAAATTTCGCCAACTTCAAGTATGTAACATGCTTTTCCTTCTACAAATCAAGTTTTAAATTCCCCAATATGAATTTTCTTAATGGTTTTACGTACTTATGATTATATCGAGTTAATGTAATTACAGTCTCGAGCCCTAGCAATGATACGTGCTCATGTTCTTTCTCTGTTCTCAAAAACAGTACTTCTCAGGTAAAATACTTCCTTAAAGCAATTTATCTTTATTAAAATGGCAAAGCTTGCAAAAATTATTCTTACTTTTTTTGTACAGGTCCAAACTGCCCTTCGTGGTAGTAATGGAAATAAAGCTGCTGTTTCTGAGGGTGTTGAGGCATCTATCATTTATGTTCGTTTCAAGGCAGCTGCAAGTGAGGTAATAGCTTACTTACTATATAATCCCTTTAGTATTTCAAGAATTCTGTCAGCTTATGAAGCAATAAATGTTGGATATGTGTAACTTTTGCAAGGTTAGCATATTCTTCTGACATTTGGTAAAAGAATAAGAACTATTGTAACTGTGTAAGCTATTATGCCAGGAAGTCATGTTTAACAGCATTGATGAATGTACCTAACAGTAGCCACATATGCAGCTTAAACCAGTACTTGAAGAAATCGAAAGAAGATCTTCAAGGAAAGAATATGTTCAAATTCTTTCTGAATGTCACAAAATATATTGTGAACAGCGCCTATCTTTGGTGAGCTGATATATCCATTTCAAAGTTTTATTTTATTTGTTTTATTTGTCAGTTTTGCAAGTTTTCTCTCTTAAGGCTACTGCAATTGTTCCTCTGCCTTGTGTCATTTAGGTAAAGGCATAGTATCACAAAGGATTTCAGAATATTCCAAAAGGAGACGTTACCTTCCTTAACAAGATCTGGTTGTGCGTACTTGATGCAGGTAATGGTGAAGATCTTCATCTATGATTTTCACTAGCAAAAAAGGAATTTTGTTTAACAATATATGAAGTTTTTGTAGCCTTGTAGGACTATAGTGCTGGATTAGGCTGTTCAATTTATTAAAGATGCATGCTTTGGTTCCTTAAAGTTTTTTGTAGACCAATTAAGAAACATTAACTATTTTTTTTTTTGAAAAATCAGTATGTTTGATCTATGCATAAATGGAGAATATGCTTCAAATATTCTCTGGATCATTTTCTCCAAGTCATTCTTATGGTGATTCATGAGAAACATAGAAGGCATGCATTAGTTTAAATAATCGAGGTTGAAGAGCCTGCTTTATACTTAATTAATGTAATGATGGGGTGGCAATATTCCCTTGGTTTCTTAATACTTATGATCAGTGTTTCTAACTTATCCATTCTAGCTTCTAACTATGAGTATCTAAATTTTTGTTTGTAATCACTCTGACAGGTTTGCCAGCTGGAGCACCAACTATTTGACCATTTCTTTCCATCAACATCAGAGGATATCTCAAGTTTGGCTCCTTTGGTCGATCCTTTGTAAGCTTCATTTCCTAACTTATATCGCTTTGGGCCTATTGGTTTTTTGTCACCATATTCCTTATATTTCTTAATGCATTTCTTGTCTGTTGTTCTTCCTTTTTCCTTTGTCGACTGTATAGACAAGCATAGCAATAGTGTAGCAAGATACCATATTTAACATGTATTTGTTTTGATGATTGTATTGTTCATTAAACAATAATTACAAAGTCAGTTGGTCAATTAGAAGGACGATGCCATTTTAGCATGTAGATTCACTTGTGATGAGGCTTTAACAAAATATGTTTTAAAAATTGGTTAATTAAGTTCTAAACTTCAAATATCTAGCAAATCCCCATTATATTTTAGCCTTTGTGTTTTCTTATTTTAATAGATGCTTTGCAGATGTACTTACTTGTATGATACACTACGACCCAAGCTTATTCATGAAACGAATTTAGACGTTCTTTGTGAACTTGTGGATATTCTTAAAATAGAAGTCATAGGAGAACAACTCAACAGACGAAGTGAATCTTTGGCTGGTATACGTCCTACATTGGATAGAATTCTAGCAGATATTCATGAAAGATTAACCTTTCGTGCTCGAACTCATATTCGCGATGAGGTATGTCACATGTTTATATTCAAACGTTTTTGTTAGAAATACTTTTTCAAGAAACTAATGATCTCATATCTCCAAAGTACACAAATTTGCTTTAAGAATATATTATAGCTGAACACATGTGCTTGGTATTGAATATAAAAGATTGTTTACAAAGAGTTGCTTTATACAAATAATCAACAGTCAACTTGCAACACACACACGTAAAACATGTTGATAAGTATTAGCACAGCCTTGCTATATGGCCCGGCCCACAAATGTATAGAATAGTATAGTAGCCGGCCCTAGCACTTTTATATTTTTGGTAACATATTATTGTAATTGTATTATAAATAGGGGTCTTTACCTCATGAATGACACACAAAAACATTCTACCACATTCGATAGATACTTTCATGGTATCAAGAGCACAGGTTTGACCTACTGCCGCCCCCCCCCCCTCGGTCCCCTTCTGCGACATCTGCTGCTGCCCCCAACCTCCAACCTCCCTTCTTCTTCTTCTTCTACACCATGACCACCCCCATACACCCTGCTGTAACTGTAATAAGCATCAAAAACTTCATCCCTATCACCCTTGACATCGACAATGGCCAATACCTCTCCTGGGCAGAGCTTTTCCGCATACACTGTCAAGCTTTTGACTGTGATGAACACCTCACTTCTTCCACCCCACCCCCCCAACCGGTGACCACAGCCACCAATCCCCCTGCTGCAGAAACACCAGCCGCCACACCACCCTCTAATACTGTCTGGAAAAGAGTAGATGCAATTGTTCTCCAGTGGATATATGCCACCATCTCTAATGACCTTCTTCACACTATACTCAGGCCCAAAACCATCGTTGCTGCTGCCTGGAAAGCCCTTCAGCAGATTTTTCAGGACAATCAGCACACCAGAGCACTTCACCTTCAACAAAAGTTCTCCAACCTCAAGCAAGATTCCTTCCCCACTGTCTCTGCTTACTGCCAATCACTCAAACACTTGCTGATCAACTGGAGAACGTTGGCCAAACTGTCGACATGACCGTTTGGTCTTACAACTCATTAGCGGGCTTAACGACCAGTTTGAAGGTGTCGCCACTGTTATTCAGCAGATGGACCCTCTTCCTCCCTTTTATATTGCTCGATCCAAACTTGTCCTAGAGGAATCCCGAAAGGCGAATAAGGGTCCATCCTCCACCGACACCGCCTTCCTTACCGCTGTTGACAACAACAGAAACCGCAGCCCAACCCATCATACCCACATCTCCTCTTCCCCACTTCCCAGAGCAGCCCACCCGCTATACAGACCAGCCTCTCAGGGGGCGGGGGCGTGGCCGTGGACGCGGCAGAGGCCGCGGTCAATCTCGCGTAGCAGCCCCTTGGCAATACCCTGCTCGCCCGACTTATTCTTGGTAATCTCCATGGGCTGCATCGCCTAACCAGTGGACAACTCCACCATGCCCATACCCAACCAATGGACCAATCCACCATTGGCAGCTGCAATCGCCCACACCAGGCCCGAGTATTCTGGGATCAAGACCACAGCAGGCCCACTTAGCACAGCCCAGCAGTGCCATCCCTACTTTCCTGGATCAGGCCTTTCAAGCAATGACACTACACCCTCTGGATCACACTTGGTATGCGGATACTGGAGCAACGTCACCCATGACCAACAACGGAGGTAATTTCTATTCCTATTGTAATAATGGTATATTCTCCAAAATTGTTGTCGGAAGTGGTCATCAAATTCCCATAGTGGGCATTGGAGCACAACACCTTTCACCTGCCGTACCACCCCTAACACTAACCAATGTTCTTCATGCTCCTAATATAATCAAAAACTTATTATCTGTACGACGTTTAACCACTGATAATAATATCTCCATGGAATTTGACCCCTTTGGTTTTGTTGTGAAGGATCTCAAGACCCGCACTCCTATCATCCGATGTAACAGCACAGAAGGCTTGTACCCTTTCAATCTCTCCTCAACCAACCAAATCACAACTCCTTCCGTTCTAGCTGCAATAACTCAAGATCTTTGGCATTCCCGCTTGGGACACCCGGGATCTACTATTTTACAGTCTTTGCGTCCTGTTCTTAATTTTGAAAAACAAATAAAGTCCAGTATTTGTCATTCGTGCGTCTTGGGAAAACATATTAAATTACCTTTTAGTAATTCTACATCTTCTTCGTTGTTACCTTTTGACATAATTCACAGCGATTTGTGGACTTCTCCGGTTGTAAGTTCAAAGGGTCACCGCTACTACGTACTATTTTTAGATGACAACACTAATTTTCTTTGGACTTATCCATTGCAACAAAAGACCCAAGTCTTTGATGCGTTTAAACAATTCCATCAAATGATTCAAACACAATTTAATGTCCCTGTCTTGGTTTAAAAAAGCGCGAGGCGAGGCGAAGCGCTTTGGTACCAAATATGAGGCGCTACGCCTCAAGCGCGAGGCGAGGGCTTCACGTATGCGAGGCGATAAAATTAAAAATAAAATAATATTATTATTATGCATGACACATTTCACTTCATAATCATAAACCAAAACATACTTATAATTTAAAGTTTAGAACATAATTAAACATCTTTAAAAAGATAAATAATTGTCTCAAATCATTCATTCAACAACAAACAACTTTAAAAACTAAATAAGTGTTTGAAAATTGAAATCAATCATTCATCAACAACCCAAGCCTCATCTCCCTCAAGATCAACAGCACTTAATCCAATATCTTCTTCAATTTCATCTTCATCATATAACTGTTTCCCCTTTTCCTTTCTGGATGGACCGGCCCCTTCATTGTTTCCTCTAACTCTTGACGCTCTTGTCGCATAAAAAGGCTCATGTACCCCTCTAGCTCTACCTACTTGACCATATGTCAAATCCTCACCAGCAAATACCAAATCATCATCATCGTCACTTTCATCGTCCATTCTTCCCATCAACCATTCATTGCAGTCATCAATCTCATTTAACATGATTGGATCATTGGTGGTTCCCTCAATTTTATACCGCCGTTCCAAAGCACGATTAAATTTCACGTACACCATGTCATTCAATCTATTTTGTGCCAATCTGTTTCTCTTTTTTGTGTGAATGTGTTGAAAAACTCCCCAATTTCTTTCACAACCACTAGCACTACAAGTGAGGCTAAGAACTCGTACAGCAAATCTTGCAACTCAGGAGTCGAAGCTCCATATGATTGCCACCACTCCGCTAAAATAACAAAATTAAATAGTGAATATATACTCCTAAATTATTAATTAATATAACAAGTAACTATAACAAGGTAGAAACGGATATGGAGGTAAAAATAAATAAATTACCGGGAGGTTTTTTCTTCCTTAGTCTAATTGCCCCTGAATAACCGAAAACCCCATCGGCGTTTTGATATGTAGTAAGTTGATCATTAATCAAGTCAATGACTTCTTCATTTGGAGACAACTTAGTAATGCAAGCATATAAACCCGACATAACTTCCTCATCTTTTAATATACGTTTTGGGTCATCATAAAAGACGGCTGGGTTTAGAAAATGCCCCGCGGCATGCAATGGTTGATGAAGTTGGCATTCCCATCTTTTATCAATAATCTCAAAGGTACTAGCATAGAACTCATCTTTGTTGTTAAAACTCTTCTTGATAGTCTCTTTAGCCCTCTCCATGGCCTCATAAATGTAACCCATGGCGGCTTTCTTTCACCGTCAACTAACCGAAGAACACTAACAAGAGGACCCGTTAACTTTAAGGCATATAAAATGTTTCTCCAAAATGATTCTCGCAAAAAAATAGATTCCACTTTTTTTCCCTTTGCATCCTTCGACCATTTGAATCCATCCATTCTTGGGAAATGACCATTTTTCTCAAGTTGTTCTTTTGTTTATGAAATTGCAAAAGAGTAATAAATGAGGTAGCAAATCTTGTCACCGCAGGCCTATGCAAATTTTTCTGATTTGTGAACTTCCGCATCAAGTTCACCAAACCTACAAAGTTGTATATATATCCATTTGCAAACATCGCATCCTTTAAGCAACTTTTCACTTTCGGTATCTCCTTACCGATATCCTCTAGCATAAGATCTAGGCAATGTGCCGCACACGGAGTCCAAAAAGATGTTTTCTTTTCTCTTGTAGCAACTTTCCTGAAAAGTATTATAATAACATGTCATTTTTTAAATGATAAGATACTTCATAATTGGTGCGAATAAGATTAAAATTTTTTAAAGTTGCAACTCTCACCCGCCTTGACATAAGCCGATGCGTTATCCGTGACAACTTGAACTACATTCTTTTCTCCTACCTCCTCAACCATTACATCAAGAAGCTTGAACAAAAAATCAGCATTTTTGGTGGCATTTGAAACATCAATTGATTTGATGAACACCGAACCTCTTGGAGAGTTTACAACAAAATTTATAATGTCCTTTTGAACCACCGAATCGCGCCATCCATCGGAAAGAATTGAACAACCTTTGTCTTTCCATACTTTCTTGTGCTCATCCATGATGATGTCAATTTCATTTACTTCATCATTTAGCAAAGGAACTCTCAACTCATACATACTTGGTGCTTTCAATCCGGGCCCAAATTGTCCAACGGCTTCAATTGCTTTTTGAAAACTATCATAGTTAGCCGCATGGAAAGGCAAGCCTGCATCATAAAACCATTTTGCCAACTCTTTACACGCCTTATTTCTTAGCTCCTTACGACAAACTTCATTGATCGTTTGTTGCCTTCCACCCACATCCTTTCTAGTTTGACTAAAAACATATCCATAGGACCTTTTACTCTAGGCTTTTTAGGTTGAGATGCGGAAGCCTTACTACTACCGGTGGCGGTGGGTGTCATTTCATCACACTCTTCAACATCATCATCATCATCAAGATCATATATATTAGCTCGCATCCTTGAGTTCATAATATTTTCCACCTTTGCTTTTCTTTTTTTTGCATAAAGTCAAGTACCTCCTCCCGTACATGCACCGGGCACTTTGGACAATCAACAATATTCTTAAAACCTCCCACAAGATGTTGTTTCAGTCGAAAAACCCCTCCTGTGCACATTTTCCCGCAAAAATTACAGGAAATATTTGACCTATTTTTAGGATCTTGAGTTCCATATTTTCTAGACGGGTCACATGAATTTATTCCAAAGCTATTAGACTTGCTTGAACCTGAATCCATTATGCTTTCTAAACAAGTAAGTGAGTAACAATAAATATTTAGTATAAAATAGTCAAGCAGAAGGTTTAATCTTCATACAATTAGTCAAAAAAAATGTTTTGGTCTTTACATAATCAGTCAAACAGAAGGTTTGATACTTTAATCTTTATTTATCAAGTAATCATCTCCTATTAAGTCAGCAAAAGTCAACAGAAAGTTTTCACTCACAATGAAGGCTGCTCGCTGCAATTGGAGAGAACCGAAGAACGATGGGGCTGGAGAGAACCGAAGAACGATGGGGCTGGAGTGAACGATGGGGCTGAATGTCGATGGCTGCTGGAGTAGGAACGTTGCTGGTGTCTGGTGATGCGAATGGCGATGGTGCTGGAGTGAAGTTGCTGGTGAGTGAACGATGATGAGGATGAGTGACTTAGGGAGTTAGGGTTTTAAATAAAAAGCCCAATATCTAAAAAGAGATGGGCCAGAAATTGATCTAAAAAAAGCCCAATATCTAAATAAAAAGCTCAATATCTAACAGGCCTGTTTAGACCCAACATACATGAAGCACCGCTTCACAGCGCCTCACGCCTTCCTCCTGAAGCGCCGCTTCAGGGCGCTTCATGTATAACCGGCGCCTCGGTGAAACGAAGCGCTATCCCAAACGCCTCTAGCGCCTCACGCTTTAATCGGCGCCTCAGAGCGCTTTTTTAAACACAGGTCCCTGTTAAAACCTTTCAATGTGACAACGGAACCGAATTCAATAACAATTCTTTCCACTCCTTCTTCAAAAGAGTAGGAATTCAATTTCGTTTCTCTTGCCAACACACATCCTCACAAAATGGCAAAGCAGAACGAAAAATTAGATCCATTAATAACATCATTCGTACACTCTTATCCCACTCTGCCGTCCCCACCTCCTTCTGGCACCATGCTCTCCTCACTGCCACTTATATCTTAAACATACTTCCTAGTAAACTACTACGAAACCTCTCACCCACTTCACTTCTATATCACCGCCAACCGGACTACTCTCATCTTCGAGTTTTCGGTTGCTTATGCTTTCCGCTCACCCCTTCCACCGCAATTAACAAACTCCAATCACGTTCTACTCCGTGCGTTTTCCTTGGCTATCCCTCCGATCACCGGGGGTACATTTGCTATGACCACACATCCCATAAATTCATCATCTCTCGTCACGTTGTTTTTGATGAGACAAACTTTCCCTTCAAACTTCCAACACCTAACTCCTCCTCTCCATGTGACTCTTCTGGTCCTCATCCATCTATATGGACTCATTCCCCATCAAACCCACCTCCTTCACCCCCCCTCCTCCCTCTCGTTTCGGACAAACCTATCAACATCGCCATCCAAAACAAATCCCCTTTCAAAACCAAACCAATCCTCCTCCACCCACCTCACCTGAATCCCCCCTTCTCCCAGTAGCCAACCCACAACCCAAACAAGCCCACACCACACTCCACCCACCACCACCACCTCTACCTCCCCCACCACCACCACCTCCACCACCACGCACCATAACCACACGCGCCATGTCCGGTGCCATCCTAACCAAAACATACCACGGCCTTCTTACACAACAAATCTCTCCCATCCCCAAGACCCTCCTTGATGCTCTCAAATGTCCACAATGGAAAGAGGCCATGACCGACGAATTTGGGGCCCTTATTGCAAATAGGACATGGAAATTGGTTCCACGTCACCCAAACATGAATATCATTCGCTGCATGTGGATCTTTAAGCACAAAACTAATGCTAACGGTGCACTTGAGCGCTACAAAGCTCGTTTGGTTTGTGATGGCAGGTCTCAACAGGTCGGAGTGGACTGCGGGGAGACTTTCAGCCTGGTGGTTAAACCCCAGACTATCTGCACTGTCCTCTGCATTGCTCTATCACACTCATGGTCGATTCACCAGCTCGACGTTAAGAATGCCTTTCTGCATGGTCATCTACATGAAACTGTATACATGCATCAGCCTCCAGGTTTTAGGGACACCAAATTCCCGGATCATGTCTGTCTTCTTGAACGGTCTCTCTATGGGTTGAAGCAAGCACCACGAGCCTGGTACCAGCGCTTCGCTGATTATGTAGCCACCATTGGCTTCTCTCACAGTTAATGTGATCATTCTCTTTTCATCTATCACAATGGGAGCGACGTTGCCTATATTTTGCTTTATGTTGATGACATCATCCTAACTACGTCCTCACCGGCTCTACATCAACGGCTTATGGCTCTCTTATCAGCTGAATTCGCTATGAAGGATTTGGGTCCCCTCAGCTACTTCCTAGGTATTTCCGTTACACGCACACCATGTTGGGATCAGATTTGCTCAAACACGCGAATACACAAACACAAACACGAGAACAATAATCGAAAAGCAATAAACGAGACACGAGATTTATAGTGGTTCGGTTACGTTGTGTAACCTACGTCCACTTGGGGCAACTAGGGTTTTTCTTTTATTGAGTGATAATATTTACAAGTACAAGAGATATCAATATATACTAACTAGACAATTAGGTTTTACATTGTTCCTAATTTTGTCTAAAGTTAATACCGGGCCCACCGGGCCCACCCGAGATGGGTCGGAGCCCACAACATAACAATCTCCCACTTGGGCTTCGAGACATCTTCTCTAACCCACCACTTGAATGCGACAGACACTTCAACCTGCTTCCACCTGAATGCGCAAAATGTCTTCAACTGCATTGTCTTGTACTTATAAATAAACCCGAACTGGTTTGGCTCCTCCTAGTTACCCCCGCCTTCTCAACTATTCCTGAAGGCCAGCTGAAGCCCTGCAAAGCTTCAGCTTATCCAGCGTGACAGACTTAGTGAACATGTCTGCTGGATTCTTGTTCCCCTTTATGTTGTTCAACTGAATAGTACCACTGCTGATTAGACCTCTGATGAAATGATATCTGATATGAATGTGCTTCGTCTTCCCATGATGAGAATGATTCTTTGCTAGTTTAACAGCACTTTCATTATCACTGTACAATGGATACTTTGTCTGTTTTCTGCCTAACTCACCCAGAAAATTCTTCAACCAAACGAGCTCTTTACTAGCCTCAGCGGCTGCCATGTACTCAGCCTCTGTAGTAGAAAGTGCCACGCTCTTTTGGAGCCTAGACATCCAACAAATTGCTGTATCACCCATAGTGAACACATACCCTGTAGTACTCTTGTAGGTCTCATTGCATCCACCCAAGTCAGCATCAGAATAACCTTTGAGAATAGCATCTCTACCCTTGAAACATAATGCCATCTTTGAAGTACCCTTCAAGTATCTGAGCAACCACTTAATTGCCTCCCAGTGTTCTCTCCCCGGATTAGACATGAACCTGCTGACAACTCCCACTGCGTGAGCAATATCGGGCCTTGTGCAAACCATAGCGTACATAAGACTGCCCACAGCCGATGCATAAGGAACCTTCGTCATCTCGGCCTTGTCTTTCTCTGTCGTTGGAGACTGATCTTTAGAAAGCTTAATATGACTTGCCAATGGTGTATTTCGAGTAGTAGTCTTCTCATCATTCATTCTGAACTTCTCTAATATCTTCTGAATGTACTTTTCCTGAGATAAAGTTAGAGAACCGTTTTGTGATCTCTGGTGATGCTCATACCAAGTATCTTCTTAGCTGGACCCAAGTCTTTCATTTCAAACTCTGCAGACAGCTGTTTCTTCAACTTGTTAATCTCTGCAATGTCTGAACCTGCTATCAGCATATCATCAACATAAAGCAGGAGAATGATATAGGAACTTTTAAACTTCTTGAAATAGCAACAGTGATCCATCTCACATCTCCTATACCCGTTTCTGCCCATAAAGCCATCAAACTTCAAATACCACTGTCTGGGCGCCTGTTTTAAACAATACAAACTTTTCTGCAGTTTACACACCAAGTTTTCTTTTCCTTTAACCTGAAAACCCTCTGGCTGTGCCATGTAGATAGTTTCATCAAGATCACCATGCAGAAACGCAGTCTTCACATCTAAACAAACAAACAAACAAACATACCCAGTGTCTCCGCTGAAGAGCAGGTCTGGGAGGGGTATATGGTGGCAAGTCTTCACATCTAGCTGCTCCAAATGTAACTTTTCTGCTGCAACAATACTAAGCACCAATCTGATAGTAGTCATCTTGACCACAGGAGCAAATATCTCACTGTAATCAATCCCGTGTTTCTGTTGAAACCCCTTAGCGACCAATCTTGCTTTGTATCGTTTGTTACCATTGTGATCTTCCTTAACTCTGTAGAGCCATTTATTCTGTAGAACTCTTTTGTCTGGCGGAAGCTTAGTTAAGACCCATGTATTGTTCTTCATCAAAGAGTTCATCTCATCCTGCATTGCATGCTCCCACTGAAGCGAATCTTTCAACTTGACTGCTTCTGAGTAACTTTCTGGTTCGCCATCCTCAGTTAAAAGAAGATAATTAACTGAAGGACTGTACCGGGTAGGCTGCTTAGAAACTCTGGTGGATCTCCTGACCCAATGAGATTGGTCTGGAGTCTGTGGATGCTGTTCATCTTCAGAATCTGAACTCCCACTATCAGAAGCTTCAACTGTCTCTTCATCTCCACCCATACCACCATCTTCAAACTCAGGAACTGTATCATCATCAGTTTCTGTCTCTGGTTCATTAACAGGTTCTGGATCTGGTTGTTTCTGAGCATCAACATCAAATTCAACTTGCTCTTTCTGAACCTCTGAAGTGGTTGTGTTTCTGTCTTTGTATAACTCAGCCTCGTTAAATGTAGCATGCTTACTTCTGATCAATTTTCTGTTTTCAAAATCCCAAAGCCGGTAGCCCATACTGTCAAAACCATAGCCAATGAAGGTGTACTTCTTGGCTTTAGCATCAAGCTTGTCACGGTCTTTCACTAGATCATAGGCACTGCACCCGAATACTTTCAAATGCCCAAATTTAACAGCTTCACCTTTCCACTCTTCTTCTGGTAGCTTGAAACCCAACGGAAACAGATGGTCCCCGATTAATTAAGTAGGCAGCAGTATTAATTGCATCTGCCCAGAACATCTTTGGAAGCCCTGAATTGATTCTCATACTTCTGGCTCTTTCATTCAAAGTTCTGTTCATACGTTCTGCGACTCCATTTTGTTGAGGAGTGCCCGGGACTGTATAGATCATTCGAATACCATTCTCTGCACAGTAGTTCTGAACTCTTTGCTGATGTATTCACCTCCGTTATCCGACTTCAAGCATTTCACCTTCAAATCAGTTTCCAATTCAACAGCAGTTTTCCATTTCTTAAAAACATCAAAAACTTCAGATTTATTTTTAAAAAAGTAAACCCATACCTTACGTGTCGAATCGTCAATGAAAGTGACGTAATAATGAGCACCTCGCAAAGAAGCAACTGGAGTAGGTCCGAAAACATCCGTGTGAATAAGCTCCAATTTCTGAGCTTTCGGTGGCTTTCCAGTCTTCACAAAAGACACCTTCTTTTTCCCGAAACACACGGCTCACAGAATTCTGATTCGACCTTCTTTAACTCTGGAAGCTTTCCACTGGAAACGAGCATTTTCATACCTTTTTCGCTCATGTGACCGAGTCGTTGGTGCCACAGATTGATTGACTCATGCCACTGGTTACTGCATTTACCCCATCTACAGGAACTTCAACGATGTATAGTGTGCCCCTCTTTGAACCTCTGGCGATCACAAGATTTCCTTTCACGACCTTCCATTGTCCCCCACCAAACATGACATCATATCCTTCACAATCCAACTGCCCAATGGAAATTAACTTCTTCCTGAGACTTGGAATGACCCGAACGTCTTTCAATATCCATGTGGTGCCCAATGGAGTCTTCAAAACAACATCCCCCATCCCTGTGATATCAAGAGCATGGCCATTAGCTAAGTGAACTTTACCAAAATTTCCTGTTCGTAGATTCTTCATCGACTTAGTGCTAGATGTAGCATGAATCCATGACCCATGACTCTGTAGAATCTTCAACACAGCAGATAAGAACGTCATTAGAATTATCTTCAGCCAGATTAACTTCCTTTTTGTCTTTAGAAGCAGATGGTTTAGGGCATTGGCTTCTGAAGTGACCATGTTCTTTGCAGTTCCAACACTGGATGTCTTTTCTGGGCTTTGACTGACTTTTTCTTCTAGACTTTGAACGACCCCTGCTACTACCCCTTTCTTTTCCCCTACCTCTTCCTTCAGTACTCAACAGAGAACTAGATGGTTCACCCGAATTTTTCCTTCTAATGTCTTCCCCGAAAATCAAATCACGGACCCCATCAAAGGTGAGCTTAGCAGTACCACATGAACTACTAACTGCAGTAACTGTCCCTAACCAACTTTCAGGCAATGACGATAACAATAACAGGGCTAAAATTTCATCATCAAACTTGATATCAACAGATAACAAGCGAGAAATAATGTTATTGAAATCATTGATATGAGAGGAAACTGAACCGCCTTCTTTCAATCTGGTGTTAACTAGCTGTCTGATCAGAAATACTTTATTTGATCCAGACGGCTTCTCGTACATATTTGATAGGGCTTTCATCAAACCGTGAGTAGTAGTTTTCTTCACTATATTGAACGCAACGTTCTTTGCTAGTGAGAGTCTGATAACAGCAATTGCTTTCCTGTCCAACGTCCTCCATTCTTTATCAGTCATGTCTTCCGGTTTCTCCTCATCCAAGGCTGCCATCAAATCCTTTTGACACAGCAGATCCTCAATTTGCATCTTCCAAAACCCAAAATCATGTCCATCAAACTTATCAATCTTTGTTCTCCCGTCGTCAGCCATTATTCCAACCTAAATGCTCAACAATCGAGTCAAAACTGAAAACAGTGCCAAACACAACTTTGGCCGGCTGCCTGAACTTGCGTGTTGTTCTATTGAACACTGTTTTAAGAACTCAGTTTCAAAAAATTGAGAGCAATTGATTGTAACAACACCTTCAATTTAAAAACACAGAACCAGCAGCAACTATTTCAACCCAAAACTGAACCAACAGCAACTATTTCGACCAAAAAATTGAACCAACAGCAGCTATTTCACCCAAAATTGAACCAACAGCAGCTATTTCAACCCAAAACTGAACCAACAGCAACAGAACAAACAGCAGCAGCTGTTTCGGCGGTCGCAGGGGGAATCCCGGCGGTGGTCGGCGCCGGATTCCAGAAATCGGCGGCGGTGGCGACGGTTTAGGGCTCGTCGGAACCCTAATCGACGGCGGCGGCGGCGGTCGAGGGTTGGGAAGGCGTCGCCGGAACCCTAATCGGGGTTTGGCGGCGGCTGGAGGCTGTTGCGGTGGCGCCTGAACCCTAATCGGGTTAGGCGGCGGCTGTAGAAGGCAGAGGAGGGTCGCCGGAACCCTAATCGGGGTTGGCGGCGGCGGTCGAGGGCTGAGGTGGCGTCGCCGGAGCTCTAATCGGCGGCGGAGGCGGCGGTCAAAGGCTGTTGACCGAGCGACTGCAGTAAACCCTAATCTGGGTTTGGTCGGTGTTTGAACTGATTCTTCAAGCTAGAGCCTAAACCTGGCTCTGATACCAGTTGTTGGGATCAGATTTGCTCAAACACGCGAATACACAAACACAAACACGAGAACAATAATCGAAAAGCAATAAACGAGACACGAGATTTATAGTGGTTCGGTTACGTTGTGTAACCTACGTCCACTTGGGGCAACTAGGGTTTTCTTTTATTGAGTGATAATATTTACAAGTACAAGAGATATCAATATATACTAACTAGACAATTAGGTTTTACATTGTTCCTAATTCTGTCTAAAGTTAATACCGGGCCCACCGGGCCCACCGGGCCTACCCGAGATGGGTCGGAGCCCACAACATAACACACCAAATCTTTTTTCCTGTCGCAACATAAGTATGCAACTGAAATCGTTGAGAGAGCTGGTGTGTCATCATGCAATCCGGTGGCCACGCCTGTTGACACAAAAGGGAAACTAGGATCTCTCGATGGTGACTTGATAGGCAACCCTACACAGTATCGCCAACTGGCCGGAGCTCTTCAGTACTTGACATTCACCCGTCCGGACATCTCTTATGCCATCCAACAGATCTGCATGCACATGCACAGCCCCCGCACCTCTCACTTCAATGCTCTCAAACGAATCATCCGCTACATCAAGGGGGCTCTGACTCTCGGACTCACATTGCGCCCCTCGTCTACACGCTCTTTGACCGCCTATACTGATGCGGATTGGGCAGGCTGGACACAAGACGGTCCACTTCTGGATATTGCGTCTACCTCGGAGCTAACTTGATCGCCTGGTCTTCCAAACGCCAGTCCACCATGTCTCGATCAAGTGCGGAGGCTGAATACCGTGGGGTTGCTAATGTTGTGTCTGAAATATGTTGGCTTCGCAACCTGCTCTTGGAACTTCATCATAATCCATCTCATGCCTCCATAGTTTACCGTGACAACATCAGCGCCAATATATCTCTCCGGAAATCCCGTCCAACATCAACGCACTAAGCACATAGAAATGGATATTCACTTTGTTCGGGAGAAAGTGCATCGTGGTCAAATACGGTACTCCATGTCTCTTCTCGCTACCAAATCGCTGACATCTTCACAAAAGGACTTCCGAGGCTCTTATTTAATGACTTCAGAAACAGTCTAAACGTCCAACAGCCTCTCGTTCAGACTGCGGGGGTATATTAGCACAGCCTTGCTATATGGCCCGACCCACAAATGTATAGAATGGTATAGTAGCCGGCCCTAGCACTTTTATATTTTTGGTAACATATTATTGTAATTGTATTATAAATAGGGGTCTTTACCTCATGAATGACACACAAAAACATTCTACCACATTCGATAGATACTTTCAATAAGCTTTTCCCCCTTCGCTATCTACGTTGGTGCATTTCCTTTTTCTTAATCCATAGCCCCCTCCTTCACCTTTGGGAGTGGGGACATACATCGCACACACGTTATCATAAAGCTAAGTGAATTCATAGCTTGTGTGTGTGTGTGTATATATATATATATTAAAATGCCTATTCTCTAATTATCAAACCCTTTTCATATGAGAATTCTTGATTACATATCATCGATCAATATTATCCTCGACATCTTTGTCATCACAAGTAGCTATGGGTGCTATCCTCAACACCTTATGTACTAACAAACTTGAAAGAGTTATGCTAGTAATTAAAGACAATCACAATAGCTAGGTCCAGTGTTGTAAAAATCGCTTGGCACTTGTCGGGTGGTGTAGTATCGATTAAAGATTAATCGGGATTAACCTGATTGGAGTTTTTATATACAATTTTTTAGTATAATATATTAAAATAAACATTTTTACATGTAATTTTTATAGAAATGTTCGGATATATATACACACACACATATTTGGCCTTGAATTTCATGTTTTTGCCGGAATTTACGAGATTTCACCGGAATTTTTGCATCTCGTGGCAAAGTCGCCGGAATCTTGCAAAAACTACACTTTTTGGCCAATTAGGACGCCTAGGTCCGATTTTGACCATGGATCAGGAGAAAACACAGTTGACCGACTTTGACCAATTCAACCGACACCTCTGATTAGCTCCGATTAGCGCTGATTAGCTCCGATTCGCTGACTACCAGTTACATGAAATTGACAAGGTAGATGGCCGCCTACTAATTAATTTCCGACTAATTGGCCGACTAGGCTGATTTTTACAACATTGGCTAGGTCACATAACCAATATTAAAGTATACCACAAAAGCATGATTTCACAAAGCTAGATAATATAAGTTTCATCAATTAGTTTGTTTTATTAAAAATCATTTGGATCAATGTCCATGTTTTGGGGAAATAATGCACTCACCTTGATTCTCTGCAAGCTAGTTATCCACAACTAGACACCATACCTCTTGGTTTCAATTAAAGTCATCACATTCAGGATGTTATGATTAGTAGAAACCAAAGCCATGCACCAGATATTCACCCGTATGGGATTGGACTCTGCAATGACAACGTGGCTCATACCCTGAGTCGCTACACTACTTACAAGCACCTCGGTATGAGCCACATTTTCAACACCCTTACAATCAACCCACACAAGTACACAACACCCTTGCCCCAATCAATTATTCAATTTTAACCCCTTTCCACTAATTTAACAATTTGACCAACTTAATTTCTAAATTAGCCCATGAATCCGTTACAACTTAGGTAGACTTTTATACCTTTAAAATGACACTTGACCCCTTAAATAAAGCTATGTTGTTAGTTTTAATTCTTTGTAATGTTTAGTAGTTAAAACTTTGTACCTAGATTGTATAGATTGAATAGTGTAAGGACTAGTTAGGTAAATAGTTAATTCTTTCTAACTTCTATAAATAGGTGATGTAGAATGTATTTGGGATTACTTTTGAAATATTAATCATTGAATACCGTTAATTCTGTTAGCAACATTTGGTATCAGAGCGGCAAAAGGCTCTCGATCCAAGAACTTTCTCTCCTCGATTAATCTTGATCTTCCTTCCTCGATTCAAATTGATCCAATTCGATTTGAAATCAACAACCAGTGCGAAGTCAATAATCGAACGTGCGATCGCAATCACCTTGGATTGCAATCGTCTTTACCCATTGTCCAATTAGCCTATAATCTCCACCGATTTCAAGTTCTTGATCCAATTCAATGGCGGACCATAACAGACAGGTAGTTCTGAAGGACACGAACGACGCGATCTCGTTCAAAATCCCGATTCTTACACCGACTACATACATCTCTTGGGCGATAAAGATGGAAGCGTTCATGGATGCCCAGGGACTCTGGGATGCCATCGAACCCCCTACAATTGAAGTAGTAGATGCCAAGCTAGGCAAGAAGGCAAGAGCCTTCATTTTCTAGTCTTTGCCAGAGGATGTGTTGATGCAAGTGGCTGCATTCAAGTCTGCAAAAGATATTTGGGAGGCTTTGAAAAACGTTATGTTGGGGAAGACAGGGTGAAGCAGGCTCGAATTCAAACTCTTGACCACGAGTTTGAGATGCTGACTATGGCAGAGAATGAGTAAATTGATGACTTTGTAGGGAGAATTGGTGAACTTGTGTCAAGATACAGAGCTTTGGGAACAACAATTGCAGCTTCTAAACAAGTAAGAAGGGTCTTGAAGGCAGCCCCTGAAAGATTTCTCCCTATTGTGGCTGCTATTGAACAATTCTCAGATCTTGACACCATGACATTTGAGGAATTAGTAGGGAGGTTAAAAGCCTATGAAGAGAGGCTAAAACCAGTATCCCAAGGGAAAAATTCCTCAGGTCAGCTCCTCCTAACAAGGGTTGAATGGCAAGAAAGGACTAGATACGAGTCCAAGTCAGAATGTTAAAGATCCACTGCCTCTGGGGAAAACAGAGGAAGAGGCAGAGGGAAAGGAAGAAATGGGAGGGGCAGGGGAGGCAGAGCCAACCCTGAAAGTAGTGAAAAAATCACCAACTCCACCAAGAAAGACAAAAGGAATATGAGATGTTACAATTATGACATGTTGGGTCACTTTTCAAGTGAATGCAGGGCTCCAAAGAGAGGGGATCAGGAGGCACACCTGACCCAAACTCAGGAAGATCAAGAACCCACCCTGTTAATGGCAAAAGTAACTAGTGATTTGGGCCTGCTTGAAGAACAGAATGTGTTCCCTAAGGAGTTGCCAAAGGGAGGTGATTCTTGTTCATGGTACCTTGATAATGGGCAAGCAACCACATGACAGGCATCAAAACCCACTTCACTGAACTAGATGAAGCCATTACAGGCAAAGTGAAGTTTGGGGATGGGTCATGGGTCAGTGGTTGTCATTAGAGGCAGGGCATCAATATGCTTCCAATGTAGCAATGGAGAGCATAAAGTAGTGACTAATGTCTACTACATACCTGCACTGATGAGTAATATCCTAAGCCTAGGCCAACTTGATGAAGTAGGCTGCAAGATCTTGATGAAAGATGGGTATCTATGGGTCTATGAGAAGAGTGGCAAGACCCTTATGAAGGTAAAGAAGTCGGACAATAGACTCTACAAAGTCAGGTTGCAAGTAACACTCCTTAGGTGCTTACTAACAGCCATGCATGACATAGCCTGGACATGGCATGCAAGGCTTGGACACTTGAGCTTTGACTCAATAAGCAAAATGTCCAAGTATAATATGGTTAAAGGGATGCCTAAGATCAAGCACAAATCTCAACTGTGTGAAAGTTGCCTGGTGGGAAAGCATAGGAGTCAACCTTATCCCATTACAAGTGTTTTCAGGGCAAAGACACCACTAGAACTTGTCTATACTGACTTGTGTGGTCCCTTGGACCCACCTACACCTGCTGGGAATAGATATTTCATGCTTCTAGTGGATAACTGCTCAAGACATATGTGGGTGTTCATGCTTAAGTCAAAAGATGAGGCCCCGGTAACATTCAAAGCATTCAAGGCCCAGATTCAGGTGGAAACCAATTACAAGTTCAAGGCCCTGAGAACAGATAGGGGAGGAGAGTTTACCTCAAAGACATTTGAGCAGCTGTGTGATCTAGATGGAATCAAAAGGTATTTAACAACTCCTTACTCTCCACAACAGAATGGAGTTGTGGAGAGTAGAAACCAAACCATAATGGGCATGGCTAGATCCATTTTGAAAGCTATGAATATGCCTTTGTATTTCTGGGCTGAAGCAGTAAGACACTCTGTCTTTCTGTTGAATAGAAGTCCAACTAAGGCCCTAGAAGATATGACCCCCTATGAGAGCTTGCATGAAAGAAAGCCAAGATTAAAGCACTTAAGAGTGTTCGGGTGCAAGGCCTATGTAAAAGTCCCTGGGAATTAGGTCAGGAAGTTGGATGATAGGAGCACACCAATGGTGCATTTGGGTATAGATAGGAGCACACCAATGGTGCATTTGGGTATAGAACCTGGCTCCAAGGCATATAGAATGTACAATCCAGTGACTGGCAGGATTGTAGTTAGCAGAGATGTAAAGTTTGAAGAAGGAGAGCCATGGAAATTGGACACAATTGATCATGACAAGCCCAGCCAAATGTATGCCAAGTTTGGTGTTGATGTGACTTCCCAGAACAAGAGAATAACTCTACAGATGAACCAGGATCTGATCCAGTGTCTCAGAGTCCTAACAGGAGTACAGATGATGCATCTCCTAACCAAGATCATCTAAATACCCCTCAACACACCCCTGAGTCAGCCGATGTTGATAGTCAAGAGGATGTTCAAACATTTGATGATGATCAGGATACAGGGGGTGAAAGAGAAGTGTACACATCTAGTGTTGATCAAGTCCCTAGATCAACCTATGATGACACCCCTCCAAAGGGCTTCACAAATCTGAATGATGTGTTCAATAGATAATACATTCTAGAGCAGATTCCTTTTGAACCTCCAATTTTCAATGAATCAGAATTGCTATTGCAAATGAAATAGCCTACAAATTTTGAGCAGGCTAAGAGCAACTCTGATTGGAGGAATGCTATGCAAGATGAAATTGATAGCATTGAAAGGAATGGAACATGGAAACTAGTTCACTGTCCTAAGGGGGTGAAGCCTATTGGATTGAAGTGGTTATTCAAGCTTAAGAAAAATGCAGAAGGCAAGGTTACAAGGCACAAGGCTAGGTTAGTTGTAAAGGGCTATGTGCAGAAGTATGGCATTGATTATGAAGAGGTGTTTGCCCCTGTTGCAAGGTTGGAGACAGTTAGAGTGATCCTAGCATTAGCTGCTGTAAACAAGTGGAAAGTTCATCATTTAGATGTGTTAATGTAAATAGATTAGTTCAGTTAGCCCTGTTAATAGTTTAGTTAGTCCGGTTATGTTAGCCTGTTATATTGGCCCATGGGCCTTGATGGGCCTTAGATTAGGGTTTACCACCTCTATATATTGAGGTGTTTCCTCTTTGTAAATTTGTCAAGTAATAATAATCAGTATCAGTTTCATTACATGGTATCAGAGCCACAAGGCTCTCGGTACGAATCCTAGCCCCGTTACCTTTCCTGTTTCTGATTTCCGGTCAAGAAGAGGCTGCCTTCACCAAATCTTTTTTCGAGTAACAATTACAACTCATCACTGCCACCATCAGCCTCGCCACCCCCCGATCTAAAAACCCTGAGAAACCGCCGCCGTCCCGCAGCCTCACGCGCCCTCACGCGCCACCGCTTAACTGCCACTGTTTCTCACGCGCCGGCGAGTGGCGGCGCGTGGATCTACCTCCGGCGACCCTGTTCACACCAGCACGCTCGCGACTCAGTTTCCAGTTGATCTGTAAGGTCAATTTTCTGCTCCGACACCTTTCTCGTTTCTGCTCCAGGTATCCACTCGTTTTTCAGATCTGTTCGGATTTAGTCAATGCCTTTGTATCGCTTTTGGGGGGATGCGGTCCTGACTGCTGCTTATTTGATTAACCGCATGCCCTCCTCAGTTCTCAATGGAAAAACCCCGTTTTCTGTCCTGTTTCCTACTCACAACCCTTTTCCTCTTGAACCTAAAATCTTTGGTTGTGTTGCCTATGTTCACGATCATCGTCCGACAACCACTAAACTTGATGCTCGTGCCATCCGTTGTGTTTTTCTTGGTTACTCCCGGGTCCAGAAAGGGTATCGGTGCTATAGCCCTTCTCTCCGTCGATATTTTACTAGTGCCGACGTTACTTTTCATGAGTCTTGCCCATTCTTCATTGAGTCCCCCGATTGTCTTGATGATCTCTTTCCCGATCCCGATCCTGAGCCTGACATATCTACGTCACCCACTGTCCCTACCATTTCTATCCCTCCAGTTTTATCTGCTCCTTCGGTCTCTGATGCTACACATTCGGATCCTGTTTCATCTGACCTGCCGGCAAAGGGTCCTCCTCTGATATTCACGTATACCAGACGCCATAAGGATAAGACACCGGCCCCTGAGTTCTACCCTGACCATGATTGTGGTCCGTCCTCTGTTCCTGATCCTGTTACTACATCCGATACTCCCTTAACAGATATTTCACATGACACCCCTGATACACCCGTCTATGACCCACCTGGTGCACCGTATCCTGATATACCCATTGCCTTCCGAAAGGAACCCAGACGCCACACCCGTTACCCTATCTAGGATTATGTCTCCTATGCATACCTGTCACCCGAATGTCATGCTTATACTACTACCCTTGACTCCTACCCGATTCCTAAGAATGTGATGACCGCCCTAGCTCACCCAGGATGGAGAAAGGCTATGGAGGAAGAAATTGGTGCTCTTCGGGCCAATCATACGTGGGATCTGCAACCACTTCCCCCCGGGAAGCGCCTCGTTGGTTGTCGTTGGCTGTTCACCGTGAAACCAAACCTAGATGGACCTGTGCCTCGCTTGAAGGCACGCTTAGTTGCTAAAGGTTATTCGCAGGCTTACGGTATTGATTATGATGAGACTTTCTCTCCTGTTGCCAAAATGCCATCGGTACGTATTTCTATTGCTCTTGCTGCCATTAATCACTGGCCGCTCCATCAGCTTGATGTCAAGAACGCATTTCTTCATGGTGTCCTTGAGGAGGAGGTGTATATGGAGCAGCCACCTGGGTACATCGTTGAGGAGGAGGCTTCAAAGGTATGTAGATTACGTCGCTCATTGTATGGTCTTAAGCAGTCCCCCCGAGCATGGTTTGGACGATTTTCTGATGTTATGGGAGAATTTGGGATGACTCGTAGTGCCTATGATCATTCTGTGTTCTTTAGGCATCACCAGGGCCGAAGGATATTCTGGTTGTCTATGTGGATGATATAATAATCACAGGGGATGATGAAGTTGGGATCACAAATCTCAAACAGTTTCTTCAGTCACAGTTTCAGATTAAGAATCTTGGCCGACTCCGATACTTTCTTGGTATAGAAGTATCCCGTTCTCCACAGGGAATTCTCCTATCACAACGAAAGTATTACGGTATCTTAAAACCGCTCAAGGGTTGGGGATTTTGTATTCGGATCAAGGGCACTGTCGTGTAGGCGCCTTTACAGAAGAAGGAGATGGTAGAGTATCAGGTTTTTCGGATGCCGACTGGGCAGGTTGCCCTATCTCACGGCGGTCTACAACTGGATATTGTGTTTTCGTTGGAGGAAATCTGGTGTCTTGGAAAAGCAAGAAACAACACACAGTATCTCGATCCAGTGCTGAATCTGAGTACAGAGCCATGGCAGATGTTACGTCGGAGATGATTTGGGTCCGTCGCCTTCTCAGAGAACTTGGGGTTATTTCAAATAATTTGATGAGGCTATATTGTGATAATCAATCTGCTATTCACATAGCCAAGAACTAAGTATTTCACGAGAGAACTAAACATATAGAAGTTGATTGCCATCTAATCAGGGATCAAGTAGTTGGTACGAAGGTTGAAGAGGCATCCATTCAACCAATCCATGTTAAGACAGAGTTTCAACTTGCTGATATCTTCACGAAACCACTCCGGAGGACTCAAATAGATTTTATATGTAACAAGTTGGGCATGATTAACATCTATGCATCAACTTGAGGAGTGTTAATGTAAATAGATTAGTTTAGTTAGCCCAGTTAATAGCTTAGTTAGTCCAGTTATGTTAGCCCGTTATATTGGCCCATAGGCCTTGATGGGCCTTAGATTAGAGTTTCTCTTTGTAAATTTGTCAAGTAATAATAATCAGTATCAGTTTCATTATAAGATGTCAAGACAGCCTTCTTGAGTGGAGAGTTGAAAGAAGTATATGTAGCATAGCCAGAGGGTTTTGTGAAACCTGGTAAAGAGAAGATGGTGTATAGACTCATTAAAGCTCTGTATGGCCTTCAGCAGACTCCAAGAGCTTGGAATGAGAAACTACATGATACACTGATAAAGTTTGGTTTTCAGAGGTACCCACAAGAACATGCAGTTTACAAAAGGAAATCAGACAGAGGTTCTTTGATAATTGGTGTGTATGTTGATGATATTATAGCAACTGGTTCAAGTGAAGAAGTTGTTGAAGATTTCAAAACCATGATGAAGTCTAATTTTGAAATGACAGATCTTGGATTGTTGAATTACTACCTGGGTATAGAGGTAAAACAAGAAGGTCATGGGATTTTCTTAAATCAGTCTGGTTATGCCAAGAAGATTTTAGAAGATCAGAAAATGTGGGAGTGTAACTCCACCAGAACACCTATGGATCAGGGTTGAAATTGGGAAAAGATGATGATTATGAACCAGTGAGACAATGTATAGGAGGGTAGTAGGCTGCTTGAGATACTTAACTCAAACCAGACCTGATTTGAGTTATGCAGTAGGTATTGCAAGCAGGTTTATGGAATCTCCTAAGACTACACATTGGCAAGCTATTAAACACATTTTAAGGTACTTGAAAGGGACTTTAGATCATGGAATTTGGTACAAGTACGGGGAAGTAGGTGAATTAGTGGGCTATAGTGATAGTTCACATGCTCCTACTAAGGCTGATGGTAAAAGTACCACAGGAATGGTGTTTTACTATGGAGGAGGACCTGTGAGTTGGGTAAGTCATAAACAAGACACGGTAGCACTGTCTTCATGTGAAGCAGAGTTCATGGCTGCAACAGCCACTGCACAACAGGCTGTTTGGTTGAAAGGTCTGTTGGAAGAATTAACAGGCATAAGGGCAGGTCCTATATTGATACATGTAGATAATAAGTCAGCTATCCAACTTATGAAAAATCCAGTGTTTCATGGAAGGTCTAAGCACATAGATGTCAGATACCATTATATAAGAAGCTGTATTGAAAAGGGTTTGGTAGTGGTGAAGCATATTTGTGGAGAAGAGCAAAAGGCTGATATTCTTACTAAGGCACTACCGAGAATAAAGTTTTCTGATATGAAAAAGCTGCTGGGAGTAGGTGGAATAAAAGAATTAAGGGGGTGATTGTTAGTTTTAATTCTTTGTAATGTTTAGTAGTTAAAACTTTGTACCTAGGTTGTATAGATTGAATAGTGTAAGTGTAGAATTCTATGATCAAAGGTCATTTGCATTCCATGAACAATACAATATATATACAATAGAATAAAAAATAAATGAGGAAACTAAATCTCTAATGAGGGGGAGATATATACAGAATATTACAACTAATTAACCAATTAACAAGGGACATAATAATAATAATATATATCTCTAATAGTCCCTCGCAGTCGAAGCAGTAGCCGGGCGAATGCACAGACTGGTCTTGAACCGGTTGAATAAGATACGAGGCAGGCCTTTGGTAAAAATATCAGCATATTGGTAGTCGGCAGGTATATGGAGGACACGAATAGAGCCTAGGCGAACCTTTTCTCGCACAAAATGTATATCAATTTCAACATGTTTAGTGCGCTGATGCTGAACCGGGTTGTGAGACAAATACGTAGCAGAGACATTGTCACAATAGATGATGGAGGCTTGTGTGACTGGTACATGCAGCTCCAGAAGTAAATTGCGTAGCCATGTAAGTTCAGCTGTGGCATTAGCTACTCCGCGATATTCAGCCTCGGCACTTGATCGCGATATTGTAGGTTGGCGTTTGGAGGACCAAGAGATCAAGTTGTCGCCGAGAAACACACAATAGCCGGATGTAGATCTTCGAGAATCGGGGCAGCCCCCCAATCGGCATCAGAGTAGGCAGTTAGTTTAACCGAAGTTGAGGGGGATAAGTGTAAGCCGTGGTCGACGGTGCCTTAAGGTAGCGCATGATGCGTTTCAGAAAAGCAAAGTGAAGGTCGCGCGGAGCATGCATAAATAGGCACACTTGCTGAACAACGTATGTAATGTCTGGCTTTGTGATGGTAAGATATTGTAGTGCTCAAGGCTACGATACAATGTGCCATCAGATAAAAGCTCGCCTGTAATGGCACTCAGCTTGGAGTAGGTATCTGCCGGAGTGGTTGCGGGCTTGCAATTTAGCATGTTGGCTCGTTTCAATATGTCAGCTGCATATTTCGGTTGATTAAGAAAGAGTCCTCCGTTGTGATTATGAACTTCGATCCCTAAAAAATGATGTAACCTGCCAAGATCAGTCATAGAGAACTCTCGTGAGAGAGATGAGATAAAGTGTTGCAATAATCTATTATTAGATGCGGTTAGTATAATATCATCGACATACAGAAGCAAGTAAGCCACATTGTTACCACGTTTATACACAAAAAGGGAGCTGTCAGATGTGGTGCTATGAAAACCACACTGAACGAGGTACGTGGCGAAACGTTGATACTATGCCCGGGGTGCTTGTTTGAGGCCATACAGAGATTTTTTCAGTTTGCACACATGATTTGGTCGTTGCTGGTCAATAAACCCCGGTGGCTGAAACATAAAGACTGTTTCATTTAGATTACCATGCAAAAAGGCATTCTTGACGTCCAACTGATGGATGGGCCAGGATTTTGATAGAGCAAGTGAGAGCACAGTGCGTATGGTAGTGGGTTTGACAACCGGGCAAAACGTCTCATCACAATCGACACCGACCTGTTGAGATTTTCCATTAACGACCAGTCGGGCTTTACATCGTTCGAGTGTGCCGTTAGCATGAAATTTATGGCGAAATAGCCACATGCATCTAATTATATGGGCGTCCGGCTGTCTAGGTACGAGGTCCCAAGTATGGTTGTCTATTAAAGCCTTATATTCGTTATGCATAGCATCGGTCCAGTTGGGATCGGCTAGGGCCTGGACATGTGATTTGGGTAGGGGGGAGAGGGTGGTAGTGTGAAGGTTAAGGGGTGTTGTGGTACTAGCTTGTTGGCTTTCGATCGTGTGATCATGGGGTGAGGTGGCGGTTGTTGGGTGGAGCGAGAGTGGGAGGTGCTGGGCCCGGCAGAAGGGTTAGCGGGGCGGCGGGAGTAGGTGATGGTGATGGGTGGGGAGCAAATGTGGGTGTGTGGTGGAGAGGGGGGGCTGCGAGGTAGGCTTGGGTATGGCGGGGGAGGTGGTGATGAAGGAGGAGTGGGGGTGGGCGATGTGGTGTTGGGTGATGGTGCAGTGGTGGTGGTGGGTGGAGGGGGTGGGGTGGGCTGCTGGAAAATAAGCGGTGATGGGTCGGATTCAAGGAAAGAGTAGGAGGTGGGTTGGGGAGTGAAGTTGCGGGAAAACGGGAAAGAATTTTCATCAAATGTGACGTGACGGGAAATGACCTTACCCGTGGATAGGTTGAGGCAACGGTAGCCACGGTGATCCGGTGGGTACCCTAGAAATACGCAAAGGGTGGAGCGGGGAGCTAGTTTGTGTGGACGGGTGTCAGTTTGGTTTGGGAAGCAGGCGCATCTGAAGACGCGGAGGTGGGCATAGGTTGGGGTTTGTGGTAAAGGGCGGCTGTGGGGGTGTGGTTGTTGAGTAATTTGGAGGGTATAATATTATGAAGATAGACGGAGGTGTGTAAGGCTTCTACCCAATAGGAGGGGGTAACGAGGCATGGGTTAGCAAAGAAAGCATGAGTTCATTAATGGGGCGAATCATGCGTTCGGCTTTCCCGTTTTGCTGAGAGGTGTGTGGGCAGGAAAAACGGAACTGGAAGCCGTGGTGGTCAGCAAAGGCCCGAAAGGGGTTGTTGTCGAATTCTCCGCCCATATCGCATTGAAACGTTTTTATTTGTCTATTAAATTGAGTGGAGATAAGTTTATGAAATTGTGAAAATTTGGGTAAAGTTTTAGATTTAAACCGTAACGGGTAAACCCAAGTAAAGTGCGTAAAATCATCAAGTAAAACAAGATAATATTTATAACCGTGTTTACTTGTGACGGGTGAGGTCCACAGATCACAATGGAGTATATCAAAGGGACATAATGTATTAGAAGTGGACAAATTAAATGGCAAACGTTTGTGTTTTGCAACTTGGCATGGATTACAAAAAAATGAAGATAACTGTTTATTACAAGAAATAAACTTATAATACGTAAAAATTCAAGAACATTGGAGCCCGGATGGCCTAGACGGTTGTGCCAAGATGCAGAATCACTTTGGGAAAGAAAGTCGGTAGCGGAAGCTGGATCGGTGGTGGGGGGGTAAAGGTTGCTGGAGCTATTGTGCCGGCTCAAAATCCTCCCACTCGGGTAGTCCTTCACAGAAAAACCAAACGGGTTAAAGTCAACAGAAACAAAATTATCAATAGTGAATTGTCGAACAGAATTTAGGTTTTTGATAATGTTTGGTGTGTGAAGGATGTGTTTAAGGTGAAGTGGTTTGGAGTTGGTGTAGGGAAGGGTGGTGTGACCCGAACCGACAACTGGAACCCGATGTCCATTACCAACGAATATAGACTTAATAGAGGAAATACCGTGTTGGGAAATCATACCTGAGTCGGAAGTGAGGTGGTTAGATGCTCCGGTGTCCATAAACCATTGTTGGTCTCCCGAGTCCATGGACATGGCCTGAAAGGCTGCACCTAACTCGCTGGGCTCTAAAGGATTAACATCAGAAATATGGGCCTCTGGTCCACGGGCTTGAGCAGTATTGGCTGCAGGCCTGGAAGGAGTTGCATTCCATGGGGTGGCCCAGCCCGCTTGGGTAGGAAATAGGCAAGGGGGGATGGCCCAGTACGGGCTGGCCCAGTACGGGTTGGCCCAATAAGGAGGCATATGGGGATAGGGATGTGGCCCCAGGTGTTACGGGGATTCTGCGGGCGATTGGAAGGAAGACCCGAGGAGCGGGTGTTGGGGCGGTGGGAGTTAGGTGGCGCCGGTTGCTGTCCGCGGCCCGGGGGAGTAAGGACTAGTTAGGTAAATAGTTAGTTCTTTCTAACTTCTATAAATAGGTGATGTAGAATGTATTTGGGATTACTTTTGAAATATTAATCATTGAATACCGTTAATTCTGTTAGCAACATACATTTGGTTTTATATGATTTACAGAAATACTATCATTTCCAACAAGTTTTAGGCACAAAGATGCACCTTAACAAGTAGATTTTGAGCATCAAGGCTACGTATGTTGGCCCAGATACTATCAATAACACCAAAAACATGGAAAAACAATTTGTTCAACACTTTATTAATCACCAGGAAAACTTACTACATTACCCAAGACCTCCTATTTATAGACCAAAAACTTAACCTTAACCTACAAGCTAAATAATCTTCTAAACAAATTGACCAAATATTAGACCCATACTGCTAGAAGATTCTCGTCCCATTCAAAATCAAATTCAGATTTCAGTATTTTCAATTAGGCCCTCAACTTACTTGATTTTTCACATTCAAACGGGTTAATTTCCAATGTTCCTCCTTAATCCTAATTAAATCATGCTTCTCTTTCTTTCTTTCCATCATTCGTGCTTCTTGCTCGTTATTGATTTTTTCTTTCTTGCTTTCTTGTTTATGCTCTTGCTTCTTCTTGCTATTCGAACCACACACGTCCAATCTTGCTCTTCCGACTTGCTGTTCTTGCTAATTAGAGCCAAAACAGTTTCTGATTTCTTACTCTTGCTTCTGATTGGATGATCATATTTCTTGCTTGACTTGCTTTCCCTCTTTTTTTTCTTCTTTCTTTCTTACTTTCTTCCTTGCTTTCTTTTTTCTTTACTTTCTTTCTTTCTTGTTTACTTGTTTATTCTTTCAAATGGATTCAAGGATCTGAACCAAACTTACTTCCTTGATTCTGCGATAACCTGCTGCTTCTGCTCTTGTTTCAGCCCTTTAATCGGGGAAGGCTGTTCCTATTCTCGAAAAGCGCCTCTCAAAGCTGACTACTTGATTGAGTTTTCAAGCTGTGAAAGTTATGATCAAGAACACCAAAAAGTATGAACAAAAATATTTTATTCGACACTTTATTTACCAGAAAAAACATAGTATATACATTACCAGAAAAAACTTTAACCTATGAGCTAAACAATCTCCTAATATAAACTTACCAAATAGTAGACCCATACCATAACAAACAAACAAACAAACAAACATACCCAGTATATCCCACTGAAAAGTAGGGTCTGGGAGGGGTATGTGGTGGCGAGTCTTTCCTCTATCTTAGAAGATAGAGAGACCGCTTCCGAAGAGACCCCCGACTCGCAAACAATGGCAATAACAATATCAAACATATTATATAGCATACAACACCTAGGTAAGTATCACATGAAGGTTTATATAGTGCGCACATAAGAAAGCGGCATGTAGCACCGAAAAATGGCAGATGTGGAAAACCTACACCTCACGCGAGGAGTCCCTTAACAAGTCACCGTTTACCCTTCCTACCCACAAAACCCACTAAAAGTCCTTAATTTTAATTCTACGTCTCCACTCACTCTTATCCTCGATCATGTGCTCAGAGAGATGCAAGTCTATCATATCTCGTCTAATTTTCTCATCCCAAGTCAACCTAAGTCTACCTCTACTCCTCCTACCCTCTAAGCTGATGCTCTCTACTGCTCTAACAGGTGCTGCCATCGTTCTCCTCTTCACGTGCCCAAACCACCTTAATCTTCCCTCTCGTATTTTATCTGTGATACAAGCCACCTCTAGGCTCTGGCGAAAGGCGTCGTTTTTATCCGATCCAATCTTGTGCGTCCACACATCCACCTCAGCATTCGCATTTCTGCAACCTCTATTTGTCTCTCGTGCGATTTCTTTATGGCCCAACAGTCTGTGCCGTATAGCATAGCCGGACGTACTGCCACTCTGTATAGTTTCCCTTTAGTTTTGCTAGGAACCTCTTATCACATAAAATCCCTGATGCCGCTCTCCACTTGCACCATCCTGATTGCACACGGTGGGCTACATCGCTGTGTATCTCTCCGTCTTCCTGTATGTACGAGCCAAGGTATTTAAACCTAGACGTCTGTGGGACCGCCATGCCCTGGATACTGATTTGGGTGTCCTCTTCGGCCTCACCACTAAAGTTACAATGCATGTATTCTGTCTTAGAGCAACTTATCCTTAAGCCTCTGCTCTCTAGTGTTGTTCTCCACTGTTCTAGCCTCTCGTTAAGCACCGTTTTAGATTCTGATATTAAGAATACTAAACAAAACAATAACGTTTGAATTGATTTTCACAATTTGAATTGATTAGGATTAACTTCCAATAACGTGGTGTCCTTTCACTGTACAACCATATTTATTTTATTTTACTTTATTTTTTGAACAGCCACCGTACAACCACACTCCACTTTCAACCGGAATTTCCAAATTTTGGATATCAAATGATTACAAACACCATATTAACTTGTCTAAACATCAAGCTGACTTTCTAAGTACCAAATTGAAGTTTCCAACATAATTAACAATGAAATATGACTTCAAATCCATGGACTAAGGTCTATGTAACCTGAAATCTTGTTTTGACACATTAACACCTCATGTAAGGAACTTTCTTCTAAATTCCAGAATTAATAACACAATGCAAACACCATTTTAACTGGTTTTATAAGACACCCCATTTCTACATGGTTAGAGGTGTTACACCTTTGTGAACAAAATTTACTTTGTGGTACGCACCCTTACTACAATGCTCAAGAGCAAACTACAATGCTCAAGAGCAAACAAGCGTACACATGAAACTACACTAATGGTTATAGGTTCTAATGAGATATCATAAATAGACAGAAAATCAACATTATTGTCACTGATGGAACCCCAAAGTCTCAGGAAATAAAAAAGTGAGGCCTGCCTTTCTGAGGAAATGACCAACTGCCTCTTACATAATTTAAGATGGGCCGAACTATGAAAATTATTTGGATAAGCAATTCTGCTTTTTGAATTTTCTTGCATGTTTATCTCAGATAGCAAATTATCTTCCTGTGGATGAAGATCTAGATTACCCTGCAAAATTGGAACAATCAGCTGAGACATCTGATCGCAGTTCTGTAAGCTCTTAAATCACATTCTTGATAAGTTTTGTATACTATATCTTCTTGTTTTACTGGTTGATATCCTTTTTTCTACGATGAGTTCTTGATAAAGGATCATAGACTCCTACCCTTGTTTATGATTTCCCTATTTTGTTCCACTTTCATTTTAGTGTAATAAGTTTTGTGCATATTACATAAACTGCAACTTGTAAGTTATGCCGTAATTATTAACAAGGTTTTTGCTGATCACGCAATGCCGCTAGATTAAGGTGTTACCAGATCTAGCACACATAACATTAGTAAATATCCTGGAGAAAATTTTGTGAGCTAACTCTTATAGTTTTACCTATTTAGGGGCCAAGTCAAGAAAAACAATAGACATTTCACCTAGCATGATTAGATATGGAGAAAAAAGGTCTGGTCCACCTTTTTAGTTTTACCAATTTAGATGGCCAGAGAAGAAAAAATAAAGGTTAAATATCATATAAAGATAGAATGGTTTGATATTTCTAACATATATAATTTTTTTTATTTTAAATTATTTGAAAAAGAAATATTAAATACTTTTGATTACCAAAAATAAGAAATTGAAAATAAATGGAATTCAAAAAAAAAAAAAAAAAGGTTACTAAATTATTTTAACTTTTTCATTACCAAAGAAATAAAAGGGCGTATCCGGTGCATGAAGCTCCCGCTTTGCGCAGGGTCCAGGGAGGGGCCGGATCGCGAAGCGATCTGATGTACGCAACCTTTCCTTGCACAATTTTGTGCAAGAGGCTGTTTCCACGGCTAGAACCCATGACCTCAAGGTCACAAAGCAGCAACTTTACCAGTTGCTCCAAGGTCCGCCCTCTCATTACCAAAGAAATAAGGAATTGAAAAGGATAAGGAAAAAGGTCATTCAAACACGTGACCTACACCTCGCTAACTAGAAGCCTTACCGCCACACCGCACCACACCACCTTGTTTCATTGAACGTTTTACAAAATTATTAAGTTAAAGGCATTTCAAATCTTTGTTATAAGTTGATATAAATGTTATATTTGTAGCTAGAACAAAGTTCAGATGTTTTCAAGACTTGGTACCCTCCACTCGAAAAAACTGTATCATGTCTTTCCAAATTGTACAACTGTCTGGAACAAGCAGTTTTTACTGGCTTAGCACAGGTATTAGCAACCTCCTAAACTTCTCATGATTTCGATTTTCTACATCTTACAGATTCTCATGTTAGATAATTTTAAATGTGTAATTGCAATTGTTTTCTACTTCATTCTTCAGGAGGCAGTTGAGTTTTGTTCTTTATCCATCCAAGTAAGTTGATTTAGCTTTGCATGTTAATACCTAGAGGTAGCAATGGGTGGGTTAGGTAACTGGTCAAAACATGTAATTTTGCATGGGTCGAGTGAAGTCAACTTGACTGACAATAAAAAAAAGTATGGTTATAAAATAAATAAATTTAGGTGTTTCTATGCATTAAAATAACCTTTGGGCGACCATGGACCCTCTGAACTGTTTTCTTTGAGGGTGTTTTTATTCCTTCTGATTTTATTTGTTTGACATGTTAGTGAATAGGCATCGTATGTTACCCGATTGCATGCTATCGTAATTTAGGTTATATCATTGTTTGCTACGACTATTTCCCCACTTTGCATGCTATTAAATATGTAAGTTATTCCAGTATGTGGTATTTGAATCTCTATATGTTCAAAATAATCAAAAGAATTATTGGGAAATTTTCTTTTTGGAGCTGGGGGTCGGCCTCTCTATCCTTGGGGACAAAGGTAAGGTTTGCCCTCAACCCACGCCTCCCAAGACCCTACCCATAGATTTGCTATAGTGTTGGATTTACTGGGTATGTTTGTTTGACATGTTAGTGATTAAGATTTGTCGGATATGGTCACAAAAATTATATTTTATAAAAATCTAAATTTTTGAATAATATAATTTAAGAGTTTCTATGCATGTAAAATAAATTCAGGCGACTTTTGATCCTTTGACTCGATTCCTTTAGGCTCTTTTTTTCCCTTTTTAACCTATAGAGATAAACCATAACCTGAATTGACCAATTCATTAGTAAATAGGTTGAAAGTGCCACATCTGGTAATAGCCAATTGTTAAATATTTTATATTTACATTAAGTCTGTATTTTAACTGGAAATTAATGTCATCCACTCTGTGAACTCCAGGGGCCACATCTACTGGTAGTTTAAAGTGTATTCTATCATATTTGAGTGTTTCATATATTTATATACTGCAGAAAGCAAGCAAACTTGTTGCAAAAAGATCATCACAGATGGATGGACAACTCTTTCTTATTAAGCATCTTCTTATATTAAGAGAACAGGTCTTCACCCACCACCCCATTTTTCCATCATTAATGTTTTGGTTCTTGCCACTAAATTTTGCGCACTCTTTTTTCCAGATTGCACCTTTTGACATAGAATTCTCAGTCACACACAAGGAACTGGATTTCTCCCATTTGTTGGTTAGTAATTTTTTGAATTTGTCCTTAATTTGGATTTAATATTGTTTCTTTCGGATTAATCCCATTATATGATCTTTTTTCATGAGAAGACTTGAGTTGTATATATTTGTTTCATGAGAAGATTTTTGAAGTAACAATAATCTCTTATTTCTTGATATTATGATTTACAATATTGCAAGATTGCATATCGACCTGAATGCCTTTTACATCTCTTCTTGGTATGTTGTACATATGGTACCACAAACAAATCTAATGATTTTACTTGTTTATACGTGCCCAGGAGCATCTAAGACGGATTCTAAGAGGTCAAACCTCATTATTTGACTGGTCAAGGTCAACTTCTTTAGCAAGGACACTATCACCTCGAGTTTTGGAAAGCCAAATTGATGCAAAGAAGGTATGCAATTGCCCGACAATATTGCTTCTAATCGTAGGTTGTTTTAGTGTATATTCATTGTGAGAAACAAGAGGCAAAAAATATGAATCAGTTCTTGGGTTAGCAGGCATTTCTACTTTCAGTCTTTTCTCTTTATCTTCAAGCATAATATCTAAAGAAACTTTCAATTCGTATGCTGAAGTCCACTGATCTCTTTAACTTTTTTTAATATGTCATTAGTTGACCATGTCACCGTGATTTACTTATTTGTAAGTTGTGGGAAATGACTCCTTTGCATGCAGGAACTTGAGAAAAACCTTAAAGCCACATGTGAAGAGTTCATCATGTCGGTCACTAAATCAGTAGTAGATCCTATGCTATCTTTTGTTACAAAGGTTAATCTTAAAAGTTCCATTTCAGTTACATTATTCAGAAAAAAGAAATGAAAGAATGACTTAAAAATTCATCTAAGTTCTTTTTTCTCTTGAAGGTGACGGCTGTCAAAGTTGCATTGTCATCAGGTGGTCAAAACCAAAAGTTAGAGTCAGCTATGGGAAAACCACTCAAAGATCAAGCTTTTGCTACACCAGATAAGGTTGCAGAAATTGTCCAAAAGGTATGCTTAAATCTTTAACTGTCATGAAATAAAAAATTAAAAGTTGGTTCAAGACACGAATCGTTTTGGTTGTTTTGGCTGACCCAACCAATCCAGCTGGATTGTTTGCCTTTTCTGAAATCTAGTTAGTTGTGTGGCCCTTATTTTTTGTCATAAGTGGCCAAACTGGACCGTGAACACCACTGATAATTATGTTATATAAGATATTACATATTGTAAATATTACCAAACCTAATGGTATCATACTGTAAATATATTGGTGTCTTCATGTAAATATTTTAGGATCTCTACCCTAAAAACACAAAACTCTTGTAACCCTATTCATTAACACTCATTTTTTCGATCCAGTCAACTTCAAAATGCTCATTTTTTTGTTATGTTTTGAAAACATTTTTCTTTTTTAAAAACTCTATTTTTTTTAATGAATAATTAGAGTGTCAATAATTGTGAACAAGAATTATATTATTTCAATAATTGTTTTGTACAGGTGAATGAAGCTATGCAGAATGAGTTGCCAAGAGTGATGGGAAAAATGAAGCTGTATCTGCAAAATCCATCAACCCGCACAATACTTTTCAAACCAATCAAGTAAGATGTTTATTTAAATTATCTTGCATATCCAACTTAATGTCCATGAAAACATCTTAGAATATGCTTGAAATTTGAGGTGGCAAAATGGGAGGGACGGACAAAACATGTAATTCTTTGATTTAGGTTGAGCCAAGCCATGTCTTGATGACCCAAAATACTTATGTTCAAGTTTTGTTATATTCTTATATAAATAATAAGTGTGAAGGGTATGAGTAGAAAATTTATTTTTATTTTAATAATAATCTAAATACATTTAAAATAAAATGATATATAAGAGGTTGTATACGACTATACGGTTAGCAAAGAATTCGTATACTAAAGCTGGTTTTATATTTAAAGGGTTTTTTGCCATCAATTAATTGGGTAATTGAACTATTTGCCTCTATTTGGTAATTATTTTTACATTATAATTAACATTTTTAATTCATTTTGATACTTCAACTAGGTTGAGACATACAAAGATACCAAAATGGCCTTGCTATTTGGTGAAAATGAAACACTATGACTTATTTTCTCGACTCGTTTGACTAATTTGACTTGTTTCCTATTTAGCCAAATTTTTTCATTTGTATCTAATAAAAAATAAGCCAAATCAATCCATTTAGTGCTCACAATTTTCGAAGGTTCCGAGTCGGGGTCTCTTCGGAAGCGGTCTCTCTATCTTTCTAGATAGAGGAAAGACTTGCTACCATATACCCCTCCCAGACCCTGCCCTCCAGCGGGAGACACTGGGTATGTTGTTTGTTTGTTTGTTTAATTTTCGAAGGTTCCGAGTTTGTATTTTAGATAATTCGATAAATAGTCATTGTCGAGTCAAACTTTGCAAAAAGCGAGTCAAATAACGATATTTATTATTATTGTGTTGTTGATATTATTATTATATTTGGGTTGATGCAGAACAAATATCATAGAAGCACATGAACAAGTGTTATCACTGCTAAAAAAAGAGTACTCTGAGGAGGAAATAACCACCATTAATATGGTGTCTATACAGGAACTGGAATCACAGCTCAATAATCTCGTATAAAATTTGATAAATGGAAATGTTTATGACAGATACCAAAACAATCTAGGCACGCGGAACTCATTAATCGTTTCTATAGTTTCGCCTTAAACCTTGCTGCATAATCCTCCTTTTTGTCTATGATCTGCTTACTAAGTTTTCTGCTTCCCTGTCATTGATTTGAAAATCTACTTATTTAGTTTCTTATTATATCGACAGTTAAATGTATAGACGTGCTTGACAGTAGTTAAAGGGAGTTATTCATGTGAGACTGTATTTGAATAATTTTGCTGTTAAAAGCTAGCGAATTGTTTATATTATATTTTAAAAAGTTAAAACTAAAGTTGGGTATTTGCCTATTTGGCTCCAAGGAGATTCAAGCAGGATAATGTTGATTTTATTTCGGTTCCACCAACTACAACTGTGTCAACATGCAACAAATATAAAATGGAGAATTACATATATCCCACTATAAACTTTATTAATTACATATATAACCAACTTAAATTTTTAATTACATATATCTCCTTGTAAAACTTAGTTAATTACATATACACCTAAATTATAAGTTTAATTACATATATCCCCTTTTAAAATTTAGTTAAATACATATATACTAAAACTAAAAGTTTAATTACATATATCCGATTTATTAAACATAAATATTACATATTTGCCCATTTTATTACTTTTATTAAAATAACTTATATAATTAATAGTTTACTCTTATTTTTATTAAACTATAAAATTATGTTTTTTCTTCTTTACATGCTTTTCGAGTTTTGATTATTTATTAACATTTCTATACTAAAGGGTTTTATGTTCTTTTTGTTTTTTATCTTTTTATGCTAATTTTTTTCAATACCTGTACAAGACACTTCCAGTCTTATTATGGAACATAAAATTACGCATTCGGATCATGTTGCATCACGAAACTGGAAGTGTCTTGTACAGTAATCTGAGAAAATTAGAATCAAAAGCTAAAAAACAAAAAGAACATAAAAAACGTTAGTATAAATATTAGTAAATAATCAAAACTCGAAATGCTAGTAAAAAGAAAAAAATATAATTTTATAGTTTATTGAAAATAAGAGTAAAATATTAATTATATAAGTTATTTTTAATAAAAATAATCAAATGGATAAATATGTAATATTTATTTTAATAAAGCGCATATATGTAATTAAACTTTTAGTTTAAGTATATATGTAATTAACTAAGTTTTAGAATGAGATATATGTAATTAGACTTCTAAATTAGGCAATATGTAATTAACTAAGTTTTACAAAGAGACATACGTAATTAAAATTTTAAGTTGGGTATTATGCAATTCATGATGTTTGTAGGTGAAAATATGTAATTCTCCCAATAAAAAAAAGATTACGTGTAATTTTATTTTTTATTGTTTTGTTACTTATGACCCTCAGCGTTTCATTTCTCGTCATTTCATTCTTTAGACTAACAACATTACATTCTTGGGTCATTTTATTTAAACCCATAAAGGGCGGTGACCATTAATCAAAGGTGTTATGTATCTTGGTTTTGTTGTAATATCAGATGAGCCTAAAATTAAAACCATCAGTTAGCCAAATGACTAGCATCGGGGTGAGATGAGGTAGAAACACTTGTCAAATGTTGATACTGACACATTAGATAGAACAGCCTCTTATCAATTGAAGTCTTTGATGAAAAAGATAAGTAAAGGCTATTTAAGAAGCACAAGCACCCTTATTAAATTATTAAGGATGAGATGGTGAGCGGGTTGATGATGACACTGGGGTAGTCAAGTGATGGGGAAAAAAATCCCCTATGAGATAGACCTCTTCTTTCCAAGTGTTGTTATTAAATTCAATAAACTATATCGAGAAGTAGGTGATGAAAATAAGAAATGTACTCTTTACCAAACACGCAAGCATACAACAAAACAATTAGCGAAATAGGAAGCATCTCGTAGAAATTTGAAAATTGTGATCAAGAACACCAAAATCCAAACTCGCATTTCAAGTACAACTGAAACTAATTTGTTTCAACTAAAAGTATGTGATAGAAAACGTGTTTCTTCCTAAACCAAGCAAACGATTTAAAATTAATTGATTTTGTTTTTTTCACAACGGACTCATAATCTCTATTTTTACCCACATGGTGGTTAATTGTCAAGAAATTCTTTACAAAGTCGAATTCCCAATCAAAAGTTCTTTACAAGAATTCTAAACAAGTCATTTGATCATTTGAAATGAACAAATTAGCTTAAAACATACCAACACTTAGAAGGGATTGGTTTCTACTCAAGTAACTTGGATAGCATGGTTATGTAATGTGACCTCATATTAAACTAAATATTACATTTTTATCAATAAGAGGAGATGATCGTAAATCATAACATGCATGCTCATTTGTTTTGGGCCCACTGCCCTCATGAAAGTAAAAAGAGAGAAACCCTAATCCGTTTATTATAAATATGCAAAGTAATAAGGTCATATTCACATTATTCTTTTTATCTTTTCCATCATATTTCTCTTCAAGAACTTAAACTTATTCTTACACTCGACTATGGTCAAGGGAGTACCCCCTCCTTTACCTAGTGTACTGGCGGTTTATTATTTTGCATATTGAGTTTTCTTTCTAACTTACTGGCAGAGATCGAATTCACCATTGTTGATTATTTGAGGAATCAAGGGAACTCTTTTGAAGGATGATACATAGTTTTTATCTAGATCAACAAGAATAAATGGATGCCTAATCTTGTAGTAACCAATCATGGGATGAGCATAATTCGCTGTTAAACTTCTATCTCAAAGGACATTATTGATGATACGACTTCTTAGAAACACCATATAGAAATTAGAGAGTTTTAAGGGAACACGTTAGATTTGGTCTTTGATAGGGTTTCATATCCTAGCTTGTATTGCTCGTAGGTTGTCTTTAGTTATAAGTTTTAGCATTAGTTACTCTGTAGGATTGCCTTTTGTGTTTATGTGTCAATGTTACCCACTTTCTAGGTCGTCATTATTCATAGGTATCAGTGTTAGCTTATTTCTAGGTTTGCATTTAGTTTTAACTAGTATATAGCCCTGTGTGTAGCGGTTGGGGTTGGGGGGTAAAACTATGATAAGTAGCACCAATGTCAGCGACCATCAACACAGGAAAAAACTTGTATAACAAAATAATAAAAAATAAAACTGAACGAAAAGAAGATGTAAAAACGTTAAATAACACAAGTAAAACGTAAAAACATTATAAAATAATAGCTAAGTCATTTAGGACCCACACGTTGTTACGGGTTGTCAAACGAGGAAAAGATGCGTAAAAACTTTGAACCACATATGTCACACCCTCGCTTATGGTGGAAACACGAGGATGCGACGGACGGGATCGTCATAACACTTGGTATAATTACAGAGACATAATACGTGCAAAATCCTCGTGTCATGACGTCGCCCGACACAATGGTGACTTGTGTTGTGGTTAGTCCGTTCCACGACTATCATAGTCTTTTTGATTCTAAATCCAAAGTACACATAGTTCACGAATGAATACAAATGATATACATCACAAATGCAAAACTAATGAAATCCTGAGGGTCTCTGCTAAGGCATCAGCACTAGCTATCCTCTTTGATTATGTTCACCTGAAAAGATATGCTCAAAAATGTCAACACATAATGTTGGTGAGTTCCGCAGGTTTAAATTTAAAACATGTAATTGATGCTGTATAGAATTTGATATGAAATCATACTGCAAGCACAAACCACATAACATGTGTTTAAAGACAACCAAACCTAATGACGTTATGCATATAAATTAGACGGAATATATTCACCCTTGGCCTGATTGCTGGCAGCTGTGTTGGCAACTCACAAGTTAACCAATCGTCGAAGGGTGGGGGTGTCAACCCAGTAGTACTACCAATACCTAACCGTTGGTTCCCAAACCCGGGAATTAATGGTTGTAAGAATCATAGAATAACACCATGTATGCATGCAAAACAGTATCACATTGATTCCAAGTATAGAATATAGAATGTACAACATCAAAAACGGGTGAGCATACTTTTCCCCATTTATTGAAAACATTGAAAACTTGTATAAGCATAAAAAGGGGCCACGAAACTCACCTTGTATTGATGTAATGCACAAAGACTTCACAGAATCAAGCAATGCACGATCAAACACGATCAATACCTATTATTGATTATAACTAAGCCTTTAAAACATATTCAACGCGAATGGATATATTTGGTTGGATTCAGGTTGACGTACACGATTATATATTTTTGAGTTTGATTTTATACCTAATGATATTAGGATTTAAATTGAATTGTGGGATTTGGACAAGTAATGAAATTACTTGTATTTTTGATTCATTCGGAAGAAATATATCATTTAAATATATTATGTACATATTCTTTGTAATCGTATAATTCAATAATAATTTATTAATTAAAGCATAAAAAATATAACCTATAATTATATTTACAATTGATTTGTGAAAATATATTATATAATTTCTATGGTTTTCCATGTTTATTCCACAATTAAATACGATATAATGTTTATTTTTAAAAATTAATTATTTGTAATATTTATAACTACTATTTTATAAAGATTTTTAATGTTTTTAAATAAAATACATTTACAGAAAATGATTTTTGTAAGGTTTAAATAAGAAAAGTTTATAAAATTTATTTTTAGGATTTTTAGGAATTTTTATATAATTTTTAGAGGCTAAAAAAGGCTTTTAAAAAAATAATGCAGTGGCCCGGGGTCGAACCCAGGACCTGTCGGATGGGATGGAGCGCAGGAACCAGTGGAACAAAGGCCTAAGCCGCGATATAACCCGGTTTGATTTTCTTTTAAACACGGTTTGTCCAGTTTCCCCAAATCCACATAAACCCTAATTTGTTTTCTCCCAAATTGAACACAAATTCGATACTGTTAATGACCAAATTCATGGGGCTTTTGTTCCCCATGATCAAAAGAGTAGAATGATGTGTTTAATTACCTGTTTTGGTTCGAAATGATGCTAAGAACAGATAAGAACAGGTCGCGCCAAATGGAGATTCAGTTCGAGTTGATTTGTTGATGATAACCAAATTAATTGCACAGGAAGCTTTCAATGACAATAGTGATGAATAGCCCTCTATCAATTTCGTGTATTGAAGCTTATATGATGGAGTTCGAATGAGTTGCGGGTCGAAACAGAGGTGGTGATCGAATTGGTTTAATTTTGTGTGTTCTGATGAAATGGGAGGTTACATTCCATTTACAGGTTGTTAAGTTCGAGTTGGTTGAATCAATTTGGTTAAAATGGTGTTTAGTCGGTGAATTAGCCATTTGAACGGTCGAAAAATTAAAGTGAAAAGGTTATAGCCGTTAATCGGCCGTTAAAGCGCGTTTTATTTGTGCCTTGGGTTCGAGTCTTGTCCACGAGCGAATTGGATGTAATTTGAGCTACAAAAATCGGGTTTTCACGCGGTTTTGGTGGTCGCCGGCGACTGGCCGGAGTTTGGCCGGAAATTCGAAAGGGGCAGGGGTTGGGTTTGTAAATTCGGAATTTACAGTTTTGGTCCCTGTGGTTTAATCTTTATTATTTTATGTATAAAATTTTGTTTTTAGTTTCAAAAATATCAAAACACCCCCTGGACTTATTATTATTATTATTTTTATTATTGTTGTTATTATTTGTTATTATTATTATTATCATTATTATTATTATTATTATTATTATTATTATCATTATTATTGTTATTGCTATTATTATTATTATTTTTATTATTATTATTAATTTTTATTATAAACGAGTACACGAAGGGTTCGGTTAAAACGATAAATATACAAATAATAAATACATGGAGATAGTTAACACACATGGAACATGTACACGAAGATAATTCTGTTAACACGATAAATAGATTATGAACATATGTAAGGATCGTTAATACACATGGTGGTTTAACGAACTTAGTGTAAATTGACAGACCTACCTGTGACAGATGCCACACAACATCACATTCACCACATGATCTTCAACAAGAAGAATCTTAGGTTTCCTTCTGATTTAGGAATATCTTGAATGTTTCTAAAACTTTGTTCATTAAATCCATCTGTATCATCTGTACTGTCACACTAATGTGACAGTAAACCACAGTGTTCTTTGCTTGATATTGTGAGGTGTCACAGTATCTCTCAGTTGAGGGAATTTCGTCCCGAAATTCAACTGGTGCTAGGTCCAAGAGTGTCATCCTTGAACAGATGAGGATATTTGAGTCTCATCTGATCTTCACGTTCCCATGTAAACTCTGGACCTCGTTTGGAATTCCATCTCACACGAACAATAGGTATCTTACTGCGTCTCAACTTCTTGACCTTTCGGTCCATGACCTCAATAGGTTCTTCCATGAAATGGAGACTTTGACCAATCTTGATATCCTCAATAGGCACGTGAAGTGATTCGTCAGCTAAACACTTCTTGAGATTTGATACATGGAAAGCATCATGCACACTGTTAAGCTCTTGTGACATCCTCAATCGGTATGCCACCGGGCCAATTCTTTCCGTGATCTCAAATGGTCCAATGTATCTCGGGGCTAACTTCCCCTTCTTTCCAAACCGAACGATCCCTTTCCAAGGAGAGACATTAAGTAACACCCGATCACCAACGTTAAATTCTAGCGGCTTTCAACGGTTGTCGGCATAGCTCTTTTGGCGATCTCGAGCAGCTTTAAGTCTGTCTTTGATTAGGAAGATCTTATCAGTTGTTTCTTGTATGATTTTGGGACCTGTTAGCTGACTCTCGCCAATCTCGGCCCAACATACAGGTGATCTACATTTTCGACCATACAACGCTTCGAATGGTGCACACCCAATACTAGTATGGTAGCTGTTATTGTAGGAAAACTCGATCAACGGTAGATGAGTATCCCAACTGCCACCAAAATCAATGACACATGCACGTAGCATGTCCTCAAGCGTCTGTATTGTGCGTTCACTTTGGCCGTCTGTCTGGGGGTGATAGGCTGTACTCATGTCTAGTCGAGTGCCCATCGCTTTCTGCAACGTCTGCCAAAAGCGTGAAGTAAATCGACTATCTCGGTCGGATATGATTGACACCGGCACTCCATGCCGTGTCACAACCTCTTTGATGTACAATCTTGCCAACTTATCCATTTTATAGTCTTCTCGGATAGGCAAGAAGTGTGCTGATTTTGTTAGCCGATCCACTACGACCCATATCGAGTCGTGCCCGCTTGGTGTTCTCGGGAGTTTGGTGATGAAATCCATAGTGATGTTCTCCCATTTCCACTCGGGAATTTCAGGTTGTTGCAATAATCCCGATGGTTTCTGGTGTTCAGCTTTGACCTTTGAACACGTCAAGCATTTGCTCACATATAGAGCAATATCTTTCTTCATACCCGGCCACCAGTACAGATCCTTCAGATCATGGTACATCTTGTCTGCACCGGGATGAACAGAATATCGAGTCTTGTGTGCTTCATCCAAGACTAGTGTACGTACGCCTCCCCATTTGGGAACCCATATGCGATCAATGAAATAATGTACGCCGTCATCCTTGCGATTCATTTGTTTATCCAACCCTCGGAATTCTTCTCCCGCAAGGTTTTCTTCTTTTAGAGCCTCACTTTGCGCATTTTGGATCTGAGCTTTCAAGTTCGTTTGAATAGTCAATCCCAAAGCTCGAACACGTAGTGGTTTTACGCGTTCTTTACGACATCAGCCACCACATTTGCTTTCCCCGGATGATACCGGATTTCGCAATCGTAGTCACTAAGTAGTTCTACCCAACGTCGTTGTTGCATGTTGAGCTCTTTCTGATTCAGGATGTGTTGAAGGCTCTTATGATCGGTATAGATGATGCATTTGGTTCCATACAGATAGTGCCTCCATATCTTAAGTGCAAAAACTACAGCGCCCAACTCCAAATCATGAGTCATGTAGTTCTTTTCGTGCACCTTTAGTTGTCGTGAGGCGTATGCAATCACCTTGTCTCTTTGCATTAACACACATCCTAATCCTTGATGCGAAGCATCGCAGTACACCACGAAGTAGTCATTTCCGTCCGGAAGGGACAGTATTGGAGCATTGCACAACTTTCCCTTTAACGTTTGAAAAGCTTGTTCTTGTGCATGTCCCCAATCAAACTTCTTATCCTTCTGAGTTAGCATAGTCAACGGTTGTGCGATTTCTGAAAAGTTCGCAATAAACCGCCGATAATACCCGGCCAATCCTAGGAATTGTCGGATTTCTGAGGGTGTTTGAGGTGTATCCTATTTCTTCACCGCTTCAATCTTGCTGGGGTCTACATAGATTCCATCTTTATTAACCACATGGCCTAAAAACTTCACTTCTTGAAGCCAGAATTCACACTTCGAGAATTTGGCGAAAAGCTTCTCTTCCCGCAACAATTCTAAAATTGTTCGAAGGTGTTTCTCATGATCCTCTTTCGATCGAGAATAGATAAGTATATCGTCTATGAACACGATCACGAACTTATCTAAGTATGGTTTGCACACTCGATTCATCAAATCCATGAACACAGCTGGTGCATTAGTCAGCCCGAACGGCATGACTAAGAACTCATAGTGCCCGTAACGAGTCCTGAATGTTGTTTTCGGTATGTCATCCTCAAAAACTCTCAGTTGATGATATCCAGAACGAAGATCAATCTTGGAGAAATACGAAGCTCCTTGTAATTGATCAAACAAATCATCAATTATGGGCAGAGAGTATCGATTTTTCACAGTCAACTTGTTCAACTCGCGATAATCGATACACATACGAAATGACCCGTCTTTCTTCTTGACAAATAGAACCGGTGCTCCCCATGGTGAATGACTCGGTCGAATGAATCCCTTCTCTAACAGCTCTTGTAGTTGGCTGGATATTTCTTGCATCTCCGATGGTGCTAATCGATATGGTGCCTTTGCTACCGGCGTAGCTCCAGGAACCAACTCGATACGAAACTCCTCCTATCGTAGAGGAGGTAAACCCGAAAAATCATCAGGGAATACTTCCGGATAATCTCGCACCACAGGAATATCTGCCAACTTGATGCCTTCTTCCTTCTTTCTACAACATGAGCCAGGAGTGCGTAGCACTGCTTCCATAGACATCATCGCGTCTTCATGCAGGAAATAAGCTTCAGAGTTCTTCCTGGTCGTTCTCCTTGAATCTTGAGTACCTCCCCATTAGGCATGGGGATTCGTACTACTTTCTTCTGACAAACGATATCGGCTCCATGCTTCGACAACCAATCCATTCCCACAATTACGTCGAAGCTCCCTAGCTCGAAAGGTATTAAATCTATGTCGAAGGCATGGTCTTCTAATATTATGGAGCACTGTCTAATGATCTTATCTGCTTGTACGAATCTACCATTGGCCATTTCTATAGAAAAGCTAGCTTCTAGCCTACTCGGTTTCAAGTCAAGCATTTGTGCAAAATCAGAAGATATGAAGCTATTGTCCGCTCCCGTATCAAACAATATAGAGGCGAAGTGATCGTTGAGAAGGTACGTACCCGTGATGACATTGGGATCCTGGCGGGAATCATTGGCTCCAATGACGAAGGCACGTCCTCTTGCAGCATTTCCTTGATTTCCCTAGGCCGGATTACCAGCTATAGCCAGCAATTGCTGCTGGTTATTGCCTTGTTGACCGGGTGCTCTGTTCAGTCGGGGGCACTTGTTTTGGAAGTGATCGAGACCTCCGCATTCATAGCATGCCCTGGCATTCCCGGCGGGGTTAACCGCATTGATGGGTGTTACCAGGTTTGGCGCAATCCTACAATCCTTCGCCCAGTGACCCAAGCGCCTACAGTTTGTACATTCCCGACACGGCCTCATTGGGGAATGGTGCCAATTACACTTGTTGCACTTGGGGTGCGGTCCAGTGTAATCCTTCTTTTCTTGGGTTACAGCCACAAAACTTCGGGCTGTTTTAGCCTTCTTATCGGATCTTCCAGCGTTAGACCCGAACTCCCTTCTCTTCTCGGTTCCCTTCCCCAGCAATCCGGTTCTCACTATTTCGTCAGTAAGAGCGCCAGCCTTCAAAATTGCACTATGGATTGTAGAAGGAGCAGCTGCCGTCACCAGTGCTCGGATTTGAGGCGCAAGTCCCCAAATGTACCTCTCGATTCGTTTTGATTCCGGTGTCACCAGATGTGGCACCAATCTTGCCAATTCATGGAATCGATCGGTGTAGGTTGCGTGCCCAGCTCCCACCATTGCGTGATTCCAGAATTCTTGTTCGAGTTTTTGCATTTCATTGAGAGGAAAGTATTCCTCAGAAATCAATGCCTTAAATTCATCCCAGGTCATCTGCATTGCAGACTCCCTTCCTCTAGCTTGAACATGGGTGTTCCACCAGGTTAGTGCCTTGCCTTGCAGTGAGCATGTGGCATATTTGATCCGTTGACTATCGAGGCATTCACTAATGTCGATTACTGCCTCCATCTTCTCGATCCATCTGGTCAAGGCTATTGCTCCGCCTTTTCCATCGAATTCGTGGGGTTTGCAAGCCACAAACTCTTTATATGTGCATCCCCGTTTTGTATGGTTGACTCCAGTTTCGTTTCCATTTGTTCTGCCATTGCCAGTATCATCCACCACACCTTGGTTATGTTGGCCATTGGTGTTGTGATCCCCGTGGAGAGGATGATTCAGCAGGGCGTCGCTTACTTGGGTTACGATTATTGGTACCAATGCAGCTAGCTGCTGAGCAATCATAGCAGCTATATCAGGATTGCCAGTTTCCTGATTATTGTCGGCTGGAGCACCACCAGTTCTTGATGGTCTACCCCTTCTCCTGTTTTGTGGGGCTTCAGTTTCTTGGTTGGTTTTGCGTGTGACTCTTTTAGGCGCCATCTTCTAACTACAGAAAGATGGATATTTTAGTCACCGCATGATTTCGTTTATCAAGTTTCTATAACCTATGCTTCGGTCCATCAAGATCATTATGTAGCCCAGATTAAGCACATTCTTAGTATACCGGTGATGCTTATATATAGGGTTCCCCGTAGCGTTCCCACCACATCCACGATATACCTTGAATAATACTTAAACTAGTTATATAACATCTTAATTTTCCTTAGCACCTATCTCAAAGATATATGTATTGTATGCGTAGAGAGTATCATTACTCCTCTACATTCATGTAATCCATAAGGTCAATATTATGATTGGAAATACTATGAAGGCTCTAAGTAGGACAGGATTTGAGTAAATGTTGATAATGTTTGATTGCCTTCAAGAAGGACTTATAATGTTTGATTGCCTTCAACAAGGACTTATAATGTTTGATTGCCTTCAACGAGGACTTACTAGAATTATGACCCTAGCACCCTAGGGTATAGAATAGAAACGTGTAATACTCATGATCGTTACCTCATGGTAAGATTAACCAGACTTCTCATGCATGGTGAATTGCAATTACGTGTGCACCCGTAATGGTAATTTACCTTGCATGATCACCCTTAGCTTCACTTATCCAAGTTAACATCATAGTATTATTTAGATTCATCAAGCACAAATTATGCAATGTCCTTATGTCCATGAGCCAGTATTCCAATAGTAGCATGTAATAGCAAATAAGCACATAAGCACATTATGTCTAATGATAACTGCATATCCATCACACTTTCAGAATTTCAGTCATAACCATGATAGGGTCGGATTCAGTATCCGAGATCGAAACTACGTGTGATCACCGAAGTTCCCTAATAATATGATGTTGTACGCATACAAGCGTAAAGTTCTAGTATCAAAGTATCCCATGGAGAAAGGCTAAGAGTAATAATGTCTTTCTCGGGATGTTCAGATAACACGTGTATATGTATAAAATCAAGTATGTAGGAACATACTTGTATATTAAATTCATAGATTTAATATACTTGACCCATTTGCCTTATAGACTTGTGTATTGACCATAGTTTATCACTCATCCCAGAAATCCCCAGGTAGCGTAACGGGTCTCGCAATGAGATTTATACGAATACGCTTGCCTTAGCCCGAAGGCCTTTTGCCAGAAAATCCAGAATACAGGTGTCTATGTGTCACATAAATCATGGAAGACATTTAGGTAAAATCAAATGCACACAGTCCCTAGCATGCATTCTATATGAAGGTACTTAGGTTATAGTCTAGGTCGAATTCTCCACCTAATTCTCTATAACAAAGGCTCTGATACAAATCTGTCACACCCTCGCTTATAGCGGAAACACGAGGATGCGACGGACGGGATCGTCATAACACTTGGTATAATTACAGAGACATAATACGTACAAAATCCTCGTGCCATGACGTCGCCCGACACAATGGTGACTTGTGTCGTGGTTAGTCAGTTCCACGACTATCATAGTCTTTTTGATTCTAAATCCAAAGTACACATAGTTCACGAATGAATACAAATGATATACATCACAAATGCAAAACTAATAAAATCCTAAGGGTCTCTACTAAGGCATCAGCACTAGCTATCCTCTTTGATTATGTTCACCTGAAAAGATATGCTCAAAAATGTCAACACATAATGTTGGTGAGTTCCGCAGGTTTAAATTTAAAACATGTAATTGATGCTGTATAGAATTTGATATGAAATCATATTGGAAGCACAAACCACATAACATGTGTTTAAAGACAACCAAACCTAATGACGTTATGCATATAAATTAGACGGAATATATTCACCCTTGGCCTGATTGCTGGTAGCTGTGTTGGCAACTCGCAAGTTAACCAATCGTCGAAGGGTGGGGGTGTCAACCCAGTAGTACTACCAATACCTAACCGTTGGTTCCCAAACCCGGGAATTAATGGTTGTAAGAATCATAGAATAACACCATGTATGCATGCAAAACAGTATCACATTGATTCCAAGTATAGAATGTAGAATGTACAGCATTAAAAACGGGTGAGCATACTTTTCCCCCATTGATTGAAAACATTGAAAACTTGTATAAGCATAAAAAGGGACCACGAAACTCACCTTGTATTGATGTAATGCACAAAGACTTCACAGAATCAAGCAATGCACGATCAAACACGATCAATACCTATTATTGATTATAACTAAGCCTTTAAAACATATTCAACGCGAATGGATATATTTGGTTGGATTCAGGTTGACGTACACGATTATATATTTTTGAGTTTGATTTTATATCTAATGATATTAGGATTTAAATTGAATTATGGGATTTGGACAAGTAATGAAATTACTTGTATTTTTGATTCATTCGGAAGAAATATATCATTTAAATATATTATGTACATATTCTTTGTAATCGTATAATTCAATAAAAAATTATTAATTAAAGTATAAAAAATATAACCTATAATTATATTTACAATTGATTTGTGAAAATATATTATATAATTTCTTTGGTTTTCCATGTTTATTCCACAATTAAATGCGATATAATGTTTATTTTTAAAAATTAATTATTTGTAATATTTATAACTACTATTTTATAAAGATTTTTAATGTTTTTAAATAAAATACATTTACAGAAAATGATTTTTGTAAGGTTTAAATAAGGAAAGTTTATAAAATTTATTTTTAGGATTTTTAGGAATTTTTATATAATTTTTAGAGGCTAAAAAGGCTTTTAAAAAAATAATGCTGTGGCCCGGGGTCGAACCCAGGACCTGTCGGATGGGATGGAGCGCAGGAACCAGTGGAACAAAGGCCTAAGCCGCGATATAACCCGGTTTGATTTTCTTTTAAACACGGTTTGTCCAGTTTCCCCAAATCCACATAAACCCTAATTTGTTTTCTCCCAAATTGAACACAAATTCGATACTGTTAATGACCAAATTCATGGGGCTTTTGTTCCCCATGATTAAACGAGTAGAATGATGTGTTTAATTACCTGTTTTGTTTCGAAATGATACTAAGAACAGATAAGAACAGGTCGCGCCAAATGGAGATTCAGTTCGAGTCGATTTGTTGATGATAACCAAATTAATTGCACAGGAAGCTTTCAATGACAATAGTGATGAATAGCCCTCTATCAATTTCGTGTATTGAAGCTTATATGATGGAGTTCGAATGAGTTGCAGGTCGAAACAGAGGTGGTGATCGAATTGGTTTAATTTTGTGTGTTCTGATGAAATGGGAGGTTACATTCGATTTACAGGTTGTTAAAGTTCGAGTTGGTTGAATCAATTTGGTTAAAGTGGTGTTTAGTGGGTGAATTAGCCGTTTGAACGGTCGAAAAATTAAAGTGAAAAGGTTATAGCCGTTAATCGGCCGTTAAAGCGCGTTTTATTTGTGCCTTGGGTTCGAGTCTTGTCCACGAGCGAATTGGATGTAATTTGAGCTACAAAAATTGAGTTTTCACGCGGTTTTGGTGGTCGCCGGCGACTGGCCGGAGTTTGGCCGGAGTTTGGCCGGAATTTGGCCGGAAATTCGAAAGGGGCGGGGGGTTGGGTTTGTAAATTCGGAATTTACAGTTTTGGTCCCTGTGGTTTAATCTTTATTATTTTATGTATAAAATTTTGTTTTTATAGTTTCAAAAATATCAAAACACCCCCCTAGACTTATTATTATTATTTTTTTTATTATTATGTTATTATTTGTTATTATTATTATTATTATCATTATCATTATTATTATTATTATTATTATTATTATTATTATTATTGTTATTGCTATTATTATTATTATTATTTTTATTATTATTATTATTAATTTTTATTATAAACGAGTACACGAAGGGTTCGGTTAAAACGATAAATATACAAAATAATAAATACATGGAGATAGTTAACACACATGGAACATGTACACGAAGATAATTCTGTTAACACGATAAATAGATTATGAACATATGTAAGGATCGTTAATACACACGGTGGTTTAACGAACTTAGTGTAAATTGACAGACCTACCGGTGACAGATGCCACACAACATCACATTCACCACATGATCTTCAACAAGAAGAATCTTAGGTTTCCTTTCTTATTTGGAAATATCTTGAATGTTTCTAAAACTTTGTTCATTAAATCCATCTGTATCATCTGTACTGTCACACTAATTTGACAGTAAACCACAGTGTTCTTTGCTTGATATTGTGAGGTGTCACAACATACACACGTTGTAACGTGTTAACTTGTAAAATTCAGACCGAAATGTAAAACAAAAAAAAATTATTAAGATGAAAAGAATAGATGATGAAAGTTGAAAGTGAAAAACTATAAGAGTTAAATCATAAATATGTAGAAGTATTGGTTAAAAAAATAAAAATAAGTACAACCCATTAAAGGTAAAGTATATCTTGATACATAAATAAGTTAATAATTATGTAATATTTCAATTATGTATTTTAATTGTATGTGTGTTTTTAGTCTTAATTGTATTCACAGCTAGTTTTAGCCACTTTAGTATTATAAATTTATACAATTTCATGTTCTTTTTACCTTCTCTTCTAATGAACTTTGTTATAATACTTGTTCGTTTGGTATGTTTTACAAGTTACTTAAAAAAGAAAAGAAACTTCTACTAAAACACATTTGTAGTTAATAAGATAAACATAAACTTTGTTCTCATCTTATTGACCATACGATTAAATTCTTACTTGTGACATATTTCTCACTTATAACATAAATAGACAAAAGTTCATACAACATAAACACCATCTAAAAGATATAACATACTTATTAGTTACTATTATTTCTAACATCCAAAATCAACGGGCACAACCTCTGTAAACCTAAAGGTTGGAACCGAAAGAATCCAAAGCCCACATAACCCAAAAAAATAATAACAAATCCACCACCAGATACAGAAATACTAAACCCAAACCTTAAATTCATCATGAACATGTACCTCATGAATTAAAAGTTGTACATTAGACATATTTTATCAATTTCAGCCTTGGAAAAAGAGTCGAAAGAAAGCCGTTTTCGAATATCTTTTCTCCTAATCTTTGACCGATGTTTCTACTGCGTATAATTCATCCCCTTTGCCAGCTCACTTCCATTCACCTTTTTCTTCATCATCATCATCATGCCTCAAGAATTTCACGACTTTACTGTGTGTTTTCATGATTAAACCCTAATTCATCCCGTTTTTATTCAAGAATCTTGTTCATTCTTCAATTACCCTGTGAAATCAAGCTCCAAACCTCATAAAGTTTCCTCTTTTCTTCCAGTAACCCCACTTCGATGACATGATGTGGGCTGTTATACAACGAATCGTTCCACCCACCAACACCAACTCCAAAACCCCTTTTTACACCAGTCTCTAGGGTTGTACACTCGTCCCAATTTCTGTTAATTTGATCGAATTCTTCAATTTCTGAAGAGGGTTTTGTTCAATTTCAAGAATTTTTTGGGATTTTGAAAAGGGTGTTGTTCATGGCGTCGATTCCTACAGGCCCGAGCTCGGGATCGAGTTCGAGCTCAGGGTTTCAATCGCCGTTTGGGGATACTACTTTTACTAAGGTGTTTGTTGGTGGGCTTGCGTGGGAGACTCAGAGTGAGACTATGCGTCAGTATTTTGAGCAGTTTGGGGAGATTCTTGAAGCTGTTGTGATCACTGATAAGAACACCGGTAGATCCAAGGGTTATGGTTTTGTGAGTGTTTTCTTCTTCTTCTTTAGATGATGTTCAGTGGGTTAGTAATTTGCGATGTTCAAGTGTGAAATAGTCTAATTATTTGTTAGTTTTAAGCAGATTTATAATCTGATTATGATTCTTTAAATTCCTAATAATCACTTTTTTAAAATTCATATGTAACTAGCCCATAATCTTGACAAGTTTGAGGTGTTCAAGTGTTTATGAACATGTTATATGAATAATTAGACAGATTTGCGTTATTTAAGTGTTTATGGACATTTTATCTGAATAATCTAGATAAGTTTGAGGTATTTAAGTATTTATGAATAATTTAGACAAGTTTGAGGTATTCAAGTGTTTAATTTCTCTATTAGTTTGATTATAGACTTGTAGAGATGTCAATTATGCAATTTTTTTTCTCAATTCATAGCTTGTCTGTCTGTTTTCTGGTTTCAGTTGGAAGCTTTCAAGCTACAGATAGGGGGTGTTTTTTGTTTTGGATTGTTTGTTTAAATAGCTTATTGAGTTTTTTAGAATCGGATAGGCATTGTTGAGTGTTTGGAATAAGAAAAGTGCTTTTTGTCAGCTTCTGTTTTCGATGAGTTTACATTGACTTTGTTTGACGGACTCCAAATTACCAGCTTACTCTGAGGGCGAATAATCTATATTCAATAAGCTGATTATCTGATTTTATAAGCAATATAAAAGAGAACAAAACTAAACAAGAACATGCCAAATCTATTATAGAGCAGTGTAGCTGTGCATCCTTAATGATAAAAGTAATGACAAATAACTATGTTTTTATGGAGGGTTTAGGTGACTTTTCGTGATCCTGAATCAGCCACAAATGCATGTGTGGATCCAGCTCCAATCATTGATGGTAGACGGGCAAATTGCAATTTGGCTTCACTAGGACGCCCTCGTCCTGCACATCCTTTTGGTAAGAAGTTATTGTAAGAAAACTGATTATTGAAGTAAGCATAAAATTACGGGGGGTGGGGATGGCTTATTTAGGCAGCATATAATCAACTTCATGAAAAAACTTGTTTCATCCTAAAGGTTAACATGTGATTTAAAATAACCAAGAATAATCAGTTTGGTATAGGTACTTTCAAACTGCTTATTGATGTCAACTTGTTTCAGATAAATTCAACCAGATAAGCATAAACCTTTTCATAACTGCATATCTCTAGAATCTGATTTTTGGTTTTAAGCTACGAGAACTTGTTTTGGGTGGGGGTGGGTTTAAAGATGACTAGATGAGTACTTTGTTTGATGTGCTGAATGGTAGATAACTAACGCTTCAAAACTTCCTTTTTCTTACTTTTGTTTATTTATTTATTTATTTAATTTATTTATTTATTTTATAATTCTTTTGTTTATGCTGGTATCAGGACATATTCCACCACAATTACCTTATGTTGGAGGTGGGCAAACCGCTAGTGTGCCTACTATTGGAGGCTATGGCTACCAACAACCATTTTTTCACAATTACCGGCAAGGATTATCATATCCCTCATACCCGTAAGTTTTATTTTCCATATGCTTATATTCTCATCTAGTTGCTTTGTTATAAAAGTCTTTACAATATTTCATAAATGAATTAAGGTATAGCTGTATTAATATCTGTAATATTTTGAAGAGAGAATATTTCTTTTTTCTTTGTTGTAGGTATGGAATATATGGCCCAGAATACGTCTATCCACAGGTCAATATTCTTTTAAAATTGCTACTTGGTGGTTATAAATTTGGCACATTTCCATATGACTGGGTCCATTCAGGTCAAAAAGGCAAAATTAAGAAGCAATTAAACAATTGCAATTTCATATGTTTTTTTCTGAAAGTTTACATTTTTATAATATATTCTACATTTCTTGATATCATTTTTAATTATTTAAAACACCAATAGTATCTTATCTTCCCATTCCATAGTTATTAAATAAATTCATTGGGTTACTTACTGAATAAACAAAGAGAACATCGGCGTTGAGATGATTCTGCAGTAAAACCATTGTTTTCCTATTAAACATTCAGCGAAGCAAACTGTTATAAGTAATTGATAATTTATTTTATTGAATAGATATATATTAATTTATTTATTTATGATATTTCTACTCTTTCGTAAGAGTAAATATGATATATGAAATTTTGAACTTAAAAAGGGAATGTGTGAAATTAAACCTAAAAAATAGGATAAAAGTTCAAACACTTTGGCCAAAAATTGTTCCGGGTCAATGCGAACCTATTCAAAACGGTGCCAATATGACCCATCTTGACCCATTACCGACCCTCCCATCTAACCACCTCTAGTGCTATCAGTTAATAGGGAGTGTATGTGTATTACAAGCATTCTGTAAAGTTATTTACTTTAATTATAGGGCGTTTACAACCCGTATTCAGGTCAGCAGTATCTTCAAATATATGGAGCGGTTAACACACCGGCATATCCTTACAATCAAATGGGTCAAATTGCTCCTGGCGGTCATGGTTACACTGCCTTACAGGGTTACACATTGCCAGGTCATCAGATTGTGCAGTTTGGTGGAGCTAATGTAAATGCCACGACTACTTCATCTATTAGGACAATACAAGCAGCATATCCAACAGGCAGTTTGTTTTCAACCAAAAGATCAACATTTAACGATAATTATCTCGACCCATGTAAAAAAGCAAATCATTTTTGTATTTCAGGTGTTGTACCACCTGTTCAAGGACAGCAGTTTGTAATTTCAGCCCCCTCACCGCAGATTATGCCAGGTGGTGGTTCTGACCACAGTGCAGGATGAATATCTGATTAAAAGGTGTGTAAAATAACAAAAGTATCTGAAGAATTTATTGCTAATATTTGAGATGTCATGAGTGGGTGGGGATGACGGTCTGGTTGGATAACAGGTCAAAACAATATCATATCGTAAGTTGGAACATGAAAATTTTCAACACATGTCAAAATGAGTCTGTCAGTCAGGTTGATCCCCAAGGCAGTTAACACTTCTCTTTGATTTTATCAATTCTTTTATATAAATAATAGTTCATTAAATACTAGTACGAAAACTATGTTGTGGCCATAATAATCTTAAATTTTAATATACCTATTTTAGGAGGTTGTATGCTTTAAAAGTACATAATTGCCATCTTTAAAGAGTTTATTGCCCATTTGTAAGCTTTTTATGATGGTGGGTCTGGCTGGTTGTGTAAGGGGTTAAAACGGGTAGTGTTGGAACATGGTTGGGTCGTGCTGGTTGGGTAACGGACAAAACGTGTTTGTTCGGAGCATTTAATTTGTATAACATCTTTCTTGTCCTTTTTATTATATTAAAAAAATTAAATCATTAGCAGAAAATATAATCTCACAATAATAATAAGAAATTTTTATATAAGGATTCAAGGAGGTTAGGTTGTATACATCAAAACACATATTTGACGACTTTCGGCCGTTTTCCTTTTTAGCTAATACCCAATTGAGCCTCATGAGATAAATATAAGCCAAATTAATCCATAAATAAGTAAATTTGTGGAAATTGCTACCTTTAAAGAACTTATTGTCCATTTGGTAGCTTTGCATGATGGTTGGGTCGTGCTAGTACGGTAATGGGTCAAAATGAGTTTGTGTTGGAACATGTACATTTTTACAAAAGTCAAAATGGGTTGAGTTGACCGCAAATATTTTTTTATCTGTATTATTAATCTTTATAAATAATATATCTATTAAATATGATCACAAGAAACTATACTATCTGCAGTGATTTTCTGAACTTTTAATGTAACAATTTTAGAGACGGTAATGGTGTATGCATTAAAAATATATATTTTGGCCACTTTCAATGTGTTCCTCTTTTAGCTAATCTATTTGATTTGAACCATTCAACCCATTGGAGTTAAACATAACTCAAATCAACCCATATATAAGGATATGGTTGAAACTTGAAATAGACACATTTAAAAATAATTCTTTATTTATAAGCTCTGTATGCTGATTTGTTTGAGATATTTTTTTCAGGTATTTTTAGATTGCAGCAGGACTAAGAACGACAGTACTGCTACTTGAGTGGCGGGCTTCAATCTAGCCTTGCAAATTACTCGCTTTGCATTCTAGAGGTACAAACATTGTTCCGTCCATCAATAAATGTACTTTTCTTTTAAATTATCCTTTGAGCCCTTGTATAAAAGAAATAAAGGGGCCTGGCTTAGATATGACATAACCTTTTAAGGGTGTTTGGGATTTGCTTATTAAAAGTGCTTATCTGCTTATTGCTTTTAGAAGTAAGCATTTCGGAATAAGCTAAAAACAGCTTATTTCATTCACAAATAAGATACTTGGCTGGACAGAATTTTTAATATCAGGGGGTCCGTATATATACACTTATACAGAGTGTGTCAAAAGTTTTCCAATGGGGTATGTCAAAAAAATTGACATGGGTTGAGTATCATTTTGTATACCCGCTTCAATTTCTTTACGCACATGTAGAACCTTCCTATGATATAAAGAAATAATGATGCATATGATGCTTAAAAAGCCAAAATAATTTATATGCAGTGCCACTTTTTGGCATTAGATATTCTCCTGGATAAATGGATAATTGAAGAATACACGTGGGTTTGCTTTTGAAAAGGAAAAACTGCTAGTACCCATGATGTAAAGTCATTTAAAGGGGGTGTTTGGATGTGCGTCTTGAAAATGATTGTTGTGACTTTTAGAATCAGAATAGGATAATTAGATAATTGGTTGTGTGAAGCTAGGGATAGCTAGATACATATGTTATCTTGTGTTTATCTATATGATCAGTTTTCTTAATCGTATTACGGTTACCTTTACCCACACAGTTAAACCAATCAAATTGTCTGATGATTAATTTGTATAAAACATCCAGACACCCTTAAGACATTCTAATATTCTTATGCTTCACTTGCTCCGAGTAAAAGACTTCGATCTATTCAACGGTAAAATTAAAAACTGGGAAGCACAAGAAATATATTTTAGGGGCTAGTTTTGCCGTCTGAAGCTATTTTGTCAATGGGTTTTTATATTTTCCAATAAATTGTAAAAACTTGGGAAAAAAAGGGATCAAATAGGTCGACCGGGTCAAAGGACAATTAAAGTTTTTTTGAATGCTTAAAACCTTCTAAACAGCCTTACTAAAAAGGTTAGGTTCTTTTTTTGACAATATAGTTTTATAATCTTATTTAACACATATTATTTATTAGATTTAGAAAAAATCGACAGGCCAGTCCCGCCTGATCCATTTGGACCAGAATTAAAAGGTTCCCTGTTTAGGCCGGTTACCCTACCAGCTCGATCCGTCCACTTTGCCACCTGTATTACAGATATATTAGAATCTGGTTCTTATTTGTGTAATCACTGATCCAGTCAGAGACAACAAGATCTTGATAAAAGATATAGATTCTTTTGTGACCTTTGCAGCGTTGTCACTGGTAGGGTCTTTTTTTCATGAGTGGCCTTTGTTAAATATGATTTCTGGTGGTGGAGGTAGTGGGGTGGGGTGTGCTACTTGTTTCCATTTATAAATTATTGTGCTTGTGCTTCTTGGCCGCCCTACATGATTGTGGGACCCTAAATAGCAACAAAAATCAGCTTTTTTATTTTTGTTTATTTACTTGTGAAATACTGAAGTAGAGGTGGTGATGGGTCAGGCTGGTTTGACATGCACACACTTTTCATTCCTTTTTTTCTTGGATTAATTAATTTGTTTGATATAGTAATCCAGATGTTCAATATGAATGCATTTAGGGGATTGCATGTATCATAAATAGGCTTTGGGTATTTTTAACCTGTTTGCTCTTGGCTTTTTTTGACCCGCTGAGATGATTATTACCAAATCAACTGGTTCGAAGGTAAATGGGTCGAAATACCACCTCTAGGCAAAACAGTTGCAAAGTGCGGATCATTTTAGGCTAAAAGTAATCTCTCTATGGATCTTTAGACATGGTTTCTGGAACCGACTTTGGTTTTGATGATTGTTCTGGTTGACCTTTTGGAAAGTCGAACTGAACTACTATACACATAATAATAGACATGAATGCATGCATTTTTTTGTACCATACAAATTTGGTTGATGTTATTGTGTCGTGCAGGTCATTTTTACCAGAGAAATCATGTTTGTGGAAATCCCATGATGTGAATCGACTCTTTTGCCCCTCTCGCTCTGCCAGTGTCACGAGGGAAAAAGAACTTGCCATTAAAGCTGGAATAGGTTTCCAGCATGCATTTGAATCAGCATACACCATTCATGTTAGGTTAACGAACCCATCATTTTCTGTTTGTGTATATACATTGATCAAAGTCATATATTGGTCAAAGTCAATGGTGCTCTGTCTGCACCAGTGCTCATGTTTTTGTTTTTGGTGTGTATTTATGACAAAGTAGAGCCTGGTTTTCAAAGGGTGAAAGTCCAGGATCTTGTTGTCTTAGAAAAAGAAGAAATGGAATTCTGACATGTTTGTGTTTGAATGCATGATAAGTCTAACTATTACAACAATAAATCTTTTCAATTGATTATTGTAATATAGGCTGGTGGGTTCACGGGTTAATACGGGTGGTTTTAAAATATATCCTTAATTCATTATGTTTCTGTTACGTGGTATATCAGTTGGATTTTGGATAAACAAAACCATGTCCTAAAATGATTATAACAAAAAGAAAATGGTAGGAAAAGATATGGTATAAATTTTATAACTTGGATTGGATCTTATAAAGAATTCTAGTCTACTTAATGGTCCATAAGTTTGCACATGTGACATGTCATGCATAAAAAATGTGAGAATAGCCTCGGGGATGGTTCATCCAATACACACCCCTTGCATGAGTTGGGGACTACATCATAACAATTTATATTAAGAGTAAAGTGTTTATTTTTTCCTCATTGGTTTGGTATTAGTTTTGCCTTTTTGAGTCCCTATGTTCATATTTATGTTATTTGTGTTCTTGAATTATACTCTGTTGTCATTCATGTTCTTTTGTAGAACGCCGTTTGTTTTAAATGTTTAAACCCTCACGTGACCTTCAAATGAGGGGTAATACCATCCTTTCTCACATCATCGTCTTTTTATATTCTTACTTCCCGGTCGTAATGAGATCGTCGTATTGATGATAAAAACCCTGCTCTCAAAGTTAAAGATGTGTGCCACCAATGTCATTTGCTTTTGTGGGTCAACAACCGAGGTTTGAACTTCCTAGACTACTACAAATCCCGGCTGTCGTTTTCATTGTTGTGTCTTAGGGTGTCGGTTTGTTAGCTGGGCGGATCTGATTGTGTGTCCAAGTAGTATCATAGCTCGATTGCTTACATCAGTGAACAAGCATGAGACAGCTTCAAAAAAATTGTTTGTTGAAAACAAAAGACTGAAGTATGTTTTGGTTATGAGTTGGGTGTTCTTTGTTTTCTATTTAATGATGTATTGATGTCTGTCTTTTGGATGTTTATATTAGATAAGGTTAAGATGTGGAGGTATATTTTGGTGTCTTTAAGATCCTTGTAACTAAAGTTAGTTGTCTTTGTAATGTCCATGTTTCTACAATGAAAGTAGTGTTTGTTTATATTGTATGCCTTGATTGAGTAATGTGTAATCACAATTTTTGCATACCATGATTGTTCATGGCATACTTGCAAACCAGTATCAATTGAAGTTAACAATACCAAATGCAGGTTTTTAAATAGCAACCAACCATTTTACCAAATATTCCACAGAATGTTTAAAGCATACAATCATTGAAATATTCAAAAAACAACACAGCCATAGACAATATTGGTTAGAACTTACCCACCATGATAATAGTTTTCTTAAGAGAACAATAGAACTATGAAAAGCAACATATTTAAGCATTCTACGAAGCTTGTGGAGTGTACTTGCAACATTGTCTGAACCACCCTGACCTTTGCAAATCCTAGAATCGTAGCCACTTTTTTCTTTTTTTTTTCTTTTTTTTTGGCATTTATCACAATGTTTAAAGTGCTTTTTCCTTGTAATTTTTCGTAGCTCGTGGAAGGACTGTAAGACAATCCCAGGAGAGTCAGTGCCAATTTATGATTCCTAAGTCATGCGCTACCGCAAAGTCAAAAAGCTCCTTGCCGCCTTCATTCCTAAGGCCATACCCGAAGCCTCCATGCACCAACTGAAGTGGTCATTGTCCTTACCGATGTGCCCATTAAAGTCTCCTCCTATGCATATTTTCTCGTCTCTAGGTATGTCGCCCATAACGTGATCTAAGCTCTCCCAGAACTTTTTTCTTTCTGTTTCTCCTAGTCCAACATGTGGAGCATACGCACTAACTACTGCCACTACTTCATCCCCTATTACTATTCTTAACAGCATAATTCTATCATCGTATCTTCTTACCTCCACTACATTATCTTGGAGTTCCTTAGCAACTAGAAACCCTACTCCATTTTTCGTTCCGTCCGACCCTGAATACCATAGTTTGTAACTATTGTACTCTGTTGCTCTCCCACCCCTCCATCTAGTCTCTTGGAGACACGCTATCTGGACCCTACGTTTACTTAGCACATCAATTAGCTCTAATAACTTACTAGTTAGGGTTCCTACATTCCACGATGCCACTCTTAATCTAAAATCCTTTTTCCTTGTATTCGCACCTCTCGTCACCGAACATGATCTCGGAGCAGCATAATGACACCTGCTGTCTATATTACCGCACTAACACCTTAACGACCGCTAAAGACAGGGCCACAAAACAGGAGGTGAACAAACACAAGCCAAACAATGCTTTAAACGGAACAAACACAGGTATTAGCGAAATATAATCAACAGAAGCACCCAAAATTAATCCAGATTGTGAATGCACGCACACAAGAAATATCAGTCAAATGATGCACCATTAATAATCAGAGAACACACCAATTTATGAGACAGAAATATAGAAAACACAGAATTAATCCATTCAAAACAGGCCAACGATGATTCTACATGCACCTAGGATTTATGTATGCTATGTGTTGTATGATTTATTGTGTACTGTAGGATATGTGTTGCATGATTTATTGTATGATGTCCTGCTACCGATATGGTTTTTTGTATACTGTATGATATGTGCTGAATGTTTTATTGTATGTTATCTTGCTAAACAGTATGACTTTTGCTATTGAGTCGGGGGTCTCATTGGAAGCGGTCTCTCTACCTAACAAGATAGAGGAAAGACTCGCCTACACCTACCCTCCCCAGACCCTGCTCTTGAGTGGGATATACTGGGTTTGTTTGTTTGTTTGTTTGTTTGTTTTTTTTCCTTGTAATTTTTCGTACTTCTCTAGCTTGCATACTAGCTCATCTTATGACTTCCTCCTCTGATTTTATGGGTCTATCATTTGTGTGTGATTCTTAGGAGGTGTGAGTTTTGTATGGCATTCAGATGGTGTCCAAAGATCAGTTCTATTATATGGTTCAATTGTATACCGGTAAACTTTCTTCCATGTATCCAACCAGTAACCTCATCCCCCTTGTTTCTAAGATCCCAACCTCTAAGCCATTCACTAACAAGTTCCAATTTGCAGCTATTGCATGCTTGCAAGGTATGCCGATCAATTCCCACTTCCTACAACAACAGGTTTTGTTATGCCATCAACTACACGTTTGTCTACCAAGGACCACTTACCTACCATGTAAACAATGTTTTGTAACACATCGACCATTAATAAAAGCTAATCCCATTGCATTAAGACACTTAATTAGTAATTATTTCCTTTGCCATAATTACATTGTACTATGATGCTTCACATTTCATTGCATAACTGCTTTGTTACAGAGGGTGTCAATGGTCATGTACCTTTTGCTATCAGTTTATGCACAACAATCCTTTTCATTAAGTACTCTCTTATGTACTCCAAACGTGTGATTGTTGGCTTGTCTCTAGCTTTAAGTAGCTGTCTGTTGAACACTTAACACCAGTTGTTTAATATCACATCACACTTGGACCTCCCTGTTTAACATAGCATGAATATTTAATTAAAAACTGTAATTGTTTGGCAACATCTGATTGAATAAGTGCTGAATGAATAAGAGGGTCTGAACCAGTAAGAGGTCTGAACCAGTAAGAAATCTGAATGAATAATTGTATTTGGTTGTAAAAAGGAAAGTTTTAATTTAAAACACCACAACCACAATTCACTCATCACCGTCTCTCTCACTTTCTTCCCGATGTCACATTTCAAACCCTAATTCACTCATCACTCATCTCTCCGATGTCTTCCCGGCGGCTCATCGCCACCCTCCTCCGCTCCTCCCTCCGCCACCGCCACCACTCCACCAGCGCATCTTCGCTCACCTCCGCCGCCCGATCCAGAGATGGGTTCGAGTGGTTCGATGGGTTCGATGGGGGTCGCGATTGCTTCCCGGTGATGATGATGATGAGGGTCGCGGTCGACAGAGGGATGGTGAGGGTGATGAGTTCGATGGGTTCGATGGTTGCTGGTCAGATGCAGAGATGGGTTCGAGTGGTTCGATGGGTTCGATGGGTTCAATGGGTTCGAGTTCGATGGTGAGGGTCGCGGTCGACAGAGATGATGAGTTCGATGGTTTCGATGATGCAGATGCAATTTGGTCGATGGTGAGGGTGATGAGGGTCGCGACATAGATCTGACTCGGGTCAGATTCAAGTTCACCTCTGATTGAATAAGAGGTTCGGTCAGAGCAGCCCCTTATTAAGAGGTATCAAACCAAACGACCCATGTCTGACCGAGTCAGACATTAAGGTCTGACCAGCCTCATTAAGAGGCAAACAAACAGCCCTAATTACAAGTAGAGATGAAGTATTAGCACTGAAATGTGATCTTGCCTAGGACTTTGTTGGAATCTGTGTCAACCTATCATGTAGAGTTTAGTCTTGTTTTCTAATTACTTCCATTACCTTGTTAATATGAGGTATTGTTGTAGCAGTTACACACTTTCATAACATGTCCTTGTATTGTTAGGCTATCATGTTCTCATGAACATGTCTCAAACAATATAAATGCTCACACTAGGAAATACAATTGAGATTGCCGGTATAAGCCCCTAACATGGTACATAAAGTATGTAGTTAATTAAAACACCACAAGATATGATTGTTATAATACAGATCTAACTTATTAGTGGGTTCAGTTTATCTAGCAATAAAACTGATTGTGCAGAGATTAACTTCTCTTGTTTGGAGACAAAGATGCTCATCAACTAATGTTTTTACAACAAATATATCATCTTCAGTCTTCCTAGAACAATGTAGAATCCAAGGGCAAGTGGGGACTAGGTAATTTTTTCTTTTTTCCTTTAATTATGTCTCGCCTATTTTACTTGATTCCCCTTTTTGGTCCCCATTATCATTTACTATCATTTTGGTCCTGCCTATTGTGCCACCTACCACAAACAAATTCAGGCTTTGGTCCTTGATACACGATTCTAAATCTTACTTTATCAGTTTTCACAATAAGTAGTTGTCTTCTAGTGTTAACTGCATAATAATTTCCAAGAGATGTGATCTGGATCTTCTGTGTTATGCTTTGACCAACCTAAAATGGGCATGGAACTCCATCACTTGATTCTATATACTTCTCTTTTTTTCAGCTTCTTCAAAATTGACTTTAAAGGGGGATTATCCTCATCAGTAAGACTTTCACACCTATTACTATCAAAGTATATATTATCTTCTTCACTTACATCCTCATCTTTACTTTCATCCTCATTCTGAACAATAAATGTATATTCTGCAATGTTAACATTAATATCTTCAACAATATTGTCTTCATCGATTATAAAGTCAGAGTCATCAGATTCAGATTCAGTTCCATGATCATTTGGTACATCTTGTGGTTTAGGTCCTCCACTATCCTCCCAACACTTCTTGTCCTGCTTGTAAACTTTGATGATCAATATATACCTAAAGAAGTTTAGTTGTCTCCACACATTAGCACATCTTACTAACTTCTGCTTGGTCTAACAAATCACTAAAAGCATATTCCAAGTCCAATCCAAAAGTCCTATAATACAATGGAACTACTTCATCATCCATATAACCTATGGTCTTAAACATTTTCCCTAACTCCTAAATTGATAATTCAATTGCATCAACCATATCAATGTAGTTAATTCAGCCATTAACATAAGTCTTTCCTGGAAAATTGACAAATTGACAACCATGGTAGAATTTAATGGAAAACCATATGGGATCTTGTGATATTATGATAAAGAAACAACACTTGTTGGTCAAAATTTTAAAAAAAGACACTATCTTTGAGCAAAATCCAAAAGAACACTTACAGTACCCCTTCAAAAGGATCAAGATCATTGTTTGAATATGATCCACGGAGTTCTCATTGATGAAATTCCATAGTGTGCAGGTAGTGTTGAGCTGCAAGCATTGAACAAAATCGCTGAAGATAATCTTTGAATTTGAACTATCATGTGCGGGTATGGTTTAAGAGACGATGATATGAGAAAGGATGGTATTACCCCTCGTGTACATGTCATGTGAGGGGTTTTAGCATTTAACACATACGGTGTTTCCAAAAAAGACAGGGACTCATATAGCAAAATTTGAACATAGGGACTCAACAGGCAAATCTGATACCAAACTAGGGATAAAAAACACTTTACTCTATATGGGAGATCATCCTATGATAAGATACTGCAGGACCAGTTAGGAGAGGTCAATATAATCAGTCTCATAAGCAGAGGAGACTTAGAACACTTATTCAAATAGGGAACCAGGATTGAGTATGAGATGCAAAGAACACAAGCAAACAAGGAGACAGAACTCAAGAACAATATATATGGTTTTCAAGAATGATGTATATTAATCTCAAGTTCTTTTACAAGTGTTACAATGCATAAAATAATATACAAGACCCTGAGATACTTTATACTACATCCTACAACCTGCTATACTTTGAAAGCCAGTTGGAAGCATTGATAGACAACACAATCAATGTAGAGTCAAAAGGCAGATTGTCTTTTGACTAGTGACTATGACATGCCATAGCTCACATCCTAATATATTACAATAAGGATAAAAATACATAAAGTAGAAAGTTACAGACTCCTAGACCTCAATGTACAGTTGTAAAAGCATGAACCTTTTCACCAACTCATGCAAGTTGGTGAGTCTTCAGAGTTGCAGCGGAAAGTGGATTAACTTTATACAAAAGTACATCCGATAAAAGCATATTCTCCTCTGTCTTTGGAAGAAATCAGTATTCTCTTCATTTGAAGCTTCAGAAGACTTCATCTTTTGGCTTTGGAAGATTTGGTCTTTGGCTTCAGAAGATTTTACACATAGAATATTTTTTATGCAGAGTGTAAAAATTCCGAAGCAACTTCTACTTTGTACATAGTGCATGCATGCAGGAAGCCTTGGGTTGTTTTGGTTGCCTCAGTCTTCTTATATAACCTTACAAACTCCCCCTAGGCTGATGCTACCAAAACAGAGAAGATTGAACATCAGTTGATAGTCCTCATCTGGATCAAAACCATTCTTTTCTTTATCATTTGGTCAGGATCCTTCAGACTCTCATAATACCTTCTCATGTCATGGATATCATGTAGAGGTAGATCAAGCATGTCTTTCCAGAAGTAGACATCTTGACCACCTGTCTGGATTAGTAGCAAAAGTCCAAGACAGGATGGGTTTTCCAGTTGCAAGAGGCTGTGCCTGAGTAGGAGTTGATTGAGCAGCCTCTTGTTGCACTTCCGCAGGATGCTTTGACTCATCCTAAGGTCTTGAGGAGGATGCCTTTGGCTTCTTATTGGATACACTCTTCATGTCCATCCTTTTCTTCCTTTTTGGTGTCTTTAACTGAGAGGGCTGTTCTTAAGTACCAGGTTGTTCTGTGGTGCCTCTCTTAGTTGGATTTTCTCTAGTAAGTGATGGTTATTTATGGCTATGTGAGTTGTCTTGAAGTGGAAGGTGTGGGTTCAACACTAACTGGTGCTCTAAGTTGTCACCTTGAGCAATGAGCTCTAACATTTTTGGGACTAGGGCTGTTTCTACCCTGAGAAGCCTACAGTAGGCTTTCTTATAGTTTTAAAGATGCCGGACTTCATCTGTCCTAATTTTAGAATATTACCTATTCCCCTCAACTGTGAATCCAGTTCACAGTTGAGAATATGCTAGACATATCTAGGAAACATGTAATACTCTAAAGAGTCCAAGTTTGCAAGTAAATTAGTGTACACAAATTATGAATACCTAAACTTGACCCTATGAACCATCCCATGGACTATAAAAGAGAGGTCTTCTGGAATTTGGTCCCATACTCCATGTTTGTTAGACAAGCTGTGGATGATAACATGAAGGATGTACTTTCATTGAGAGGATACCTTCCCTTTTCTAAAGGTTTTGATTAAGAAGTCACCTTCGTAGCCCATCTGCTCAAAAGATTGTTAACAACATATTTGGGAAAGGACAATTCACCTTTTACATCATCCAGCTAAAGATGAGTGTTTATGGAAGCGGGAGTAATGAAGATTGTCCTCCCCTACACTGTGGCAGACAATGCCTTCTTCCCATCCATGGTGACCTCTTCGCAGGTCCTCTAAAAGTCCAGAAGTTGATCCTCATAGAGGGGAGGATCAATTGTAAGGGAGGTGAAGTAGTTAGATACAGAAAGAAAGTGGCAAACCTCTGATAAACATGGATCTTTCTCAGAGTTCAATAGAGTAACTTGATTTTGTTGCATGTGAAGATGCATGGAAAAATCATGCTGGTTTCTGCGATCAACATTGGCCATTTGAGGTAGCTTTGAGGTGAAGAAATTAGAACAAAGACGGTGAGTGGGTGAATTTAGGTTAGAGAAGTTGCCGATGAAGAAGATAGTGAAAAGGGGGGAACCGTTGAGTATATTTATATGACATAGACTTAAGACAAAGTTAATGCAAAAGAATAAATTTGAAATCTGAATGTCGGTCCCACCTCTGAGAAAGTGCCCAAAAAGGTAGTTTTCTTGGAAGCCGAAATTCTTCCGAAGTTATTTTGTCTTTGGAAGTTTTGTGAAAAACTTCCCAATCTAAATTTTGAATTCGGAAGATATTTCTTAGCTTTGTGAAAATTTGCTTCGGAAGAAAAATTACTTAAGTATTTTCTCTTCCTAGGCATATTTGATTTCGGAAGATATTAAAACTTAGGATGTTGTTTATTCCAGAAGGAATAAATCTACCGAGATGTAATTGCTTTTGAAAGAAATTTTGTCTTCAATGCATATAAGTACTTAGAAGCATATTTTGGATTCGAAAGAAATATCAGTATTTCTTCCGAAGGTAAACTACTTATAAGTAGTTATCTTATTTGATGACTTAAAATTATTTAAAATTTTCAAATTTCTAAGGAATATCATTTAAAAAAAATTTCTCCCAAGATAAACTGGGCTTATGTAGATGATTGTTTTAGACAACTTAGGACACACAATTCCTTTTAGAAATAATATTGAATTAAGTTTTAAGAAAATTTAATTAAGGTTAATCATCCCAATAGCTGATATAAGATATTTAAATCTCTATTCATCAAAAGCCTTTGTAAACATATCAACATATTGTTTATTTACGTTAACTTTGACTAGTTTTATCAATACCTTTTCATAATTATCTCTATTTAGATGATACCTTATGTTGATGTGTTTTTTCCTTGAGTGATGCACAGGATTCTCTGTGATAGAGATAGGACTGTTGTTGTCTATATGGATGGGAGTCTCTTTGAAGTTATACCCATCGTCAGGATTCTCTGTGATATAGATAGGACTGTTGTTGTCTATATGGATGGGAGTCTCTTTGAAGTTATACCCATCGTCTAGCATCTGATTCTAAATCCAAAGCACTTGAGCACAACAACTAGTAGCAGCAATGTATTCAGCTTCAGCAGTTGATGCAGATACACATGATCCTTTCTTGCATTGCCATGAGACTATTCTTCCCAAGGAATTGACATCCCCTAGATGTAGACTTTGCAGTCATGTTGCAGCCACCATAGTCACTATCTGTACAACATATAGATTAAAGTCAGAATTCTTTGGATACCGAAGGCCTAGCTTAAGGACACCTTTGAGATATCTATGAATCCTCTTCATAGCAACCAGGTGTGACATCTTAGGTTTGGCTTGATGACTTGCACATAGGCACGTAGCAAACATAATATTTGGTCTGCTGGCTATAAGTTACATGAGAGACCTAATCATAGTCCTGTAAATATGTTCATCTTGACACTTCCCCTCATGATCAGGTCCAAAGGAGTGGTTTCTTGCTATGGGTGTCTTTGCAACCTTACAATCAGTCATGTTGAATCTTGTAAGTATGTCCTGTACATACTTTGACTGACTTATGAAGATGCCATTATCAACCTGCTTCACTTGAATTTTTAGAAATAAATTGAGTTCCCCCATGGCACTCATTTCAAATCTATTCTTCATCATCTACTTAAAGTTTTTGCAGAGCTTTGGATTAGTTGACCCAAAGATAATGTCATCGATATATACTTGAACTAACATTAAGTCATTTCCTGTTCCCTTAATGAAGAGAGTTCCATCTATAGTACCTCTATTGTAGCCATGCTGATAGAGATACTGAGATAGTGTCTCATACCACTTCCTTGGAGCTTGGTGCAATCCATAGAGAGCTTTATCAAGCTTGCAGACATAATCAGGATGATCTGGGTCTATAAAGCCAGGTGGTTGTTTTACATACACCTCCTCATCAATCACCCTATATAAGAAAGCACACTTGACATCAAGTTGGTAGACCTTGAAGTCCTTAGATGAAACAAATGCCAGGAATATCCTAACAGCTTCAAGTCTTGCTACAGGAGCAAAAACATAAGTGTAGTCAATTCTTTCTTCTTGTGTGTACCCTTTAGCAACTAGTCTTGCCTTGTTCTTGATGACAAGTCCTCTATCATCCTTTTTGTTCCTAAAAACTCACTTTGTTCCTATGATAGTCTTCCTTTGAGGAAGAGGACATAGGTTTCACACCTTTTGTCTTTTGAATTGAAGCAACTCCTAGTGCATTTTTTCAACCCAACTTCCATCCTTTAAAGTCTCATCAACTTTCTTAGGCTCTATCTGAGATAAGAAGCAAAAGTATAGACAAACATTTTTGTATGGGTTTGTCCTCTTCTTCTCACCCTTTAATCAACATCTCCAATGATGTTTGTGGTAGGATGTGACTTATGGATACTAAGTTGAGGGATCACATCAAGTTGATTGGATAAATCTAAATTGGTAAAGTTTAGATATGGCAATGAAGTGTCTCCTACCATATCAACACACTTATCAAGAGAAGCTTGATCCAATAAGTGTGTGACATCATTTATGCTGTCTTTAATGGAGTGATTATCAACATCAAGAAATTCTTGATCACTATCACCACTACCATTTCCTCCTACATTTGAAACTCCTTCATTTGAGGTTTGCACCTCTGAGCTGGAATTTGTAGGCACCTTAGATGTATTAGCTTGATTTGTCAATGTTATGCTGATAGGAACTCCATTTGCAGGGTTAGTTACCATTGGAGCTGAAGTAGTATTATTGCTTGGTCTTCTCAGCTTAAATCTTGGGTCAGGATCTCCTGTTGATAAGTTATCTATAGATCCTAAAACATTCTCATAAGATTTGTTAAAACAGTTGGTAACTAAATCAAGATCAAATAGCCAGTCTGGACCAGAACCTTTCACACAGGGAGTGTGCTCGTTGAAAATCATATTGATTGATTCTTCAACTACTCTAGTTTTGAGATTATATACTCTATAAGCCTTAGCTTGAGAAGAGTATCCAATAAAATGTCCATCATCTGATTTCTTAGCAAACTTAACTACCTGATCTTTGGAATTCAAGATGGTGCAAGGACATTCAAATAATCTGAGAAAACTAATGAAAGGTCTCTTTTTGTACCACAGTTCATATGAAGTCCTACCATGAGTCTTAACTACTAAAACTCTATTCTGCGTATAGCAGGCAGTGTTAACTGCCTCAAGTGATGGGCAGTTTAGAGTCAGACAATATAGTTCTTGCAGCTTCAATAAATGTCCTGTTTCTCCTCTCTGCAACATCAATTTGTTGAGGAGTCATGAGAACGCTATATTCTCTTGTAATACTCTTTTCATAATAAAATGTGTCAAGAATTTGGTTCTTGAATTCAGTTCTTTGATCACATCTTATGGTCTTGACCTTGTGATCACTTTGATTCTTAATTTTCAAAATGAAGTTCTTTAAGATTTTAGGAGTCTTATCCTTAGTTCTAAGGAAGAATACCCAAGTGAATCTTGTGAAATCATCTGTGATCAATAAACAGTATAAGATCCTTCCTCGACTCATTACACTGGTGGGGCCAAAAAAGAACCATGTATAATAAGTGTAGGGGAGTAGTGATGGAGTTCTTTTTCTTTGGCTTCCCTTTCAGGCATGCAACATAGTGATCATCACTTGTAAACTCTTTCTTTGGCATTCAAGTTACCAAATTATTCTTAATTAACTTATTCATATTCCTAAAGTTTACATGACACATTCTTTTATGCCAAAGGAAACACTTATCACTATTTGCTTTAGATAGAAAGCAAGAAACTTCTCCTGAAGGGGATGTTTTCTGCAAATCCATCTTGTATATGTTTCCTTTCTGGGGTGCTCTAAGCAGAATATACTTTTAAGTAATAACCACCCCGGGCTTGAGAACAATGCACTCATACTTAGTAAAAACATGTTATGTCTCCCGTCATAAAATTAGGATACACTCAGTAAATTATACCCAAGCTCCTTAACAAAGTTTACCTTTTCAATAATTTATGACCCTGCCCTTTCCTGTAATATAACCTCCTACTTCTCCTCCAAAAGTAACTGGCCCGCCATCTATTTTCTCAAAATCTTGAAGCAAAGAGCCATTGTCTATCATATGCCTGGAACTACCATTGTTAATGATCCATACATTTCTTTTAATCTTTAGTTGTTCCTGCACAAAAACAAGAAAGTTAGTTACATTTGGAAACCTAAGCCTCATTGGTCTTGGGCTCTTAAAAATGGACTGAGACAATGCAATAGTAATTGATCCTATGTTAAGACTTTAGGGATCATTTGCTATTGTCAATGAAGAACTTTCATTCACACAGTCCTCCTTTATCTTCCACACCATCTTTGGAAGATTAGACTTGACCTTCAACACTTTGGAAGTTTTTACAACTTCAGAAGTTTTGGAGACTGATGCTTCAGAAGAGTTTGCTTTCACAACATCAAGTTTTTGTACTTCAGAAGTCTCCTTTCTTCCGAGACCAAAAAATCTTCTGAAGGCAAGTTTTCACTTGTCTTCATTCCCATTCTGGAGCTTCTGAAAAAGAAAAATATTTTTCTTCCGAAGTTTTCTTCTTCTTACTCCTCTCAGAATTCTTCTTCTTGATTATGTTGATAGTACTTTTGGGATTGTAGATGAAATCCTTAGCAAGATGAGAAGTACTGCCACACATAATGCAATCAATTTGCTTTCTTCTGAGAGTGTTCTTGTGAATGAAAGACTGAGTTTGATCACTATCCTTCTTCATCCCCATCTTTTCATATATTGTAACAAGCTTCTTAGATGAGTCTTGTTTTTAAATGTGGATGGTTCATGCTGTGTAGCAGTGGTATACAACTGATCAGCCTTTATTCCTTCACTGGGATGAGTTGAATATGAACTTAAACTCCTGGTATTAGAGTTCACAGTTGAATCCATAGTCTTCACCACTTCAAACCCTATAGATATAAAAATTTGTTTCTGCTTGGGGTTGAAAGTGGCCTTGATATCTTGAGCTTTCTTTGATCTTCTTTTAGTTGCTCGGATCAAGTTCTTTCTCTTTAACTTTGTCATCCCTTGTTTCTTCCTCTCCTCAGGAGAATAGTGACACTTGTTAGGATGATCTTCTTCACTCTTCACCAATATATCCTTCACTATCTCCTCTTCATCACTGGGGTCCATGGATGGAAGCTCATCTTGACTAGTTCCACACCTAGGAGATCTTACAGTTAATAGAGTGTGTGGAGGAGATATCTCACTAGATCTCAGTCCCTATTTGTTTTGAAAACACACTTTGGCATGCAGGGATGAGGATATTATGCTCTTAAAGGTATCTTTTTCAAGAAAATGTCTTTTTGCCTTGGCTTTGCTGATCACAAGCTCAGCCTGGCAGTCAGTTAACTTAGTGATCAGATCCTTAATTTGAGTCCTGTAGTTAGTATGCTCATGTTTAAGAGTTGAAATAGTTTTCTTTAAGTCTTCTATTTATAATTTATACTCATTTTCAGCTCTTTTGAAATCAGATTTTAAGATGTTCAAGGACTCAAGATCAGATCTCATCTCTTGATTATAGGACCTATATCTATTTACTTTAGCAATGCATTCTAGGGTACAAAGATGTTCCAATACCTCGGCTTTATCAAGATCTGCCATCAATGCTTGGTTTGGAGACACATCTTCAACATGGAAACTTCAATCAAAGCCTCCTTTTTCAACAGCAACCACAGCTTATTGCTTGAGCTTCTCAGTATGTGGAGTTCCTTCAATGTAGTTTGGCTTGGGTTGTGCTTGACCACCATTAGTCCTGGGTGCCTTGCACTCCCTAGAAAAGTGTCTATTCTGGTCACAGTTGTAACACTTCATATTGCTTTTGTCCAGCCCAAACTTTCCACTAGACACATTCCTGGGAAACTTCCCCCCTGTCCTCTTGTAGAATTTTTTGGCTCTATGAGTGAAAAGAGCCATTTGTTGGACTATATCCATATACTCTAGATCATTTGGATGGATACAATCTAAATCTTCAAAGGCTTGTAATGAGCTTGTCTCTTGGAATAGGCTTCCTTGGATGTAGCTCTCCCTTGGTGTCTCTAGGAAGGTGATACTGGGAAGGTGATGAATGGACCCTTTGGTGAGTTATCAGGGTAAGAGATAAGATGGTATTATGGTTCTCTATAATCCCTTTCAACCACATGCAGGGTAGAACTCTACTGATTGCTATAACTACCAGATGGATTTTGCTTGTTCATTTCCATCTGGTAGCCACTGAGTATGCCATATAACTCAGTGAGAGTAAGGGTCTTGGGATTTTCAATCCTCTTAATGACCATATAGTAGTATGTCCAGTCTAGGGAGAGAGGACATGAACTTCCTTACAATATCCCTGTTCTCCAACTTTACTCCAACATCCACTCGAGTATCCACAATCTTAACATATCTTGAGTATTGTTGAGTCATGGTTTCACCTGTTTTGAAAGTGAAATTCTCAAACTGCTGCTTCAGAAGGTCTTTCTTGTTTTCTTTGGCTTCATTAGACCCCTCATACATTAGCTTCAGTGCATCCCACAGTTGCTTGGCAGTCTTGCACTTCTTGAAGCCTCTGTAGATGGCATTTAGAAGAGCAGTTTAGAGAGTAGTCATGACCTTTTGATCTACATCTATTCTTTTTCTATCTTCTTTAGAGTAGTTAGCCACTCCTTTTGGTATCATAACACCTCCAGCAGTAGCTAAAGAGGTGCATGGAATGTAAGTTGCTGAGCTAACAGACTCCCACATCTTGCTGTCTTATGATTTGATGAAGCCTTCCATTCTTAAGCATCAAGTAACAAAATCATCAGGAGTGATCAGTGGGGACTTTAACATGGTACCAGTTTCCATATCAGACTTAGAAGCTACCACTTGAGATGTTAAGTGTTTTGTGAGAACTAAGGAGATTTAAAATGGTGAGATGTTACAATCAAGAGCCTGGCATGCTCTGATACCAATTGCAGGACCGGTTAGGGGAGGTCAATACAATTAGTCTCATAAGGAGGAGAGAGTTAGAACACTTAACAAATCAAATAGGGAACCGAGTTTGAGTATGAGATACAAAGAACACAAGCAAATAAGGAGACAGAACTCAAGAACAATATATATGGTTTTCAGGAATGATGTATATTTATCTCAAAGTCTTTTACAAGTGTTACAATGCATAAAATAAGATACAAGACCCTGAGATACTTTATATACATCCTACAACCGGCTATACTTTGAAAGCCAGTTGGAAACATTGATAGACAACAAAATTAATGTAGAGTCAAAAAGCAGATTGTATTTTGACTAGTGACTATGACATGCCATAGCTCACATTATAATATATTACAACAAGGAGTAAAGTACATAATGTAGAAAGTTACATACTCTAGATCTCCATGTACAGTTGCAAAAGCATGGACCTTTTCACCAACTCATGCAAGTTGGTGAGTCTTTAGAGTTGCAGCGAAAAGTGGGTCAACTTTATATAAAACTACATCCGAGGAAAACATATTCTCCTCTATGTTCGAAAGAATTCACTGTTCTCTTCATTTGAAGCTTCATAAGGCTTCATCTTTTGGATTCGGAAGATTTGGTCTTTGGCTTCAAAAGATTTACACTTAGAATATTTTCTATGCAGAGTGTAAAACTTCCAAAGCAACTTATACTTTGTACATAGTGCATGCATGCATGAAGCCTCGGGTTGTTTTGGTTTCATTAGCCTTCTTATGTAAGCTTACAGATACATATGTCATGCATATCTATAAGTAGCAAGCATCATGTGTTGTTTACATCATGTACTTTCTTATAAACACACACACACACAGACTCTCTCTCTCTCTCCCCTTTTCTTTCTATATGTAGATTACTTATTCTCGCTTCATATGGTAGTCTACGGGAGATATCTTTTTGTGGTGCCCTTTTGGTGGTGGTTCATAATCAATCAAGCATTGACAAACACTTAAACACCTAAGGTTTAAGAAAACTGTTAGATCTAGAGAATATAGGTCTAGATCAATTTGTATAGGCTTAGAACTTTAATCAATTCTTGTAATAAATGATTGTAACTGATTATCAGTATATATATATATATATATGCATTGAGTATGATGATAGGCAAAAACAATATACTTGGTGAATTATTGCAATTGGCTAAGTGTAAGAAAGATCTACGGAAGAACAAGAACTGCGGAAGACAAGATTCCTACGGAAGAACAAGAACTCCTGCGGAAGACAAGTTTCCTACGGAAGATGAATACACTTGTATGAAATTGTCAAATTCAACAAGTCATCAAGTCAACGTCAATTTCAAATCCCAAGAGATCCGGTGTTTCCTTAACAGACTCATAATTGTCTATAAATATGAGTCCTAGGTTTCACAATTCGTAGAACACAATTTAGCAATATTACGGTTGTCGACTATCACATCATTGTGCAACCCTAGCCCCCGTCACATCAACAACAACATCAATTCGATTGAAGAAATCATTATTCATAGTTTTATAATTATTCTTTTGTAATCATTACTCAATATTAATGAAATACATTTGAATCAATTATTTTGTTCATATTTACTGTGTCTTTGTGATTGTGTTCTTCAATTAACAATTAACATAATTAAACAGCAATTAATGATTATTCCGCGCTCATTAACTTGTCATTTTTTAAATACTGATAATTCCTGAATTGAGATCCTTAGATTCACATGTGGTATTAGAGCCAAGTGCTCATTGATTTAGATCAATTGATCTATCAGTATTAAAATTGTTTAATTGTCTTTTAAACAACTAATTCGGAGACTTATCATTCAGCAAGAATTATCTCATTACTTGATTGATTTAGATTTATATTCACATCAATTGAATACTAGATCTGAGTCTTTGATAAATTTATCTACTTTAACTTTCAGAGTTAAATTCATAATATTCAATTAAAAATGAGTACTTTTGGTGGATCATATCAACCACCAAAGTTGTAAACAAAAGTTGATTTTAAATCCTGGAAAATCAAGTTCAGGAATCATGTGAACTACACTGATTCTGACTTGTGGGAGTCCATCACTAAAGGTCCTTATATTCCACCCACTCTTGGGCAGGATTATAATGATATGAATCAACCAATCAGCACCAAAGATCTGTCACCCGATGATGTCAAAAAGTTCAAAGTTGATATTAAAGCATACAGTTTGCTAAGTATGGCTTTGCCTAAAGAGATATTAATCAGGTGTGAGAACTACAAAACAATAAATTCATTATGGAAGATACTTCATACTCTCTATGAAGGGAGTGATGAGATCAGAAGTATCAGGAAAGACACCCTCAGATCACAATATGAAACCTTTCATCATATTGAGGGTGAATCAATTCCTCAACCACTCCACAGATTCATGCAACTTGTTACTAAGATGAATATCTTAGAGTTGAAATATACTACTGAGGAACTAAACAAGAAGATGCTCCATACTTTGCCTGAAAGTTGGAAGCAGACTGTGTCCATGTTCAAGAACACCTTAGATCTCAAGACAACTGGTCTAGACACACTGGTTGCCAAAGTAGAGGCTCTTGAAATGGATGAAAATCAAGAAACAAGAGTTTGAGAACCCATGTCACACCTTATCACTTCAAAGAAACAAAAAATGCTGGAAGTGCATTTATTTCAAACAATGATAGTGATAACTCTTGTGCTTTGAGTGATGATGAAGAGGAAGTCAGTTTCTATGCTTCTAAGCCCTCAAAGAAATCAACTCAAAGTAAAAATCAAAAAAAGGAAGAACTGCTGACAGAAGAGACACAACTGCAGCCACAGTAAAGTCTTCGCTACAAAACAATCAGTCAGAACCTATCGCTGTGATATTGGATTCTGAAGAACAAAAAGCAGCATTTGCAGCTTTTAGTTCTAGTTTTCAAGCCTACCTAGGATGCTCGCTAACTTCAGCAAATATCTGCCAGCAAGACTTGGAAGAACTACATCCTGATGTAGTGGAAGAGATGGATTTATAATGGCAGATGGCAATGATTACTTACAGAGCTAAGCAATATCTCAGGAAAAACAAGAACTTGGCTGCAGCAAGCAAAACATCAAAGATTGGTGTTGACAAGTCGAAGGTAAGATGCTTCAAGTGCAATCTCTATGGATATTTCTCTAGAGAATGCAATCAACAGTCAAACCCGGAGATGAGACAACATCAGCAGCATCAGCAACATCATACTCAATCTCATCAACAATCAAACTTTCAATATCTCCGCACAGACAACTTCAGCTGACCAATACACCCCCACCAGCCACAAATGAATCAGCAGGACCTAGTAACTCAAAGGATTCAGGGCTGATCATACTTCAAGATGGAACATGTGACTGGAGTATGTATGAAAAGGAAGTCTTTGGAGAGAATCAAGCTTTGATGGCTTACATGGAAAACAAAGTTCCTCCAATGGCCAGAGAGGTAAGAGAAAGGTTGTGTTCATCATTATGTGTTGAGTAAGTTGAACGTTATAGAGTCCATGCTCAACAATTGGCTGACAAAGTAAAAGAAACTATGATTTTGAATGAATCACATGTTAGAGAGCATAAATTATATCAAATCAAAATTAATTCTTTGCAAAAGGATTTAGAAAAATTTGTTTATGAAAACTACAGCCTAAAAGCCCAAGTTGAGCATCTGACCACTTCCTTAACTAAATCCATGGCTGATCATGCATCAACTGAAGTGAAACTTCAGAAGTTTCAACTTTCATCTCAGCAATATGAGAAGCTGTTAAACTCTCATATTGAATCAAAGAACAGGTATGGGTTGGGTTATAATGTTGTTACACCACCAATTAATGATAATTACACAACTCTACTTGAAACAATGACCAACACATTGGCAAATCATTTTATGCATAGCACCAAGTTTGAAACAAAAAACAAATCAAATCAACATTAACAATGAAGCTGATTATGATAAATATGATGACTTGGATGATTATGATGAGCATGAAACAATCAACTGAACATTGGTAAGAATGTTCATGTTGAAACTAGTCTTCCAAAAGTCCTTGAAGAATCAAAGCAGCTATATCCTCCAAAGCAAAGAAACATGCTAAAGACAATATGTAAGAGGATTGCAGAACTAAATGAAGGACTTTAAGAATTGAATCTTCACAAAAGTTCATCATCAAAGGAAGTTGGTAACTATGGATCAAGTGAGGAAGTACCTTCATCTCATGCAGATAAAGATAAAAAGAAACAAGTATCAACTAAACATAAGTAAAACTCTTCAGTTGAAGATCTGCGGAAGGCAAAATGTGATGAATCCGTAGAACATCTGCGGAAGAGTAATACTAAATCTGCGAAAGAAACATAAAAAATGACTGGCAACAAAATGCTCAGAAAAAGTTGGATTTCAAGAAGACAAGGTTAGCTAAAGTTAAACAAGACTCAGTGGATGGTTCTTCTAGCAAAAGCAAGGAGAAATCAAGTGATCCATTGGAAAAGGAGTTGAAGTCCTACAAGCTGAACAAGAAAAAGAAGTCTGAGTCTGAAGAAAATTCAGAAGAAAAATACTGCAAATGGTGTGATATGAAAAATCACAATACAGATGACTGCTACTTCAGTAGTTACTGTTCTATATGCAATAGGAACAATCGCATGACTTCTGATTGCTACTTCAACAAACATTGTGCAATCTGCAACAAAAATAATCATTCAACTCAGGGATGTTATTTCAACAAGAAGAACAAGACAAAAAGCTTAAAAAAGTCAAATGCTAAAGTGTCTGAATCGGATTCTCAATCTTCTGAAAGTGACAAAGAATCAAAGTCCAAGAAAGTCCAACAAAAATTCAAGCAGAAAACAGACAAGCCTTTGAAGATAAGAGTATCAAATCAGTCCAAAACACCTCGCAAAAGGTGGATCTGTCAGACCAGAAGACAAATGTGAATGATGATTTTTTGATAAGTTTGAAAAAGGAATTCATATGACTCAATAAAAATTGAAAGATGATGAACTTTCAGAAATTCAGGATCAAACTTAAAATCAAAATATCAACCAAAGAAAGATAAGATGAAGATAGAATCAATCAAGAAAGAAGACACCCAAAAATCTGCCTCATCTTTAACAGAATCATCCTCACCACCATCAAATCAAAATGAATCAATTAGGACTGAAATTAATACTGAAACTTCAAGATTAATTCATGAAGGAGTAATAATTTTAGACACTTTTGGCAAACCCAAGACAATTAAGGCTTGGGTTGTCAATTCTAATTGATTTCTTCTTTTGTGCAGGAACAATCATGGAGAGCTGACAACAAGTGGTATGTTGACAGTGGTTGTTCCAGGCATATGACAGGAAACTGTTCTCTTCTCCATGACTTCAAACATAAACATACCTCATATATGGCATTTGGTGGGGATAAGAAGGGAGGTAAAATAGTTGGTAAAAGAATGGTAACAAATGGTGTACTAACATTTGAAAAAGTGAATTATTGTGAAAATTTACAGTACAATTTACTTAGTGTATCTCAAATTTGTGATAAAAAATACACAACATTATTTGATGACACTAATTGTTACATTCTTAAGCCAGGTTTTTCAGTTCCAAAAGAATGGATCATTCTTAAAGCATCAAGAAAAGGAAACACTTATGTTTTGGATATGAACAATACAAAACTCACAAATCATGAAACATGTCTTTTATCCAAGTCCTCTGAAGATGAATCTCAATTGTGGCATAGAAGACTTGTTCATTCCAACTTGAAGAATATGAAAAAATTAGTGAAAAACGTTGGTCTGCCAAAGAAAGAATTTTATTGTTCAAATCATTGTTCTTCATGTTACAAGGGAAAACAACATAGAGTGTCTCATAAAATCAAAACTGTCAACACTAACACTAAACCACTCAAATTGCTTCACATGGATCTTTTGGTCCAACCAATGCGATGAGCATTGGAAAAAGGAATATTGTTTGGTGATAGTAGATGATTTCACTAGATTTACCTGGGTCTTTTTCTTAAAACAAAAGAGTGAAACATTTGAAATATTAATGGACTTTGTGATCAAGATTGGGAATCAACTTGATCTAAAAGTTAAGATTTTCAGGAGTGACAATAGGACTGAATTTGTTAATGCTGATCTAGATTCTTTTTGCAGGAATAAAGGTATTGCAAGGAAATTTAGTGCACCAAGAACTCCACAACAAAATGGAGTTGCTGAAAGAAGGAATAGAACTCTTATAGAAGCAGCCAGAACAATGCTAGCTGACTCTCAGTTACCCATAACATTCTAGGCAGAAGCTATGAACACAACATGCAATGTTCAAAACAGGACTTTAATTGTCAAAGAACATAATAAAACTCCTTATGAGCTCTTATTCTAAAGGAAGCCTTTTATAGGATATCTTAGAGCTTTTGGGTGTCATGTATCTGTGTTAAACACTAAAGAACAATTGGGAAAATTTTCTGAAAAAGCCTATGATGGTTTCTTTGTTGGATATTCATCCACATCTAAATCATATAGGATTTACATTCTAGAACATAACATTGTTGAAGAAACCCCTAATGTTTCTTTTGATGAATCCATTTTTACAACAACTGTAAAAGGATCATCTTGGTTATTTGACATAGATGCATTAACATAGTCATTTAACACTGGATATTTAATCAATGCAGGTTCTGCTGATACATGCTATCCATTTGTTCCTCCAAGTTTGACTGAAGTGTCACTATCAGCTGATCCTCCAAGGCCATAACCTTCAAATATCCTGCAGCAAGAATCAAATAATCTGACAAGTCAGTAGAATGAAGATACATCCGGAGAAGCAAATCCTTCATCCGCAGGTTATGAAAATTCATCCGCAGATGATCATCCTTCATCCGTAGATGTAAATAATGTGTCAACCGATGCTCCTAGGGGTGGAGAGGATGTTTGAATCAATAAAACTTGTCAGCAGATCAACAAACTCAATCCGTAGATGTTGCTGTAACTCCTACGGAAGAATACCATGCTGCAGCTGAAGTTCAAGCTGATCCTGTTGAACCTGAAGAACGCTTTGACTACTTCATAGACTCATCATCATAGCTAAATCCCTCTGATCCAATGGATTTCACGAATTTAGAATCAACCATCTCAGTTGATACTATTTCAACAACTAGAACTCATAAGTCTCATCCATCAGATAAATCATAGGAGACCTGAATGCAAGAACTACCAGAAGCAAAGGGGAGTGGCAAACATTTGCTTGTTTACTTGCTTCTTATCTAAAGTTGTTCCTGCAAACATAACAGCTACTCTAAAGGACAATAGCTGGATTGAAGCTATGCAAGAAGAACTACAATAATTCAGAAAACAAAAGGTCTGGAATCTTGTAGACTTGCCTGAAGGTCAGCATCCAATTGGAACAAGGTGGCGCTTCAAAAACAAGCTGGATGACAGAGGTATAATTGTGAGAAACAAAGCTAGACTGATTGCTCAAGGATATACTCAAGAATAAGGAATAGACTATGATGAAGTCTTTGCTCCAGTTGCAAGAATTGAAGCAATCAGGGTCTTTCTAGCTTATGCATCATTCAAGAAGTTCACTGTGTATCAAATGGATGTCAAGTGTGCTTTCCTTTATGAAAAATTGATGAAGAAGTATATGTGGCTCAACCCCCTGGATTTGAGGATCCTGACTACCCACATAGAGTCTACAAGCTAGACAAAGCTTTGTATGGACTTCATCAGCCACCAAGGAAGTGGTATGAAACATTATCATCCTTCTTGCTGAAGCATGGCTACAAAAGAGGGACTATTGATCAGACTCTCTTTCTCAAACAAGAACATCAAGATCTTTTGGTGGTTCAAATATATGTATATGACATCATATTTGGATCAACCAACAAGAAGCTTTGTCAAAGTTTTGAATAGTTAATGAAATCTGAGTTTCAGATGAGCTCAATGGGAGAATTGACCTTCTTCCTTGGCTTACAAGTGAAAGGATCTCAGCCTCTAGTTTGATCAATTAGGTTGCATTCGCAACGGATTTAGCACTAGAATTAAACAAATAAGCAAGAACACAAATGATTTTGCATGTAACAATAAAATTATAGAGAGAGAACAATTCTACAAAAAGATGTTTTCTATTGAATCACACGTTTCAGCAAGGATTACAATTAGGTCATCTACCTTTTATAGGCAAAATGACGTATGCTGATGTCACTTGATAGTGACATCAAACGGTTATTAACAAACTACTGAAAGACACCTAAACTACTGAAGATGTCAAACATCTGACATCTTCTTACAAAATGCTAAGTGTTCTAACTTATTACAAACTACTGAAGAGAAAAGAAACTACTGAAAGTATTACAACGACTGAAGAACAAACTCTTCAGTCGTTTACAACTACTGAACTACAACTACTAAGAACAAGCTCTTCAGTAGTTTACAATCTACTGAAACAAAATTACAAACTACTGAAAAGTAAAACCATCACAACAACTGAAGACAACTTCTTCAGCTGTTGTGACAAACTCTGAAGCTTCAGCACTTGGTCTTCAGACTTTGATCTTCAGATGTTTCATCAGCTGATGACTTCAGTAGTTGTCATCAGTGATGTCTTCAGTCTTTGTCTTCAGACTTTGTGCATCAGTTGTTGATCTTCAGTTCTTCAGCTGTTGATCTTCAGCACTTGAGTCTTCAGTACTTGAAGTCTTCAGTACTTGTATTTTTCAGTACTTCAGACTTCGGTACTTGGGATCTTCAGCTGTTGTTCTTCAGATCTTTGATCTTCAGCTGTTGAGTCTTCAGTCTTTGTCAAACTGCTGATGAAGCCTTCAGCAGTTGTTGTGATGTCATGTGGGACTAGAGGTTTTTCTGATCTGGCTCATTGGTTCTTTTGGTCCAACAATCTCCCCCTGAACCAATGCAGCCAAAACCTCTAAGCAATTTATTGTCCCACTTATTGATGGCAGGAAGATTGGTCTTTTTCCTTCTTGATCAGCTTAGAAGATGACCCAATTAAGCACTGGCCTGGGAAGAGGTCTTAAGAGTTTGTTTGGCATAGTATGGATGGAAATTCTGTTTTGGGGAACTGGACACAGAGTTGTTGTCCCATCCATAAGACCTACTTCCCAACTATGAGCCTGTAGGATTCTCTGGTGTAGGCCTCTAAAAACATCACTTGTTTCTCCATGGTAAGTACTTCTGCCTCACCTTCAAAGAATCCTTCAGGCCCATAGAGCTCTGAGATGTATTTGGCCTGTTTACCACTTTTGAGCTCCACAGTTGTTATGGCCCTATAGGCGAATTCATCTGGGTGATTACCCTCTAAGAACAACTGGAGCTCATTTCTTTGAAGTTTCTCAAACCTCTTGTAGACTAACCCCTTTTTAACAACTCTGTTCTCCAACATCTTTTGTGGTGGGAGGTTAGCCTGATAGGTTTTCTTGAAATCTACTATGATCTCCCAGGGTGATATTACAATGGCCAAGGAGATCTCTTCACCTACGATCCTTTTCACTAGGCCATTGTATCTCTTTGGTATATCTTTCTTCATAATTCTGTGAGACACCCTGGGATCAGGCCAAATACTCACTTTGTCCTTTTGAAATTGGAATGTATGCCTTAAAGTGAATAATCTCAGAGCTTGTTTCCTCATATTCATAATTGATGAGGAAGCAGCATAGGCTTTATCTACTCTTTTCAGCAGCTCATCATCATGTAGCCTATGCTGCTGTTCTTCTTCCAGTTTAACCTTCACAGCTTCCATCTGTGAGGTGGGAGTGATGGGCATAGGTTTGGCTTTGGGTAAAGATATGACTGCAGAGAGAGGCAGCCTATCTTCCTCATCATCCTCTTCTTCTTCTTCTTGCAGCCTCACACCCTTCTCTTCTTCTGCAAGGGTGTATCATCGGCAATGGGTTTGATGGTGATGGGGTTGGTTTTGTGGGTTGTGGTTGGGTAGGTGTTGGTGTGGGAGATTGGCCAGGCTTTGCTAGTAATCTAGAAATGAGGGAAGGTTTAGTCTGTTTGACTAGCAAAGTCCTGTCCCCAGCACCGGCTTCTGACAGGGCTTCTGCGACCAGTCACTTAGTAAATTCACCAGCCGAACAGATCTTGGTGGCTATAGCCAAGATTCTATCCCTGGTCCAAGCTCTCACATCTAGGACTGGTCTCTCCAGACACTTTGAAATAAACCTAGTCATAGCATCAAGTCTCTTTCTCTCCTCTTGGCTATGACTGGTCCATCGGAATTCTATCTCCTTTAACTCCAACTTCCTAATTTCCTGATCTAGCATGGCAGTGTCCTTGTCAAAGCCTTGCCTGAACAGCTGATCAATGATAGAGTCCATTGATCGGCTATGCTAGCATCAGCCTCCTTGACCGAGACTGCTAGATCAGTCTCCTTCACCACCTTCTCTCCCTCCTTCTCTCCTTTCTTCTTTTTGTAAGTGACACTGAAATCTTTTTGATTTCAGCCACTTCTATCTGTTCAGCTCTCTCCTCCCTCACCTTCTCCTTCCCCTTCACCTTCTCAGTCTCCTCAGTCCTCTCCTCTCGTTTTCCTCCTCTCTCCCTACTTCTATCTCCTCCTCTACCCTCTTCCTCTTAGCTTGCACTGATGTCTCCCCTTTTTGGGTGCATTGGTTAGGGTTTGACTATCAGCAAGCGTTTTAGCCACAGCAACCTCCACCAAGGATTGTATTTGTGAGGGAAGCCTCTCATCAAGGGTTTTCATCACAATGTCTGTGATTATTGGTGTGATGAGAGGCAGGGATTGTTAGAAGATAACAACTAGTTGCTCAGGAGGGTTCTGTTTCTGAGAACTAGTGCCAGAAGCAGGGGCAGGTGGCTGAGTTTGTGGGAGTGGTTGAGTATATGTGAGACCTTCAGATGAAGGTGCCATCTGTGGGTGTATGGTGGCAGATGGTCTTGCATCCTGAGACATTTTGGCAAGCAGCTCTTTGAGTCTGCTTACCTCATCCTCTAGGATGGTGTTTTGAGCAACTACGTCATAAGAGAAGCTCAGGTCATCATCAGTTTGCACTGAATCACCTGACCTCCTGACTTGGTCAGGATGTACATGCACTGAGTGTGGCTCAGTAGTTGCATGTGCCCTTTGTCTTGGTTCTGGGGACTTCCAGCCTCCGGATTGGATCCATCATCGGCAGTTGCCTCTGGTGAGGTCTTATTGATGGTACCAACTTCTTCCTGCTCATATGTTGATGCAGGGGAAGTGGCAGCCTCACCAGATTGCCTTATCTCCGTGGCCACACTTGGAGATATGACATGTGATTCTCTGTGTTGTGGGTTCCCACTAACACTTGTTTCCACCCTCTCTTCGGTTGGAGATACCCCAGTTATGATTGGTTTCTGGGGAGAGGGTGGAGTGTTCAGATGGGTCAACACTTCTACAATTATTAAAGTAGGGCTTTTAGGGGCGGTTGCAGTGGGAGATGGGGTAGAAGCAGATTGCACATGGGGAGGAATGTGCTTTTCAATGGCAACCTCCTCAATTGAGAAAGGTTCCAGATGTGTGGCAGCCCCTGAAATGGTTGCATCAGGCTCCTGTAAAGAGGAAACCTGTGCGGTTGTGGTAGGTGGAGTCGTGGTGACTGCTGGGAGAATCTGGCCAGCAGTCACTTCCTGCATTTGTGTTGCAGGGGCATCCTCAGGGGACTCATCTCCCTGAGTAGCCTTTTTGGTTTTCTTTTGGGTTTGGGTTTGGTGGGGACTTTGGATTGTGAGGTGGAGGCTGTGGGTTCCAGCTGCGTGGGTTTTCGCAGCTTGGCAGCCTTTTTAAGGGTTTGGTCGGTGTTGTGCCTGGAGTATACCTCAGCTAAAACAGCCATGGCAGGGACCCCAGTGCCAACAAGTCCCTCAGCATTAAGCTGGCTCTCTATCATGGCCATAATGAACCGTGGATATAAAATCCAACGGTTGGCAAATGGTTTTGTGGCCATGTCCTTGAGTTCTGAAAAAATGATTTCAGTGAAGTTTAAAGGTTGTTTATCAAGGATAGAATACAATACCTGCTGCCACCTTGAGGACATCTGGTCCCATGAGGATGTCTTTGGTGCTAGGCAAACATTTACCATGTGGAATATGAGTCGTTCTGCATCATGGAAATGTTTCTTTAGCAGGGTTGAGGCCGATAGGTCACCCTGATAATCATAGTGAGCAAAAGAAAGGTCAAGGGTGCCTTTGGGGTAGTCGGTTGGGTAGGTGGCATCATCCAGCTTTAGGGTTTGTCGGATTATAGCTGGAGTAATGACCACCGGGTGGTTGTTCACGGATGACCGGAGAGAGACCTCGCCGTCGTTCTCTCCAGTTTGGATGGTGATATTCGTCCAGAAATGTGATAATGAATCGGCGTAGATGATGGGATTTAGTAGGAAGGCCGTTTGGTAGGGTGAGTCGACCATCAAATCTATGGCATGATGAAATTTGGTCCAGAAAGGCGATTTTGTGAGGTATGCGACACAGTTGTGTCGTGGCTTTAGTTGCATGGTCGCCATTAATGGTGTATGGGAGGTTTCAGAGTTTTTGAAATTTTAGGTCAAGTGAGAATGAAAAGCTCTGAAGGTTGGGTATTTATAGGGTATGGCAAAGGCTGAAAGAAAACTACTGAAGGTTTTGGTGTTAGTCATCAGTTGTTGAAACTACTGATGACGTGGTTTGATCCTTCAGTGGTTGTAACATCTGAGGACTTGGTGTTAGTCTTCAGTAGTTGAAACTACTGAGACCTTGGTTTTGTCCTTCAGATGTTGTAAACGGCTGAAGACTTGTTGTTAGTCATCAGTAGTTATAAACTACTGAAGACATGGTTTTCATCTTCAGACGTTGTAACAACTGAAGACTTGGTGTTAGCCTTCAGTAGTTGTAAACTACTGACATCAGTAGTTATGAACTACTGAAGACATGGTTTTGCTTCAGTTGTTGTAAACAACTGAGGACTTGGTGTTAATCATCAGTAGTTGTGAAACTACTGAAGACATGGTTTTGTCCTTCAGTTGTTTGGGTATGAAACAGCAGATGTAGGTATCATCTGAAGAGTAAAGTTACTCATCAGCTGTTTCCGTCAATTCAGTTGTTTCATTCTGACCTCCACATTTACTCATCAGCTCTTTGGCTGACTTTCAGATGATTCATTGGCCCTTCAGCTCTTGTGAATATTTTATTCCTCAGCTCTTGTGATCAGATGTTCATAAGTGCTGATAAATTATTCTTCAGAGCTGGTGAACAAATTTTGTCTTTCAGTACTTGTGTAAGATTACACATCAGTACTTGTGAACAAAATTTGTTCTTCAGTACTTATTTGTTTGAAAATTGTTCATCAGTAGTTATAACCACATCAGTAGTTGTAACTACATCAGTTGTTTTCAACAAATAGTGTACTTCAGTACTTTAAAGCATGTTAGTCTTCAGTAGTTGTGAAAATGCTGAAGACTAAATTACTCATCAGCACTTATATTTGACCTTTGCATACTAATGCTCATCAGTACTTGTGAACTGAGAACATCAGTATTAGTCAAATTATTCTAGCTGCAGCATACCAAGCCTTAGTACCAGATTTTGAAATGTGGCACTATCTAAAGGCTTAGTAAAGATGTCTGCAAGCTCATCAGCACTAGGCACAAACTTTGGATCAATCAGACCTTTTTCATAGCAATCCCTAATAAAATGATGTCTGATCTCAATATGTTTGGTCCTAGAGTGCTGGACTGGATTCTTAACAATGCAAAGAGCTGAAGCACTATCCATTAATAATGGAGTCTTAGTCTCTGTAATGCCGTAATCCAAAATTGGTTCTGAAGCCAAAGTACCTGAGATGTACAACTTGCAGCAGCAATGTACTCAGCTTCAGCAGTGGATGTAGCAATTGATGTTTGTTTCTTACTCTGCCAAGAAACTAAACAATTGCCTAGGAATTGGCAACCACCAGAAGTGGATTTTCTGGTGACTTTGCATCCTGCATAGTCACTATCAGAGAAAGCAACTAATTTGCAAGAATGCCCAGTTGAATACCAAAGACCTAGTGATTGGGTACCTTGCAGATATCTAAAGATCCTTTTGACTGCAATCAAATGGGATTCTTTAGGTGCAGCCTGAAATCTAGCACAGGCACATGTTACAAACATGATATCTGGTCTAGAAGCTGTAAGGTACATCAAGGACCCAATCATACATCTGTAAAGGGTTTCATCAACCGCTTTACCTTTCTGATCTACATCCAGTTGTGTGATGCTGCTCATGGGAGTAGAACAGGGCTTACATTTTTGTAAATTAAATTTATGCAACAACTCTTTGGTGTATTTGGACTGATGAATAAAGATTCCATCAGCCCTTCGTTTGATTTGCAAACCTAGAAAGAATGTAATTCTCCCATAGCACTCATTTCAAACTTTTGCTTCATGAGCTTTGTGAATTCATCACACAACTGTGGATCAGAGGATGCAAAGATGATGTCATCAACATATATTTGAACAAGGAGCTTATGCTGTCCTACAGTCTTTATGAATAAGGTTTTATCAATGGTGCCTCTAGTGAACTTATTCTCCAGAAGAAAAGTTGATAGTGTCTCATACCAGGCTCTAGGAGCTTGTTTCAGCCCATAAAGAGCCTTATCAAGCTTATATACCCAATCAGGATGTTTATTGTCCTCAAAGCCAGGTGGTTGACACACATAAACTTCCTCCTTTATTTTCCATATAAGAAGGCACTTTTGACATCCATTTGATAAACCTTAAGACTGTGAAAGGCAGCATAAGCTAAGAACAATCTAATTGCCTCCAGTCTGGCTACAGGGGCAAAGGTTTCATCATAATCGATGCCTTCCTCTTGTGCAAACCCCTGGACAACCAGCCTGGCCTTGTTCTTAACTATTTGGCCCTTTTCGTCTGTTTTGTTCCTGAATACCCATTTAGTGCCTATTGCACACTTCCCTTGGAGTAAAGGAACAAGCTCCCACACTTGCTGTTTCTTGAACTGAAGAAGCTCAAGCTGCATTGCTTCAACCCATCCATTGTCTCTGAGTGCAACATGGTAGTTCTTTGGCTCTTACTGACTGATGAAGAGAGCATAGAAGCAGAAGTTGGACAATTGACTCCTGGTTGAAACTCCAACATTGATATCACCCATGATCTGAGACATTGGGTGATTCTTCAGCTCTTGATAGACTATAATATCAGTGCAAGTGTTTGTAGGACCTTCAGCAGTAACAGGTGGTGATGAAGATTCTTGAAACCATGTAGGAGATGGCAGCTCAAATGAAGTAGAGCATGTAGAAATCTCATCAGCATTTGTTGTGGATGGAACTGCTGAACCCACAAGAGCATCAGGTTTAGTTGACTCAGGCAGGTTGTCACTAAGCCTGAAGAGATAAGTACTGGCATCTTCATCATCAGTACCACCAGGTGGAGAACTGTGGACAGGAACAACAGCTGGAGGTTGATAAGAAACATATTGCAGTATGTCCAGATCAAACAACTCCATAGGGTTTTGTGGAATCTTGTCCTTTGGAGATTCATTGAACTTGACATGCAGAGTTTCTTCAACCATCTTTGTCCTACAGTTGAAAACTCTGTATGCCTTTCAAGTTGATGAATAACCAACAAAATACCCTGCATCCACCTTACTAGCAAACTTATGGAGTGGATTGCTAGTGTTGAGAATGAAACATGGACACCCAAAGGCTCTAAAGAAGGAAATCAGAGGGGCCAAATGATGAAGTACTTCATAAGGAGTCTTCATCAACCTCTGATTCACTAATACTCTATTCTGCACATAGCAAGCTGTGTTGACAGCTTCAGCCCAAAAGGTCAATGGCAATCCTGAGTCAGCCAACATTGACCTTGCAGCTTCAATGAGAGTCCTGTTCTTTCTCTCCACCACTCTATTTTGTTCAGGAGTTCTTGGAACGCTGAACTGCCTTTTGATTCCCTTTGACAAATAAAAGTCATCAAGTGTGTGATTCCTAAACTCTGTGCCATTGTCACTTCTCACACACTTGACTGGAAGGGAATACTACTTCTCCACATATAACACAAAGTTCATTATAGCTTTTGCAGTTTCATCTTTGGAGTACAAGAAGAAAGTCCATACATATCTGGAATAATCATCCACAATTACCAGACAGTATTTCTTCTTTGCCATACTCATTACCCTGACAGGACCAAAGAGATCCATGTGCAATAGTTGCAAGCAGGCAGTGGACTTAGGCTCTTCTATTGGAGGGAATGAAACTTTGTGTTGTTTTCCTTTTAAACAAGCAGTGCAGTTGTCTTCACATTTGAACTCCTTCAAAGGCAACCCTCTTACTAATCCATGGCTTATCAGCTGATTCATGTTTTTGAGATTAACATGCCCCAGTCTTCTATGCCATAGAATAGATTCTTGAGGAGAGGCCTTGGAGAATAGGCAAGGATGGCCTTTTAGATCAATTTTCTTGGAAAGATCTAAGGCATATACTCTTCCTGTCCTGTTGGCCTTCATGAGAGTATATTCATCCAACACCTTGTCAATCAAACTCAGAACTTTGGATGACAGAATCCGACAGTTCTGGCTTGTGAAAAGGGCAACATGGCCTTTATCACACATTTGACTGACACTCAAGAGATTGTACTTGAGATTCTCCACATGGTTGACATCATCAAACCTTATTTCCCCATTGGAAACAAAGCCTTTTCCGATGATGTAACCCTTTGCATCATTGCCAAAGGAAACAAATCCCTTCTTTCCTTGAGAGTAGTCATTAAGAAAAGAGCTGCTCCCTGTCATGTGCATGGATCCTCCACTGTCTACATACCAGATGCTTCTATGGCATGTTGAAGAACCCTGCAAGCATCATAACAGATTAGTTAGTTTTGGAGACCCAAACCTTTTTGGTTTTGGGTCTGTTCTCATCAATAGATGTAACACTAACAGGTTTGTTATGTGTGACAGTCTGAGGTGAAGGAGATGGTGTAGAAGAGGAACCCTTTGGCTTGGATTTCCTTTTCTGTGGTTTCAACACAGGAGCATCTAATTGGTTGACTCTTCCTATTAGATGTTGAACCATCATCACAAGTTGTGTCTGACTTTGTGATAAAGCTTTCAGCTCCTCAGACACACAAGTGCTTGCTGGTGATGGATTCCTATGTTGCACCATCTTCTTTTGAGCAACCTCAGCTGTTGCCTGATTAACCCCATCCTTCTTTTTGGATTTCTTCTTTGACTTTGGGGTTTCAGATTTTGATGTTGCTGATACAAACTTGGACTCAAACTCATTTTTCATTTCATTCATTTTCTTTTTAATTTTCTCTTTTTGTTTGAGTTTGGATCCCCTTTTGTACCAGCAATCATCAGTAAGATGATTGAACAAGCCACATATTTCACATGGCTTCTTCTTCATCTTATGTTGATCATCTACTAAAGAAGATGAAACTGCTGAAGACTTGTTCTTCAGCTGTTTGCTGTAAGTACTTGCAGTTTTCTTCTTTGCAGTACTTGCTTTCCTGACATCCTCTTTAGTAGTATTCAAACTCTTTCTACTGTTAGTTTTCTTCTCTTCAGTACTGATAGTAGTTGGGGTTTGAACTTCAGGTGTTATCACTTGCTCTCCAGTACTTTCAGTACTTCTAGAGACAGTACCTGAGTTGATCGACTTTTGATCATGTGACATTCAACATTTGAACCATCAGATGTTTTAGCATCAACTGATTGGTTCTGTGAGAAATGAATGCTGACTTCTACTTCTGATGATGCTGTATCAGATAGTAGGTCACATGATGAGAAGGATTGGTTATTGCTCTCTCTATCAGATTCAACTTCTGTTCTGGAAGTATAATCAGTTGGAGGAGCAGTGTGATTATAACCAATTCCAAACTTCACATTGGAAGTTGCTTGCTTACTCAAAAGCATTTCAAAACCCTTGCAGGATTGTACCCATCGATCACACTCTACCTGGGTAGCTGCAAGTGTTTCCTTGAGGTCTCTGTACTTCTCTAGAAGTACCTCTTCCCTAGCCTCATCCTCTTTGATTTGGCATTTAAGCTTATAAATCTCATCATTTTTATCACTAATCACAGTCTCAAATTCAGCTTTTCTTTTGGAAATGGTTTGCTCTAGCTCAAAGTTTTTATCAATTAAAGCCATATTTGCCTCTCTAATAGAAGCAAATGCTGCTATGCATGAATCAGAACAAAGCTTGGCTTTAGCCTCAGAAGATACCTGTGATGAAGCTTTGGATGATGACCCATCAGCAGACTCAAAGGCCATTAGAGCAAGATTCCCAAATGGATGATCACCACCATGTTGACCAGCACCTTGGAATAGTTGTTCCTGACCAGATAAATCATCTGGCAAACTACTCCAGTCAACAACTCTTGGGGTGAAGAAGCTGTGTTGTTGAGGTTGGGGTTGATGATGAGATTGGGAAGGTTGAGGCTCAGGGAGAGCATGTGGTGGCTGAGCAGAAGGTCCTTGAGCTTGACTGGGCTGAGGCACATAGTAGCAGGGGTATGGGTATTACATATGACCCTGAGGCACAAAGTAAGCAGGTGATGGCTGTGCTGATGATGGATAACCCTGAGAACTGGAATGCTGCCCTTTGTTCTGTGAGCTATTACTAGGAAAAGTCACAAAGGGTGCAGAGGTGTTAGATCCAGATGATCTACACTCTCTAGCAAAGTGTCCAAGCCTGTGGCACTTGTGACACCTCAGCTAGCTATTGTCAAAACCAACCTTGGTTTTGCCTGAGAGACCAGGAAATTTCCTGCCAGTTCTCTTGTAGAACTTTTGAGATCGAATATTTATCATAGCCATCTGACTCAAAATATCCATCTCTTCCAGATCATCATCTGGAATGCCCTTCAAGTCCTCCATCAGGAAACACAGGTTATCACTGCTACCCCCTGAACCACTATTAACACCAACAAAAGCATGTTCAGAGTTAGTAGAGAAATCAATATGCTCATCATATGCACTCTCTGATGCTGCATATTCCGACTCCTGACCTATCAAGGCAGCATTGCCAGTGACAAAGTCATCAGTGAGCTTGCCAGAGATGGACAACTTCCTCTTTTGCTCTATCTCTCTCTCAAATGTGAGCAGTTTCCCATGAAATTGGGTGAGAGATAGAGTATCTAGATTTGCACTGGAGCGTAGGACAATGGTATAAGTGTCCCATCTCTCAGGCAGTGATCTGAGGAATCTGTTGTTCATCTGGCTATTAGAGTACTCTTGTTTGACCATCTTCAACTCAGAGATCAAACATGAGAACCGCTCATACTGTTGAGTCAGAGTCTCACCCTTCCTATGAGAGAATGTCTCATATTGTTGGGCGAGGATTTCCCTTGTGTTTGCTAAAACCTCATTGGTTCCTCCGAATTGTTCCTTCAGAGCAACCCAGAGATCATGAGCAGTTTCATGATGCAAAAGCCCTGAATAGATCTCATTTGGAATTGCCATAGCCAAAATTCCATGGGCTTTAGCATCAATCTCGAACAGCTTAAGATCTTCGTCCGAATATTGTTCAGGTTTCTTCGGAACCTTCTCATTTGATTCAGGAACGCTCACCATAGGCATGTGTGGTCCATGTACCACTGACTTCCAACAACCAGAACTATTGACAGACAAGTGATGGAGCATACGATGTTGCCATATGTTATACTCGTTCCTCACAAGCATCGGAGGCTTGGTAGAGGAACCAGTATTGTGAGGATCGTTCGTTGGTGTCGTCATCTCAGATTTTAGTCAAAATCAAGTTAAACAAAAAAAATGTAGCTCAAAACCATGAGAACATCAAGTTTAACGGCCAGAAACAGCAGAGTCTCAATCTCTATAACTAATTCTTGCAAATTGCTAATTCGATCAAACGTAGAGATCAAAAGAGCAGTTTTAATGATCAATAGTGAAATCGATCAATGATTAACCTGCTCTGATACCATTTGAAAGGATCTCAGCCTCTAGTTTAATCAATTAGGTTGTATTCGCAGCGGATTTAGCACTAGAATTAAACAAATAAGCAAGAACACAAATGATTTTGCATGTAACAGTAAAATTATAGAGAGAGAGAACAATTCTGCAAAAAGGTGTTTTCTATTGAATCACACGTTTCGGCAAGGATTACAATTAGGTCATCTACCTTTTATAGGCAAAATGACGTATGCTGATGTCACTTGATAGTGACATCAAACGGTTATTAACAAACTACTGAAAGAACACCTAAACTACTGAAGATGTCAAACATCTGACATCTTCTTACAAAATGCTAAGTGTTCTAACTTATTACAAACTACTGAAGAGAAAAGAAACTACTGAAAGTATTACAACGACTAAAGAACAAACTCTTCAGTCGTTTACAACTACTGAACTACAACTACTGAAGAACAAGCTCTTCAGTAGTTTACAATCTACTAAAACAAAATTACAAACTACTGAAAAGTAAAACCATCACAACAACTGAAGACAACTTCTTCAGTTGTTGTGACAAACTCTGAAGCTTTAGCACTTGGTCTTCAGACTTTGATCTTCAGATGTTTCATCAGCTGATGACTTCAGTAGTTATCATCAGTTGATGTCTTCAATCTTTGTCTTCAGACATTGTGCATCAGTTGTTGATCTTCAGTTCTTCAGTTCTTCAGCTGTTGATCTTCAGCACTTGAGTCTTCAGTACTTGAAGTCTTCAGTACTTGTATTCTTCAGTACTTCAGACTTCAGTACTTGTCTTCAGTACTTGGGATCTTCAGCTGTTGTTCTTCAGATCTTTGATCTTCAGCTGTTGAGTCTTCAGTCTTTGTCAAACTGCTGATGAAGCCTTCAGCAGTTGTTGTGATGTCATGTGGGACTTAGAGGTTTTTCTGATCTGGCTCATTGGTTCTTTTGGTCCAACAACAAGTTCATTAGAAAACAGATGGAATTTTTATCAATCAAGAAAAGTACATACATCAGATTTTAAAGAAGTACAATCTTGCTGATACATCTTCATGCAAAACACCTGCTTCAACAATTGACAAGATTATGCCTGACCCTTCTGCAAAATCTGTAGATCAGAGATTGTATAGATCAATGACCGGATCCTTAAATGTATTTAACTGCCAGTAGGCCTGATATAATGTTTGTTGTGTGTGTGTGTGCCAGGTACCAATCTGATCCAAAGGAGTCTCATCTGAATGCTGTCAAGAGAATTTTCAGATATCTAAAAGGAAAACCAGATTTAGGACTTTAGTATCCAAAATATGGAGATTTCAGTCTTTACTCATACTCAGTTAATGATTTTGGAGGATGCAACAACAACAGAAAATCCACAACTGGTGGATGTCAATTTCTAGGACCAAGGCTTGTTTTATGGCAGTGCAAGAAGCAAACCAATGTGTCTGTATCCACAGCTGAGGCTGAGTACATAACTGCTTCAGCTGGTTGCTCTCAAGTACTTTGGTTGCAAAACCAATTACTTGATTATGGTTACAATTTCCTTCAAACACCAATTCATATTGATAATTCAGTTGTTATGTTTATAACTGCTAACCCAGTTCAACATAGCAAAACAAAGCATATTGAAATCAGATATCATTTTCTAAGGGATTGTCAGAAAAAGGGTTAATCAAGTTAATCAAAGTGGATACAACAAATCAGCTTGCTGATTTATTCACTAAACCCTTTGATTCAGTTAGATTTAACTTTCTAATTGAGTCTTTGGGTATGATTAACTTAGATTAATTTTTATCAACAAAGAAAAGCATGTGACTGTCCTTGTACATAGAGATTATTAAAAAAATTAAAAATTAAAAAAAATAATAAAAATAATATATATATATATATATATCCTTTTTTTCTGTGTTTGTTTCTGCATGACATGTGCATGGGAAATGATAGTACACTATGCCTTGGCTTACTTCATTAGCATCATTAAACTTCAAACTGATTTAAAACATTTTGATATGTGAGTAGGTTCATCTTGAGTGGAAACTACACTAAGAGCATGCCAAACATAATGAAAAAGGTGACTGTCTGTGGGAACTCCATTTTAAGGATCAAGCAAGTAAGTCTTATCCTGATGTGATCAAATCACTCACCCAAGCACACTATGTAAAACACTTTATAATCTTCTATCTTTGCAAAGATCATATTCCCTCTGCTTTGTGTGAACAAGACCTGGGTATATGATTAAAGAGTATGATCTTCATTCCCCCTCTGTTTTGTGTCAACAAATACCTGGGATAAATGCACCTCTGTTTTATGAAAGTAAAGACCTGGTGACTTTATGAGGATCATATCTCAGCTCTTAAAAGAATCCTTTGTGATCAATTGTATCTTATCTTAAAGAGCTTCAACATCAAAGCATTAATGAGACTGCAATTCTGTCTCAAGATAGAACTTATAACTTACTGTACATAGTTTCTAAGTGTGAAAAAGTGATGATTTGACTCACTAATGGAGGACAAACTCTAATGAGAATTGAATGTGGAGCACATGACAGTTACTGATTAACAAACTTCAAAACATGATAAACAGCATGCCTTATTGATACATTACTCATGTATGCATTTTAGTGGATCTATATACTTACAATCAGGTGTGCACCAGATCAAGTATCATTCAAATAATCAAGATCAGCAGAAGCCTAGAGTCATAGTATGATCCCTCTACATATATGCATGCTTGTATTGTTTGAGTCCTTTGTTTAATTTTCCTCTTAAATGATTATTTCTCAATTGGACTATCATATGCCTTTCATGCTTATTTCCAACATAAATTTATGATGAATGAAACAGTTTAACATTAATCACAAATTTAGGGGGAGTAAGTAATGCATGAAAATCAATAAAAAGCTGTTAAATTATCTTTGAAGGAATTAGAACTTGAGCACTAACTTGGATGCAGGATACAGGAAGCTTGCTTGTACTCAATTGTCATGCAAACAAAGTCAACAAGGTCCAACATCAAGAAATGATTCTATCACTTGATAGGAATCATACATTTAAAGTTTCAATGAAACTTTAATATCCGCAGAATTTTTAGTACAATTTCTGCATCCGCAGAAGTAACAGTGAAATTTCTGCATCAGCAGAACGAACATTAAAAATGTAACTTTTTGCATAATCGTAGAATTGGTAAACTAACGGATGTGCAAATGACTTTGAAAGTATAATTCATGTTCATAGAATGGTAATCTATGAATAAGATACTGAACAGTAATGTTGCATTTAATTTTTAATTAAGGCATCCGCAGATGCTATGGCATTCGCAGATGATATGGCATCCGCAGATGTTATGATTCCGAAGATGTTCTGCTGAAGCTGTGAAACATCCGGAATAAATAAAGTCTGGAAAGGGATCAAAAGGAAGTGGGACCCTCATAATTAATAAATGAAATTAATGTGTCCGCTTTTAAATGAGGTTTTGAATTTAAGAACTCATTACTCACTTTTCAGAGCAATTTTCGTTAGACCTAGAAAAACGCACTCCCTTTTCCCTCTTCCTCAAACATCAAACCTACCAACTCAAAACCTCAAAATAAACACGTAATATTGATCACGGACTATTGCATTGAAGGTAAATCATGTTCTAATCATCAACAATGATCTGTTTAATTTCTGATTATCATTAAAACGGTTCATATTCATGCCTGTTACACTGATGCTAACATAATCTTCATTGTTCTTATGTTCAGATATCAAATAGGCTTGCGAAAGAGCACAATGTGTGCGCCTTCCTAAATGTTGATGATCCTGCATCAGAAGGATGTCGAGATATCATCAGATATCATCGACGATCCAGGCTATTCTATGCCCTGATGGCAGAGCCTGTGATCCATCAGTCGCACATTATTGATTTCTGGAACTCAGCACAAATAGAGCAAGATGGAGAAGATGAGGTGATTGTTGCTGAAGTCTAATCTGAAAGAATAAGGATCAATGAACAAACAATCAGAAGATCACTTGAGCTGGGAGAACGAGAGGTAGGTCATCCAGATGTGTTCGAGAATAACTACATAGAGAAGGTATTCTACCTGATGGGCTTTGATAGTGATTTTGATAAAGAAGAAATCAAGAAGGGGAGACTGTGCAAGCCTTACTGATTCCTATGCCACACTTATCTTAAGTGTATCTCTAACAGGAAGTCCGGATTAGATAGGTTTTCAAGGCACATCTCTTCAGGTATCATAGGGATCTTTGAGGGAAGGACTTACAACTACTCAAAGTACATCTTCAATTGTCTATGTGACCAAGTTAGAGTGCAGAAGACTAACAAGATGTATATGTTTTCTAGATTCCTACAACTGGTTATAAACGCTGAACTCCCTGGGATAGCAAGAGCTGGAGATGTGTTTGTGCAAGCTCATTTGAGTAGGTCTGTGCTAAATATGATCAGTGGTAAATACCAAGGGAAGTTATGCCCATGTTTGCACATGTAGTGGATGCACATGCTGACATTCCACAAGAATTGGTGTGGGTAGATCAGCAAGGAGAGTCATCTGCAGACTCTGCACAAGCCTCACACTCACTAAATCAAACACCCCCTCACCAACACCAATCACCAGCCGGCATAAACACTGAGCCCATCTCACCTATTCATCATCATGTATCCCCACAACAACTATCCACTTCCACTCAAAACACCTAGCCTATCTCTCCTATTCTTCAAGAATTACCAATAATTTCACTCTCATCATCGCAAAACACTCAGCCAATCTCACCCTTCCAAACCGTATCACCTTTAAACCCACATCCAGATACACCTAAACAACAAACTTCTAAGAGTGCCAATACTGAGCCCTTACACATATCTTAGTCTCAGAACTCAGTTCACTCTGGTGAGACTGAGTTAATGTCTCAAGCTAGCACCATACAACTCTCAGTCTCCAACTCCCAAAACACTATCTTATCAGATCACACTGAACCAATATCTCTAATTATTGATACTTAGCAACAGTCTCAACCTTAACTTGAAGACAATTTTGATGATCAAACTGCTGGTCAACCAATAGAAGAAGAACAACAAGACAATTTTGTTGATGTTGTTGCTTATCATGAAGATGACCTGAGTGATAAAGACATCCCTGTGAGTAAGAGCTATTTGGTTTCTGAGTACAATAAATTGGTGCTCAAATCAAATAAAAGAAAACAAAGAATTCAAGAGCTGAAAGGGATCATCAAAGAGAAGGATGAAGAACTAATAAAGCAAGAAGCCAGACTGAAAAGGCTTAGACATGATGCACAAAGTAACATTGAAATGATTGATGCTCTGCTTCAACATGAACAAGAATTTCAAGAATTTGTAAAACATGAGAAGAATGAAAAAGAAAAGCTGATCTCTAAAGTGGAGCAAATCACTGATGATGTGTCTACAAAAACTGAGCTGATAAAGCTGAAAGATCAAGAGATTAAACTATTAAAGATGAAGATTTGTGCATTGGAAGATACCCCATCTGTCAAACAAACACAACAATCTTCTGAAGCTTCAAAAAAAACTTATTCTGTATTCACGGAAGAGAAAGTACTTGGGTGCTACTCAAAAGAAGGTGACCATTGTAGAAGATTCTCCTGAGAAGCCAAAGCCCACATCTGCTGAACACACTCCTTCAGTAGATTTATCTACTGTGAAGTTGAAATCCAATAATGATAGTGACAGTGATAAAGAGTGGAATGAGCTGATCAAGATGGACTCACTAACTGACCATAAAGACTCAAAGGCTGATGATCTTCTAACAACTAAAGACATTATGGAAGAGAGGCCTGAGTCAACCATGTTTATGACACTCATAAACCATGGTTTCCCTTATGACATGGTTGAAAGGCTAAACATGACTGAGATGAAGAATTTGTTGAAAGAGTTCGAGCTTGCAAGATTCATGATTCCAAACTATGACTATGAAGCATTCAACACCTTACAATCAATTCAAAAGACAAAGAAAGAGTTGGGCCATTATGACACAGCTAAGCTAAGCAAATATAACATGACATGCTGGTTACAAGGTCATAACTACAAACCACATGAGTTAAAAGGAATGTTAGTTGGAGAGCTTAGAAGAATGATAGAGCATGTAATAAAGGTTGAGCTTGATACAGGAGTCGGATTCAGAACTGAAGCTCCTAATCCTGCTGTTGAGCATCATAACAAAATGTCTGCTGAACTAGTTATGGTGGAAAGCAAATATCAACACAAAGCAAAGGATAAACTGATCAGAGAGCCCATACAAGTAATTCTAGAGAAGGTGTGGCCTATTGGAACTACTGTGAGGGAAATAATAGAACAAAAGTCAATCTTGATACAACTGATAGACCACCTCATAACTCCCAGCTCTGTTGAAGAGAACAGGATTATGGCCTGGAAATATGATCTAGACTGGGATTGTGTCATTATTAAATGAACATCTGGAAGAATTGAATACTTCCATGATGTATTTTCAGTGGTGTGCCTGCCAGAGAATGACATCAAAGATCTACAAAGCTTGATCATCAACAATTACTCAATTCACCCAAGAGGAAGAGACTTCTCAACTACAGTGGACAAACTCAAAACCAAATTTAAGGATGATATGCTTGTAGAGGCTAAAAGAGAAGATTGCAGAGCATAGAAAGAGAATCAAGGGCCTTAAAAGATACAAGTCCAATGCCTCAGAATCAGTAGATGATGAATTCTTAAAGAGGGTTGGATACAATAATAGGAAATCAGTAGCAATCAAGTGCATTAAAGGGACTCAATTCACATACCCAATAACTGAATGGGATTATGTTGAAAATACAAAATAGCTTGTGCTGCTGAGAAATGGAGAAAACAAAAGGGCTGATCGGATCAGGATTTTTGATCCTGTGGAAATCAAGCTACTTCATCCTAGCTACACCTCTTATTTGCATGACAAATTCTTTCCAAAACTGGGTGATGAAAAAGCATAGAATGATCTGTTTCTACATGTGTATGTAATCCAAGTGATTGACAAACTCCATGCCAAAGCTTACAAGAGGAGAAAACATAATGTTAGATTGCTGAAGGGGACAAACTATGAAGAAGTCTCAGAACTGAGGATTTCAGAACAAGATGAATTAGAAATTATCAACAACAACAATGTTCTAGAATCCCTCACAACAGAAGGAGATGTTTTGGGACTAAGCTATGAAACTCTGAAGAAGATCAGCAAGATGAAGATCAATTACAAATATGATGATCAGAAGTCTGTTGTATCCTACTTTTACAATAAAATAATTACCAGAGTCAAGGAGCTTTCAGTTTTGAAGGAATGATTAGAAGTATCTAAGCCTAAGGGGGAGTATTGTTAGATCTAGAGAATATAGGTCAAGATCAATTTGTACAGGCTTAGAACTTTAATCAATTCTTGTAATAAATGATTGTAACTGATTATCAGTATATATATATATATGCATTGAGTATATAGGTTAACCCATATATATATGTGTTGCTTAATGTGTATGATGATAGGAAAAAACAATATACTTGGTGAATTCTTGCAATTGGCTAAGTGTAAGAAAGATCTACGGAAGAACAAGAACTGCAGAAGACAAGATTCCTACGAAAGAACAAGAACTCCTGCGGAAGACAAGTTTCCTACGGAAGAAGAACTCCTGCAGAAGACAAGTTTCCTACGGAAGATGAATGCACTTGTATGAAATTGTCAAATTCAACAAGTCATCAAGTCAACGTCAATTTCAAATCCCAAGAGATCCGGTGTTTCCTTAACAGACTCATAATTGTCTACAAATATGAGTCCTAGGTTTCACAATTCGCAGAACACAATTTAGCAATATTATGGTTGTCGACTATCACATCATTGTGCAACCCTAGCCGCCGTCACATCAACAACAACATCAATTCAATTGAAGAAATCATTGTTCATAGTTTTATAATTATTCTTTTATAATCATTACTCAATATTAATGAAATACATTTGAATCAATTATTGTGTTCATATTTACTGTGTCTTTGTGATTGTGTTCTTCAATTAACAATTAACACAATTAAACATCAATTAATGATTATTTCGCGCTCATTAACTTGTCATTATTTTAATACTGATAATTCTTGAATTGAGATCCTTGGATTCACAAAAATAATTCTAATAAGTATGCTAATTTTGACATCAATTGTAATTTAATGAACTTATGATGATTTCATCATCAACATGATTACCTCAACTTTGTATAACTATTGAATTGCTCATTCAATGAGCATTCTTAATATTATTCCTTCAAGAGGACTCGAACCTCCACACTCTTTAGCTGAAGATTTTGAGTCTCGCATGTCTACCATTTCACCACCAAGGCATCTTGAAAGTGAATCGCATTCCATGAATATGATATCTGTCTAGTGTGATGCATGAAATAGTGGAGTGTTGGAGTATTTCTAATGATCGATCATGCCATATAGGCCCGAATGGACATCCAATGGCTTCGATTTGAATTATCCGGAGAATGCCTTATATAGATATCCAATACATCAAAAAGATGAACAATCAAAGTTGTTTCTAGATTCAATAGAAGCCCAAAGAGGTGAATAGCGTCCCAAATAACAAGAGATATGTAAAAAACAGGCATGATTACAACTAGAAGCGTATTTGAGCTTAAAGTACTAGATTTCAACATGACCTGTTTCTTTCTTTTGGAAACCTTCTAAATTCAGTTTCAAATTTTAAGTTTGATAACACTTATTATTCAATGTATTTTTTTATCTAAATTGACTAGTTAATTCAATAATGGTCATTTCCAATCAACTTTTAGTTAAACTAAACATTTTTTATCTAAATTTATAATTCTTTAGTAAGACTTAGGGTTTTCGACGAATCCATTAAATTTAGTTAATTTCATTCAATAATTCACCAAGAATTCTAAACCTTGGTTAGGCTATATGGTTAAAATTAAACCTAAATGACATATTCTTGTCATTGTATGAGGGTGTTTCTAGCATACTGGATGTCCCATGTGTGATTACCTTGTGGACGTTCAAGAACTGAGTGTAAAACCCGCTAAATCTTCTTAAAAAATGAGAGATACAAGAACTTTACCAAATGATTGTCTCTAGCTTCTAATAACGTGGATAAGATGTAAAGAGTTTACATCAAACGATTCTGTTCTAGGTTGTCACATGTAAGAGTTTTAAAGCCTCTACTTTCATCCTCATGCAAAATTTAACCTCTTTAGTGGTGTATAATGAATGATTGTATGTAAATGAGTCATTAACATGTAGTTTTGATAACAATTAGGTGTGGAAATATATTATTGTCTGTGTGCATATATATCATATATTCAAAGTGGCAGTGAAAGACTACACAAGTTATTGAATCTTACATGTAAAGATCAAAACAAAGAAGATTTAGCATAGGCCACACAATACGGATGTACTCCTCCCTAATAGCAAAATTTTTGCTAATAGAAAACTGTTGGGCACTATTATAATATTTGAGGTATATGTACACAACAAGGCACACATATTTCATCGAAAGATAGTTTTTATGGTTTCTTGATAAGAAGAATTAATGACAGGACATGAATTCAAGTCCTGAGTTTTAGAATTGACGGGAAGGTTTGGCACCTTGATGTTGGCTCTTCGCCACCTGGGGTTGTAGTATGTTCCAAGGGTTGGGTTGTTTGCCCATTAAAGCAGTACATGAGCTCCCATATCATCAGGTCACCAACTTCCTTGACCTTCCGGCACTGGGCAAGCATTAGCCACCATGCAAATGGCTATTTTGTAAATATTGAACGAACCATTGAAGATCCGGAAAATGAAGTAAAGTTGAACCCTTAGTGACAAGGTATCCTTCCATTTTGATGGTTCCAATTGCTCCTCGAAATCAATTTCTATCACAATCCATCATGTACATGGCTAAAACACCCGTGATCACAATAGGGTGTAGAATTTATTCCTTTCTCTCCATGTTGATTAATGCAATCACATTTCTTCAATTATTGTTATTTTTTAAATGTAGAATCTTTAACAACAAATGGTAATAGCAACACAAATTCATTAGAAGGAGCTTATCCTGAGGCAAAATTGAAGCTTGAGAAGCAAGAGCAATTGGAGAGAACAATATCTGTCACTGTTGAAGTGCTGGTACTATAATTTTAATGTTTAAATAAACTAGTTTTATCTTCTTTCACGCTTCTCGTGATCCATGACTTTTTTTTTACAATATGCAAAAGTAAGAATTGAAAGGTTCAAAAATCGTTATTTAGTATGGCTGAAGAAACAATTGCCACGTGGAACACTTGATACAAATATTTATCATCACAGCATGTTTAGCACAAATGGAGGCCCTGCCCCAATTGAAAGAGGCACCAAATGCATCCACAGGTTGTACCAAATGCATTAAAATATGCAAGTCAAGGTTCATTTGGTAGCTAACAACCTCTATGGTAATCGATAGCCGATTTAGGACGGCCGTTTAAAATCGAAGTGACAAAAGCTGGTGATATAATTGTAGATTAAGAGGCTCAAAATCGGTGGTTCATTGTGGCTGCAAACACTCGTTTGCCACGCCAGAACAACAAATATAACATATATTTTATTCTCATCATCACCTGCCAACCGTCGATAAAATCAATCGTGTCCACGATGTGATAAACTATTACAAAGTTCAAATGACAATAGAAGGTTATTATTATAACCATGAATACCATATTCAAGCCACAACAGGATCAGACTCGGTCTTTGAGGCTCAAGATCATGCATGGTCACTATCACAACCTTCAAACACGACATCAAACAATAAAATAAGATCACACATCAGTTAAACAGGGACAAAACCAACTGAAAATATCAAAGAAGCTGAAATGGAGGTTGCCATAGCAACTATAAGCAAGGCCGGCATGGCCGAGGGAACATCCAACAGCTATGGCAGCCTTTTGCTTCATCAACAGGAGACCACAACTATGCCGAAACCCTAAAGGATCCAGAAAAGGAAACCCAGGGAAACGACAACCAAACCCTAAAGGGTCCAAACAACAAAATCAAAGTGAAAAAGACATAACTGATTATTTAATAGTAAAATAAAATCATGTATCTACCCCTCTTCTAAAATACCTTGTTTGAATTACTTTTCACACTTCATAAACTTGCTCCTTTTCACAAAATTGTCATATATGGTCATTTTGTTTTTTATCTGTTAATTTCAGTAATAACCAAGATTCAACTATTTCTTTCACACAATTCTCATATATTACCAAACTTTCACACAAATGACATCTTTGGTCATTTCACCTGTTACTTTTCAAAAAACCATGACTTTTTCAACTTCAAACATCAAAACTACATTCAAACACCATATTCTAGGACCCCTTTTTTATTATAGCCGATGATGCAATTCTGACTACTCGATATCACACAATCACCTTCAAAGCATTCTTCCAAACACTAAGAGTGTCCCTAATTATATTGGTATTAAACTTCATTCAAAAACATCTTCCAAACGCTAATAGCGTCCCTAATGATATTGGCATTAAACTTAACTTCTTGTTTTTGAGTTTTACAGGCCAAGGATATCCATGATAAGATTGTTCATTTTGAGGAGCTTGAGTTACAAATTGAGAGTGAATGGCAACTATTAAGACCAATGCAGAATCAGTTGTTTGCTGATAAGCTAACAATTTTGTTTCACAAAAAAGATGGAATAAGTATGAGTGGAAGCACAGAACAAAAAGTCAAAACTGAATCATCTTGACTCGCTTTGTACAATACTTATTGATCTTGTTATCCTCTGCATTTCTGACTCCGTTATGTGATTAAGGTTTAGTACATCAAGCCATGGGCTTCATTTAGTGAAGATGTAATGCAAACATAATTTGAGATTGAAGAAACTTTGTAGCTGAAATTGTTTCACAAACTTTAGAATTTAAAATTTAATTTTCTCATCTTGTGACAACTTTCTCATTTGGTGAGTCCCTGCAATAGGATACAGGTGGCTAAATTAGCCAGTGAATGTGTTTAAGAAAATAGTAGGAATACAAGCAACATACCTGGATTGTGGATTTACAGTCTTGACTTGCTTAAACTGATGTTTTTGCAATTATTAAACTAATTTGAATGATGCAACGGCCTGAAAGTCACACACAAGTTTAAGTTTAAGTTTAAACATTTAACACAATCCCTATGTTTTTATGTGCATAGACTACAGGTAGCAGGACACGTGGGGTAATGGTCAAACGGGTCAGCTCATTGCAAATGCTTTTTTTTCATGTTTTAGTAACTTTACTACATATATTAATGTGTTAATTAAAAATATTATAACAATAATAATATTAACCCTGAATAAAATATCTAGGAGTTTATATGAACTAAAAACTGTAACCCGTTTTGACTCGTTTCCCTTTAGCTATAACTTTATTATTTTTTCTCATTTCAGATGAAACATAACTGAAAACGACCTAATTTTACATGGGTCAAAACTGGCACTTCAGCATATTTCATCTCTAGTGGTGTCCGAATCAAAATTGATGGGGCACAATACACCTTTAGAGGTCAAACATGTCTAATTTCCAAAAGTTTAAAACCATGAAAGTTTTTGTTTGTAGCATTTGCCATGAAATTTTATGTTATTTATAAACAATCTCAATGGTTTTATAAATCCCGTTTTTTGGCTTGCAGACATTAAAAACAGGATCCCTAGAACGGAAAACAAAATATGTATTGACACTAAGGTTTGACTGTCAATCTTGAAGTCAAAAACTAGTAAAAAGGGATCAGAAACCTCAAGTTAGATCAACATTTTCACATTTGGTACCAAGAGTAACAAAGATCAGTCAACAACCTCAAAGTCAAAATTCAAAGATTTGACTTCTTATATAAGAACATTCACCATACCTTTTCAACTGTTGAGCGGTACTTCTCTGATTCTTCATCTATGTACTGCAAGAAATATAAAATCACGGTCTCATGATCTCAAATTTTGCATGAAGAACCAAAATCACACTAACTTATGAATTAGTTTTTCATTAAAATACACATAAATAAATAATTAATTAGTTAATTATAAACTAGTCATCAAAAGTGTATTAACCACCTGTCCTGTGAGAGTATACAATCTATTGTACCAGCCGTTGTTAGCTATTCCCAATACTGAATATAAATGCCTTTCACTTTCCCCAGGGTTCTTAAGTGTGTACTCTATGTAGTACATACCTGGTCAAAAACAGAATCACATAAACAGTTGGTTGAAGGTAGGAGTAGGTACATAATTTTACATGTATCAAATAATCAGAAAACCTTAATAACCCTTAAAAGTTAGTTGCCGCGTTGTTCGTGGCTTGTTCCCAAGGGATTTGGAATCTGTGAAGCGTTTGGTTGGGTGGAATGGAATGGAACTTAGTTCTGTATCCTTTGTATATTCTGTTTGGTTTGTGAATCAGAATTTGCAACATAAATAACGGTAAATGACATAATTGCCCTTTGTTGTTTTCTTCCTTGTAATTCTTGATTTGTTTTAGAGATAAATTTATAAACAATCATATTAAATAATTGTAAAGAATTTCATACATATACCCTGTAAACTTGTTAAACCAATTTTACTATCAAAATAAATCGTACAATGTTACTAATCAGATTATCCACACATGACTATAGGTTTTTATTCCTTTTAAGTATAACTGGTATAGATTTAGATGTAGATTCAAACAAATATACATGAAAATTCAAACACGACACGCCTCCTACATATTAGTACCCCCATTATCAGGATAATTAAGCTATGGTTAACTGTTAAGAGGTTTGAAGTTCTCCATGATGGCAATTATGTTATGTTACTCCTGTTATATATGCTGCACTAGCCTTTTGCACGTTGATTAATTGCAAAATGACCATTTTACCCTCCTGTTCATTTGGAACTATGAGAAAAGAAGTGGAAAGAACAACTGTGAGATGAAAATATGCCAAAGAGGATGTTTACAGTTTACTAATTTTCCTATTTTACTTTTGATTACACTTATCACTAAATCTTGCAAACTTTTCCAATCTGTAAATCAAATGCATTAATGGTAAAAATGGAACTTAAATTGTACAAATTCACATGAATTATACACATCTTAGATTGTTTTTTTGGTGTTTATATTGAGTTTTTGGTAAGGAGGGTTTGTTAGGTATCCTATTGAACATTAGATCACCATACTAAACTGCCAATGTTCTTTTTAGCTCTTTAAACTACAAATTCACTTTCCATTGTACGAATATCATTTATAGGACATTACTTTGTGCTAAAGGAAAAATGATATGTATCTTACCTTTGGTGGCTTTACAGTCTATGAGTTTAGCTGAAACACCAGGTGGTCTTTGCCAACTTCTGTCCAATCCACTAACCTTTTAATATAGATGAAACTATCAGTCCATTTACTTATAAATTGGTTGATTTGGGTCATGTGATATCTCAAACAGGTCATGTTGGTTAAAGTAAATTAATAGCTAAGAAGGGAAGGGTCTACGGATTGAATGTCTCAAAAAGTGTACTTTTAGCGCATACCACCCTTTAAATCAATTTATTCAAAAACTTGTATTATTATTTTTGCAATATAATTTTAATTGTATTTTAACCGGTTGTTATTTACATCCTTTCCAAAAAGTAGAAGAAATGTTTACCGATCAACTAGACAAGACTTGACCCGTAGTAAAAAGTTACTTGTTTTGATATCAACCAATTTTGACCCCAACCCGACCATTTTAACACGTCTTTTTAATTATACTTAGCTACTTTTGTTTTTTTTTCTATTTCATCACATGAAAAACCATCAAATTTACAAAAATGAACATACCAAATTCTCTGCAAAAGCATCCACCTTGCCAAAAGATTCTACCTAGTAAAATCAGCACCTAGCCCTGTGATCACTAGACTGACTGAAAGATACATTTGGAAACCTTATTACTTTTTAAACTATTTCCAAATAAGTGTTATATTCTTTGTGGCAAAAGGACTTTTATCTGTACCACTTGAATTAGAAGCTTCTGCAGGATAGAATGCAGTAACCGACTTGAATCCATTGCCATCTCCTCCTCCTATTAGCCAATCTGCAAGTTGCAAATACTTTAACATTTGTTTTTCTTCACAAAAGCATAATTATCTGTCTTTTATCTATTAAATCCCAAAAGAAACAGAATTATCTGTTTTAATCTATTAAATTTCAGAATAAACAGAATTTGTCACTACAATAAACATCTGATTAGATAATCATCACATATATTAGAAATAGAATCCGAATCACTTAACCACTTTCAAAACTGTTTAACCAACTGGAATGACTCACAACAAATCTGATAATTGTGTTGACCATATAATATGTTGGTATCACTAAAACAAGCTTAGGAGGACCCTACATGAAAGCCAATGTATACCCAGAAGTTAAGTATTTGTAGTGTTCTATAATGTGGAGAATAAAAAGTAGAACTTTGTTATTGTAGTTCATTCCCTAGAACTTCTATTAGTGTTTGAGTTATCCAAATGGTAGAGTTCCATACAGTCATATTATAGTAGAACTTTGTTATTGTAGTTCATTCCCTAGAACTTCTATTAGTGTTTGAGTTATCCAAATGGTAGAGTTCCCTACAGTCATATTATGTGTCGATTAACTAAAACGCAGGAAAATAAAGAATTTTCCAGGTACCGTAAGGCCTATATGTATTATGATTATCACAATATCACATTGATATAGACTTCGTTGTAAATATCTGTTAACCAACTTTAACCACCACAAGTTCATAAAGAGTAAGACATGAAAGCTAGCAAATAATGAGCTAATCCTACTAAAGAACAGGAAAACAAATCGAGATGATCAATATTCACCTTGAGGAATCGTTATCTTGAACTTATTCACATCATCAACGTATGTTCGGAAACCTTCTGGCACCATAAATGTTTTCCAAATATAAGTCATGGTAATACAATAAAATTAAAAAATCCATTGATCTCCATATGTAAATAATAACTATATTGCATATTCAATGAGATCTTACCTTCTTCTGCAAATGCAAATGGAACCATTGCAGGCACAGACAATGAACCAAATACAGTGTGCAACAAAAGATCTCTTCTGTGAACTTTCAAAGATCGATCTTCAACAATCTGACTGAATTCAAAGGACCTAATAACAGTATACAAATCCCTGTTACACCAAAACTGAAGAAAGTGCATAATTGAGGGTAACATTTGACCAAACACCAAAAATTGGCCCAGATTCATCTGAATCGAATGACTTTTTTTTAGTTTTGTGGGTTGATTACATGTTGAGCACCCAACAAATTTGGTATAATTGAGCAAAATATTCAAGAAAACGATAAAGTCAGTGAATTTACCAAGAATCTTGATCTTGTTGGTTGGTCCTGCAAAAGATAACATTTTGAAAATGGGGTTTCTTGAATCCTGAAGAAATTAAAGGCAGAATTATGGGGAAATTGTAAATGATATTAAGTTTAGAAACTTTTGTGTGTGTGTCTGTGTGTAGATATACCTGTAAGGGGAGTGAAAACAGGTGAAGAGGTGTGAAGACGAAGGGAGTGAGAATGCAGAGATGAAAGGGGCGCCATTGCTGATGAGATTGAGCTGAAGTTGAATAACACTAGTCCACTAAATTATTTTCTGGACTAAATTACAAATTTAGTGCTTTATGCTTCTTGTTGTTGAAAATTATAAAATGAGTCATTTTTAAAATGGGATTTTTTTCTTTTAAATTTGTGAAATTATATATATCTTTACAGCATGTTTAAAAATATTATATTTTATGTATTCAAATTTGTGTTTTAAGAAAATATATAATTTTTTTACAGATTGGAATATATGTTATTCTCCCTTTTTAAAAATAACTTTAACTCAATGATCTATTTTTTAAAATTCATTTATGTAATGGGTTATTTTTACTAACTGGGGTTTCGTATTTAAGACAATAAATTACATATAAAAGTATAAAATCAATAACATATTTTCTCTTCCTATTACATATATATTACACATTTATCTATTTTATTAAAATTAACCTATCAAATAATTATTTTATTTTGTTTTTACCAAGGGACTTTTACGTATTGATGTTTTGCTATTATAATTGTTTAAACTTTAATAATTATGTTTTGTATTTTGATATATAACTTTGATTATCGGTGATTATTTTTTTCTAAAGAAGTTTTAAACTTTTGTATTTGAAGTTGTAATCTTATTTATTTTTAATTTATATAGAACACTCGAGCTTGACAAAATATAAGATTGATGTTCTTAAGGGAAATGTGTAAAAATTTAGTAAAAATGTGGATACAATAATCACTCAATAACTGATTTTAATAAAATGGGTAAAAATATGTAATATATATGTTTTAAAAAGAAAAATATGTAATTAATTTTTTAGTTTGGTTAAATATATATTAACGAGTTTTGGAAGGTGAAATATGTAAATGCCCTCCCTTTTTATCCATAAAAGGTTTTTCTTGTAATGTTAAAGTTTTTTCCTTCTTCTATTATATACTTTTTCTTTATTATTTGTTTCACTATTACTATACGGATATCTTTAAAAATTTATTAATTAATTAATTAGCTTATTTGTTTTTAAAAAAATATATATATAATATTTTATTTTATTTTCAGTATATATATATGTACAAGGAACACATAAAATACCACTAATTTCAATTAAACCAATTTAACTCTAATGAAATTGTTTTAATTAATTTAAAATCATTTGTGAAACATCTAGTTTTGTAACTGCTATATTTTACAAAATATCAATGAATACCGTGTATTCATCTTATTTATCATCTTCAACATTTTTAAAAACCTAAATGGGATGCGATAATATTTTAATGACATTTATAGTCTTCATTTCGATCCATACAATGACAACCTGACACATGAAAATGTTTATTGGAGTCCTTAACTCACCAAGGAATGATGATTACATTTACCAATTTAGTTCTTGTGTAATTTAATAATTTTATTGTTCAATGTTCATGTTTTGGTATATTTAATCCTTAGTTTGTGTAATTTTAAATTTGAGTTGGGTATTTTTAATTTATAGTTAAAATAATAGCATTCTTAAAAACGATACGAAAATCTAAATTAACGATTGGTTAAAAGAACCTAAAATTTAAATTATGAAAATAAAGGTACTCGATCCCAAGAAATAGTGACAAACTCTTTTAATCTACTTTAATAAAATAAATAACTATTAGTCACATGTCTATTTTCTAGCATGTTCATGTCTATTTTCTAGCATGTTCATGTCATTTTCACTTAGGTTCCATCTAGTATTGGCCCACACGTCACCACCACAATAAATTTATAAAATTTGATAAAAATCTTGACTTTAAAAAAATTTTCTTAATAACTATCATTTAATACTTTACTAATCAAAATAACTTTTCTTTTAGAAATAAATAACATTTCATTAAAAATACTTTAAAATTAAACTTAATTTTGTTAGAATATAATTTAATTTGTAGCTAATTATTTTAAAACTAAATACCTTAAAAAAGTATATAAAAAGGTTTATAAATATTTATTAATAATAAAATCTTTTTTCTTTTTATACTATAGTATATAACTTAAATATCTTTGTTATATGTAGTCATCTTATTGATATGTCATCTATAACATATATTAGATTATGCATATACATAATCTATTATATAATTTTTTGTTTCAACTCATGTAACACATGAGTGTCTAACCTGGTAAATAAATAAGATAAATTGATCGTAAAATTAATCATAGATATTAGAACAAATCTCATAAATTAGTTAACATAACTTTAAAGAAATTTTTTTTGAACAACTAATTGGATTACTTACGGACCATTGACCCACCCACTCATCTCTATCACTCGAGTATGCAACCCGAGACCATCATCAGAAGTAAACTCGTTATATGTGAGAAAAAAATCCCTAGCCCAACCTGAAATCCCCCTTTTTGTCACATCTAGGACTTGAATCCAAAACCTTCCCTATTTTAATAAAATTTTAAGGTACCTTATCTTAACCACTTGAGCTAAGTATCGTTTGTAATTTTAAAAAAAACCCTACTAGAATAATAATATAAATAATGAAAAGAATAAAAGAAAGAGAAAAATAAAAAATAAAAGAACAATAATAACCTTAAACATTTATGATAATTGTCTTCTATGCATAACAAGAAAATAATACCATTGACTTAACATAAATATTTAACTTCAGTTACTCAAAAAGACTAATGTTAGAAGAAATTTTTGAAAAAAATACATGGCGTGAAAATCAAGTTTTATAAAGGACCCGTTTCATAATTTTCACCAAATATAAAAACAAAATTTGTGATTTAGTCTTATTTCCTGCTATTAGATATATCGTGTGTTGACATGTGGATGACAATTGGCATTCCAACCAATAAGTTTTTTAGTTATATGGGTGTGCAAGTTCTCGTTCGGCAACTGGTAAAAAAGTGAGTTCCTCTGAACTATTTTCTATAACTTAACGTGATGTTCTGATAACTGGTAATATTAAAGAGTTTACTATCAATGACATTTGTGATATATGGCAATGCTTGATAGGATGCTTGAGAGCTGCTTATATGATTCCGCTTTAGCCAATGAAGTTTCTATACATAGCCTGCTTATGTGAATTTAGACTGTGCTTACTCTGTTTTTATCTTTTTGCCATGGTTGCATCTGCTTGATGCAATAGTCAATACTAATATGTTTTGAATCTTGAAGAATACTACGTTCATGAACTCACAAGCTTTATGCTGAGTCCCAAATATCTTTATTTCATGGAAACACATCCTAGGTGATAAGAGATTGCAGAAATTGAAGATTATGGCTAGTTTACGAGGAAATAGAGGTCTAGAGTGCTACTAGAGATTCGGATCTCTAATATAGGTAAACTGATATAATGGTATTATCTAGCATGACAAATATAATGTATGTTTTGATGTATAATCAAAGTTAGACTTCAGCTGTGAACTCCATTATTACTCTGTGTTCTGTATTTCTGATGCGTAACACTCCCTGGGATAGCCCGGGAGGCAGGTGTTACAGATGTAGATCCAAATACTCTCAGATGTGGCCTCCACATCATCACTGAGTGAAAGATGAAACCATAAGGACAATAGTTGTTATGAAGCGCATCATCGAAGAGATCTCAGGCTATTAACCAAGAAACAAAAAAGAAGATAATTCTGCGTCATTACCGCATAGGCAACCCAAGCAAAGAAAGTTCTGGTTGCGGGGGCCTATAACCCCTAAAGGGCCGATTTCTGAAAAGATGCTACCACCATACTTAAAAGAACCCCTATAGACGCTGGCAGAGACACCAACGGGAGGGTGTTGCCAAAATAACCACCACGTCAGCCTCCAAAAGTAGAGGCAACATGGCGCACAGGATATGGAAACATCGACCACCACTCAGCTCCACCAAATAAGCCCTATCGGTCTCTAAAAGTCAAACGTGAAATGACGTATCTCTGTTTGTAAACACAGGTTGAGGGGGCAGATTGCAAAAAGAGGAAACTCACGTGGCCAAATCGCAAAAAGGCACATGCGTACTATTTGTTTCAATAGCTTTATAAACATTATATAAGTAACTAAAACTTTAGTTAATTATTATAATTGTTTAATTTTAATTGTATTTATTAGTTACAAACAGTATAACTAAATGTAAGATCTTTGTTCCAAGAGGCCTTGCAGTTGCTTTCATGCATCATAATCATAATTCTCAAACTAAAATTTTATTAATATAGCAGCGAAAAACATTCAGCTTTGTATAAGAGTATTCATAAAGAAAAATATTTGTACTACATAACCATAACATAGCCCTAAAAACATAATAATTAACTACAAACAAGATATTGGTCTTGTCGTATTTGGGTAGTCATCATCTTATGCCATCCAAATCACCTAGTGTTAGCCTTTCTTGAAGAACTTAACATGATACTAAAAAGTCAACGTTGCTGAATAAATTTTACTTTTCAGTTAAACATAACTTGGTAAATTATATGTTACACAATAACAACATTAGTTGCATTATTCTTGTCACATCCTAATCACATCAAACCGTATCATAAAGATAACATAACATATTCAAGCAAGGATTCTTATAAATTCTAATAACACATGCTAACACATATGTATCCTAACTATACCTTTATGGTTCCCGGCCCATAATTCGACGTATCATATCTTTATAATGCTCCTATGATTTTCTACCGACATTTCATATCATAACAACACACCTATGTTTCACTACACATGCCGGCATTCCATATTGTATTAATACCCCTATGGTTCACTGTCATAAGCTGACATTTCATATCATTGTAATACCCTATAATTCACTGCACATACATAATATTTGTATTGTAATAATGTCATTATGGTTCATTGACTATTGATTGACATTTCATATCATAGCAATGTCTTTTGGTATAGCGGGATGTGAGGACTCTACATCAATTACGGAGACACTTTTTTGTTATGTCAAGATAAAATGATGAACAAGCTTTACAATGGTCTCTATTGACATTGAGATATAGGCAAGACATCAAGGTGCAACCTTTGTTAATACAATAGACTTAAAATATCATATAAACATGTTTCCAGTCACATATGTAAGCTCATTATCATGTTATATTATATAAAGACTTACCTTTTTATTTCAAGCCTTCTCTCTCTACCTTCTCTTGCCCTAAAACTAGTTGAGCACCATTCTTTCTCTCTGTCTTCTTATTTTGGAAACATTGTAGTGTAAGTAAAGGGGATGGTGTCACATCCCAATGGAAGCGTGAAATGCCTGGGTGTGATTTTTTGGTTCAAAACACATTGATTACACTAACATAAAATCTCAACAATTAACTAAACATCAACTTCCATTAATTATATCATTAGGATTATAATATTCATACAAAGTTTTTCCAAGTATTAGACTTTTACATATTTTTAGTAACCCTAAATCAAAAGATTTGTCATAGTCACTTTATATAATCTCCCAGTTAGTATGGACGTGAACGTCCACATGAAGGCTGAGATCCATCAAATCCAAAGTGATCCAAACACACAACTTTCCTATATACTCATACCATCCATTATACAGGTTGAACGTATAAACTAAGTTATAGAACAAGATGTCAATCTGAAAAAGCATACTCAAATAGTCAACATAAAGTTAGGAAGAACATAGGTTTATTCAATAACACAACTTCTTTAAATTGATGAAACCTACTTAAATGCCAAATAATTCAAATCTGTTAAATACAAATCGTAAAATCAAATAATATAACATCACAATCCTTATCCGGCAGATGAAGGATGGCATATTTCTAAGTAGCGCTACCTATATTATTTGACGGTTACTCATCCGAATTAATGGTTGTGTCAATATGACAGTAACTTATTAAAATTTAGCATCAATTTCAATAACAAAGTATACTTTTTCTCCAAAAAATTTATAAATGAAAAGGTGGTTATGTTACTAACCTTAATTCCAGCAATATATCGAAGATTTTCTGTAAAATAATTATTTGTTAGAATAGGAGCTTATTTCTTTAAATTTTCAGCACTTATATCATTAATTAGACTAAAATTTCTAAAACAGTAACTATCATTGTCCAAAAATTACTAAATTTTATAAACAGTGGTATTTTGATATCTAGATTAACCCATAAAAATTTCAGTTAATATCTCTTCACAGATAATTTCCTATAATTCTTATAAATTTCACAATAAATGGTAGAAATAGCTACACATCTCTAAATCCTGAAATTTATATAAAATGTTCTAGTCAGTATATCCTATTTTATGTCAATGTTTCATGAGTTTACCTGCTGTTTTGCTATTATTTTCTATATTCTTCTCATTAACTATTCTAAAATATGTAACTTTATTATACAAGTGAATTAATACACTAAATTTATTTTGTAATTCAAATATAATATTATAGTCATCATATAAATTTTCCAGATTTTTATTAAGTCCAAATCTCCTATTTGGTATTTTTATTTTATTTTCTTAATTTAATCATATAAATTAATATATCCCATATAATTATTCCATAATTTCTAGTTTATTACTTCTAATATTTTGTAACAAAATTATAAATTTTATTCTTAAAATTACAGTCATTTAAATATTTACTCTAACTTATTTAGTAAGCCATGAAATAATATATATATATATATTTCAACCCTTTAAATCCTTTGTTTTTATTTGAAACTTTTGTTTTATAAAAATTCTCAAACTTTCTATTTTAGATCCTTTTTACTGATCCTTGTTTGAAAATCAAGTGTTCATGTGGTTGGTAGTTAATTTTAGTGATTTATAACATAAACGGTTGATTATATATGTATGTTAAATACATATATGACTTTTTAAGCTTGTTAGTCATAGATTTTGAGAATTAAACCTTGTTTGGAGTAGAAGAAAGAGAGTGTAAAGAGTAGATAAGAAGGTCTTCTGAGTCTTTTAAAACTCAAAGGAGGTAGATGTTCTTGAACTTAGATGGTACCATAAGATGTTGATGGATGATAATTTATGAGTAGTGTGATGGCGATGTTGATGGCATTTTCAGTGGTGTTGAATCGAGAAGGAGAAGAGAAAGAGGTGGTAAGTGGTGGTTGGTGTTATATGGAAACAAAGAGAGAGAGCCAAGGGATGGTGGCGGTTGTGACGGTTTTTGGTCGATGGCGGTAGCGGCATGGATGATGTCCATCGGCCGAGGGATGTTAGAGAACTAGGATGACCATAATGATCTTCATCATTGTGACAACCCGAAAAATTTTTTTATAATATTTACGAGAATTTACAATTTATTTTTATATTTTTGTTATTATTTAATGATGATAAATAATAATAAAAATAATGAAAACAATAATAATAATAATAATGATATTATTAAAAATAATAATATTAATAATGATAATAATAATAACAGTAATAATAATAATAATATTATTAATAAAAATAATTTATAAAAATTATTAAACCTAATTTAATAAGTCCAGGGGGTAATTTTGTAAATGTTGAAACTTGTTAACACATGAAATAATAAGTTTTAAAGTACAGGGACCATTCTGTAAATTATTTAAAACCCAACCCCATTCCCACCCGTCGACCACCTCACCGTCCGGCCGCTTTCCGGCCAACTCCGGCGACCCCCCAACACCTAAAACGAATGCGGTTTTGATCAAATTAATAATCCCGACACAATCTCGTGGATAAACCGAACTCGGGCCACTTTTCAATTTAAGAATTGGTAGTGCAATTACCACCAAACCGACCACCCACATTTTCGACCAAATAAACGGGCCACGATCACCACTAACACCAATAATCGTTTAAATTAATTGAACCTGAACGGCTATATAACTGTTCCTAATCGAATGCGACTTTCAAATTCATCTAAAACACAACCACACACCATCATCGATCACCACCATTGTCGCGGACCTGCAACTCTATTGAACACCACCATCCGGCCTTCATAACTTGCAATAAACATAGGGCTTTCGATCATTAGCACCATTAGAAGCTACCTGTGTGATTAATTTGATTATTATCATCAATTGCTTGCTATTCGAATTCACCTCGGTCGCGACTTGTTCTTCAAAGAGTTCAGCACCAAATCGCTTCCTATCTGGTAATTAAACATGCATACATACTCGATTTCTCATGGGGAACAAAAGCCCCATGAATAATTTCATTAACAATCGTGTTTGGTGCTTCAATTTGATTCAAATCGAAACTAGGGTTTCGGGGATTTGGGGGAAATTGGGGATTTGTTTGAAAGGTTTTTTTTAAGATTTGGAAATGGGTATCTAACGCGGCCACGGCCCTTGGTTTACTGGTTCTATGCTTGCTTGCCAACTATGAGGTCACGGGTTCGAACCCGGCCTCCAACATTTATTTTTTTTAAAAGCTTTTTGAGCCTTTTAAAAATACGGAAAATTACTAAAATTATAAAAATAATTTTTATAAACTTTGTCTATTCTGAGGATTATTAAATTATTTTCTGTAAATTTATTTCATTTAAAAACCTTAATAATTTTTATAAAACATTATTTACAAATTTCATACACAATTATTTCTATAAAAATATCTTTAAATTTTATTTAAAACTCTAAGAGAATGTTATAGCTAAAATCTAGACTTAAATACCAGTTTATTATTCCAACCATTGTTTATTTAAGTGGTCGATTTAATCGTGTTTATTTTTAGTTAATTACAAAATCTTAACTTAACTTTATAAATAATATTAAATTCTTATAAATATTATTTTTGTCTCGTATTTTATAATCGTTGCTACAAAAATTGGCATCGTTTGTTAAATATAAATGACAAAAACCCCAAACCACAAATAAAACCCTAAACCTCGATTTAACGTTGATCGTATTATTAAACTTAAATATTGTAACATATATATATAATCGACACCGATTCGTGAGACGCGAAACCGTACAGTTATTATACTTATAATTAATAACTGATATTAATTATATATATATATACTGAATGAAACACAGGTTAATTGGAAACCCGATCCTTTGTGTTTACAATTACTTGTTGCTCTACACTCGAGGTGAGTTCCACGGCCCCTTTTTACTTTCTTTTCTTTTTGGGGGAGGAAACATGCAAACACTATTTTTGTCATGGTTGCCAGTATTATTGATATCGCTTGTTATGTTAGTGGGAAACGCAATTGAAATTCCTTACAGTATCAAACCGTTAGTAACACGATTAGCGAGGTAATTTTGAGTAGTACTACTGGGTCTGACAAACCCCGCCCGGGCTAGTCGCGCTAGCTTGATTGGAGGTCGAACGGGTGCTAAATTGACCTGTAACGATTGCCACGGTCGGTTAAGACATGGTGGAAAGGCACTAAACACACACAGTCAGCTTCGGTTTGAAACACTAACTAACTTGTCTATAGGCTCGCGACCTATCGATATGTTTTATATACTAAACCATGTGAAACGCTTTTCTGACACAGTTCTGGTTGATTAAACATATGAAACGCTTTCTGGTACATTTCTTGTTGATTAAAAACCTGTGGACTCACCAACTTTATGTTGACACATTTTAGCATGTTTTCTCAGGTCACAGAAACGCACAAGATTAAGAACTCAGCTAGGATGCATGCATGGCATACATCACTACTCAACTGGTTTATTTTGTTGAAACGCTATTATTGAAACTGTTGGGAATTCTAACCTTAGAAGAAATTGAAGATTTCAAGTTTGTTGAAGTTGAAGTTTTGAAGAACAATAGCAACAAAATATTAGTCTAGGGTTTATTTTATAATAGCAACACAAGGTTACAACACAATCAATCATTATTACGGCTGTCAAGAGTTCATTGTGCAACCCTAACCGCCATCACATCAACATCAAACATTATTCGATTCACAGAATTGATTGTTCATAGTCATTCATTATTATTCTTTTGTAATCATTACATTATAGTTAATGAAATACGTTTGAATAATTATTGATTTCGCATTTATTGTGTTTCTGTGGTTGTGTTCATTATTAATCATTAAAAACAATTAAACATCAATCAGTGATAATTCCGCGATCATTAAATTGATTTATTTTAATACTGATAATTCCTGATTCGCGATCCTTGGACACACAATTGGTATCAGAGCTGGAGTTGTGGATTCATATTGATTTTGATGAGATTTCTTGGTTAGATTGCTAAAAAAATTGAAGATATGAAGAAGGCTATTCAACAATCATTCAACAATACAAGATCCGATGCATACAATTCAAGAAATCGAAGAAAAAGGGCTGCAAATAGGCTGCCGAAGGCAGCTCTTGCAGCCGCAAAAGAGGCTGCCAAAGGCAGCTTGCGAACCAAGGTTTACGACCAAATGTGGAGGCTGCCGTCGCTAGGGTTTGCGAATGAAAGAGGCTGCAAATTAGGTGTCTTTTGCGAATAAAAGGAGCTGCCGAAGGTAGCTCTTGCAAACCGAGTTTAAGGCTGCCGAATGTGGCTGCCAATTAGGGTTGCAAAATCGAATGGTGGCTACCCTAATTAGGGTTTCTTGGATAAACAAGGGTTTGCAACCTTGTGTCGTAAATGGGCTCGTAAACACCATTGAGTTTGTTTCTTGGGCTCCATCATTAAATCAAAAAGAAAAGGTGGACTTGGACTTAATTGTTTGGGCCACCAACATCAAAAGAAAAGGTGGACTTGGACTTAATTGTTTGGGCCTCCTACATCAAAATCAAAAACAAAAAAAATGATTGTTCCAAAGTTTTGAAGACCTCGCTTCCGCATCAACGACAAAGTTCTTAGCTTTGAACAACTATTCAACAAAATCAATATCAAGCTTCAATTCACATTGGAAATCTACAATTTAAGGGGAGTATTATTGGGTATTCTACCTTTGAAGAAATTGAAGATTTCCAACATTGTTGAAATTGAAGATTTGAAGAACAATAGCAACAAAATATTAGTCTAGGGTTTGTTTTGTAATTAATTTAATTACTAGACTAGTATATATATTAACCTATGTCATCTTTGTAAAGGGTGACTAATTCACCACATGTTAGGGTGAATTAGGGTTTCTCACCAACAACAATATATCATCATCCCTCATGGATGATGAATTCAACATTATATCATCATTCTTTTGTATGATGATTTCAACAATATATCAATAATATCAAGCATTAATCATCATGGTATGTGTTCTTCATGTTCATCATCATCATTATTTATTATATTTTAGCACCTAATCATTAAATTCTTGTTATCATCAATATGAATCCTAAGATCCAAGCTCATGTTCACGTTCAACTCTGATACCACCTGTGAATCCAAGGATCGCGAATCAGGAATTATCAGTATTAAAATAAATCAATTTAATGATCGCGGAATTATCACTGATTGACGTTTAATTGTTTTTAATGATTAATGATGAACACAACCACAGAAACACAATAAATGCGAAATCAATAATTATTCAAACGTATTTCATTAACTATAATGTAATGATTACAAAAGAATAATAATGAATGACTATGAAAAATCAATTCTGTGAATCGAATAATGGTTGATGTTGATGTGATGGCGGTTAGGGTTGCACAATGAACTCTTGACAGCCGTAATAATGATTGATTGTGTTGTAACCTTGTGTTGCTATTATAAAATAAACCCTAGACTAATATTTTGTTGCTATTGTTCTTCAAAACTTCAACTTCAACAAACTTGAAATCTTCAATTTCTTCTAAGGTTAGAATTCCCAACAATACTCCCCCTAAATTGTAGATTTCCAATGTGAGTTGAAGCTTGATCTTGTTCTTGTTGGATAGTTGTTCAATGCTAAGAATGTTGTTGTTGATGCGGAAGCGATGTCTTCAAAGCTTTAGAACAACTATATTTTGTAACTTGATGTCACTATTGTTTTTGTTGTTGAGAGCCCAAATACGAAGCCTAATTTTGTTTTCTTGTTCATAAACCCAATCTTCAACACTTGAGCCTGTGTTCAATTGTTGTTTTTTATGTAGGAGGCCCAAATAAGTAAACCCGAGCCCACCTTTTCTTGTTTTTTTTATGTTTGTGGCCCAAACAATTAAGTCTTGTCCACCTATTCTTGCTTTAATGACAAGCCCACGAAACAAACTCAAAGTTGTTCACGAGCCCATTTGCAACACTAGGTTGCAAACCCTTGTTTATCCAAGAAACCCTAATTAGGGCAGCCCTAATTAGGCATCCCTAACCGCAAATCGGCAGCTTTAACCAAGTGAGCTGCTCACGGCAGCCTTCAAGTTTCGGCAGCCTCTTTGGGCGCGACTTAGATGCACAAATGCAGCTTTCTTTCGATTGCCAAGGGTATTGATTATATCGCAACCCTAAAGTGACAACCCTAATTGGGCAGCCCTTTAGTCGCATGATACAACAAGTAGCAGTCGATTTTTGGCAGCCACATTAGGCCAACACAAGCTGCCGATTTTTGGCAGCCACGTATTGATCGAGACTTGTATTGTTGAGATGATTGTCGATATAGATGGACCGCAAATATTGATGTTGATTTCGCAGCCATACACACTCATTGTTGATTCGATTCAATCAATGATTTTAGCAACCGAATCATGAAAACTCATCACAATCAATATGAATCCACAACTCTAGCTCTGATACCAATTGTGTGTTCATGATTTGAACGTGAACATGAGCTTGGATCTTAGGATTCATATTGATGATAACAAGAATTCAATGATTAGGTGCTAAAATATAATAAATAATGATGATGATGAACATGAAGAACACATACCATGATGATTAATGCTTGATATTATTGATATATTGTTGAAATCATCATACAAAAGAATGATGATATAATGTTGAATTCATCATCCATGAGGGATGATGATATATTGTTGTTGGTGAGAAACCCTAATTCACCCTAACATGTGGTGAATTAGTCACCCTTTACAAAGATGACATAGGTTAATATATATACTAGTCTAGTAATTAAATTAATTACAAAACAAACCCTAGACTAATATTTTGTTGCTATTGTTCTTCAAATCTTCAATTTCAACAATGTTGGAAATCTTCAATTTCTTCAAAGGTAGAATACCCAATAGAAACGCATATTGAAACGATTCACTGTTGATTTCTGTTTTCGAAACGCTTCCGCAAGTCTGAAACACTCATGTTTGATTTAAACAACTAATCACTTAATGTGATGTTTTGTAATAACTGTGTTTGGTGTAACTGATGCTATCTGAGATCCTGGTGTGTCACACGCCTGACGGTAAAACCCCGTTAGCGGATTTTGAGGGTGTGACAGATTGGTATCAGAGCATTAGTTATAGCGAACTAAAATGGACTTTGCATCTCATTTGCATTGCATTTTAGACTATAGCTGGATTTGCATTAGTTACACACACATATATTACTAAGCTGTACTTATTAACTTTAGATGCCCGAGAACTGTTGCTTTAACATATTTTTGTGACACATAGATACCTGAGGAAAAGAAACTGATAACTCTGAGAACTGTTGCTTTAACATATTCCTATGACACATAGATACCTGAGGAAAGAAACTGATAACTCGTGCCTTTAATTTCTCTCTAAAGTTTTACTCTATGAACCAAAGAAATTTGTGTGACACATAGACACTTGTATTCTGGATTTCCTGGCAAAAGGCCTTCGGGCTAAGGCAAGCATATCGCATAAATCTCATTTCGAGACCTGGTATGCTTACCTGGGGATTTCTAGGATGAGTGATAAACTATGGTCAATACACAAGTCTATAAGGCAAATAGGTCAAGTATATTAAGTCTATGGATTTAATATTACCTGTATGTTCCTCTATGCTTATTCCTTGTCTCTATACCTGATACTATACCTATGTGCTAGATGAATCTGGACAATACTATGATGTTAACTTGGGGTAGGTGAAGCTAAGGGTGATCATGCAAGGCAAATTACCATTACGGTACACACGTAATTGCAATTCGTCGTGCATGAGAAGTCTGGCTAATCTTACCATGAGGTAACGATCATGAGTATTACAAGTTTCTATTCTATACCCTAGGGTGCTAGGATCATAATTCTAGTAAGACCTTGTTAAGGGTAATAAAACATTACTAACACTTGCTATTACTTAAGTCCTGTCCTACTTAGAGCCTTCATAGTGTTTCCAATCATTTTAAGAGACATTCCTCCACTTAGTATTTCGGTAACTGAGGAATTGATTGAATACTTAGAATGGAAGTGGACTACAGGAAATATAGAAGAGTGATGAAACTCATTGTACATATTCTTTGGGATGATGCTAAGGAAAATTAGGGTGTCGTGTAACCGGTTTAAGCACATTCTTAGTATACCGGTGATGCTTATATATAAGGTTATTGAGGTGAGTTTAAAGCCTTGGTGATTGAGTACTGTTACTTAAGGAATGAAATGCAAAAGTTGGAAGTGTAATTCTAAAATCGTGCAATGGTAGGGTTAGGTTGTGCTCTTTATACTGACAAACTCCATGAATTGACAAAGCTGATGTCATACCTTATGACATTAGACCAAATAGAATTAAGAAGGACACTAGGCAAATCTAGTGAGTAGTAGAAAGAAGTTGGAAGGTTGAACAAGCAACCTAGTGGTAAGGTAGACAAGAATGCTAATGTTGTAAACCTAGCTATGTTGGTTAATACGATTAAGCTAAAATGCGTTAAACGGGGACATTAAGGAGGTTGGAGTTCCGACCATTACCATAAGTGTGCCCTAGGTCGATTAGGACCCAAGGACAAGTTAGAAGCAATCAAAATTAGGAAATGGCTATAGCTAGAAAGTAAGAACAGTTAAATTATGGAAATTATTGACCGAGAGGTCAAGACACTCAAACACAGTCGTATCCCTATTGTCAAAGTTCGATGGAACTCCCGACGTGGTCCTGAGTTCACTTGGGAACGAGAGGACGAAATAATGCGCAAGTATCCTAACCTGTTCAAGGATGTTGCCAGTACATCTTAATTTTTGGGACGAAAATTCCTCTAACAGGGGGATGATGTGACAACCCGAAATTTTTTTATAATATTTACGAGAATTACAATTTATTTTTATATTTTTGTTATTATTTAATGATTAAAATAATAATATTAATAATGATAATAATAACAATAATAATAATAATAATATTATTAATAAAAATAATTTATAAAAATTATTAAACCTAATTTAATAAGTCCAGGGGGTAGTTTTGTAACTGTTGAAACTTGTTAACACATGAAATAATAAGTTTTAAAAGTACAGGGACCATTCTGTAAATTATTTAAAAACCCAACCCCATTCCCACCCGTCGACCACCTCACCGTCCGGCCGCTTTCCGGCCAACTCCGGCGACCCCCCAACACCTAAAACGAATGCGGTTTTGATCAAATTAATAATCCCGACACAATCTCGTGGATAAACCGAACTCGGGCCACTTTTCAATTTAAGAATTGGTAGTGCAATTACCACCAAACCGACCACCCACATTTTCGACCAAATAAACGGGCCACGATCACCACTAACACCAATAATCGTTTAAATTAATTGAACCTGAACGGCTATATAACTGTTCCTAATCGAATGCGACTTTCAAATTCATCTAAAACACAACCACACACCATCATCGATCACCACCATTGTCGCGGACCTGCAACTCTATTGAACACCACCATCCGGCCTTCATAACTTGCAATAAACATAGGGCTTTCGATCATTAGCACCATTAGAAGCTACCTGTGTGATTAATTTGATTATTATCATCAATTGCAATAAACATAGGGCTTTCGATCATTAGCACCATTAGAAGCTACCTGTGTGATTAATTTGATTATTATCATCAATTGCTTGCTATTCGAATTCACCTCGGTCGCGACTTGTTCTTCAAAGAGTTCAGCACCAAATCGCTTCCTATCTAGTAATTAAACATGCATACATACTCGATTTCTCATGGGGAACAAAAGCCCCATGAATAATTTCATTAACAATCGTGTTTGGTGCTTCAATTTGATTCAAATCGAAACTAGGGTTTCGGGGATTTGGGAGAAATTGGGGATTTGTTTGAAAGGTTGTTTTTAAGATTTGGAAATGGGTATCTAACGTGGCCACGGCCCTTGGTTTACTGGTTCTATGCTTGCTTGCCAACTATGAGGTCACGGGTTCGAACCCGGCCTCCAACATTTATTTTTTTTAAAAGCTTTTTGAGCCTTTTAAAAATACGAAAAAATTACTAAAAATTATAAAAATAATTTTTATAAACTTTGTCTATTCTGAGGATTATTAAATTATTTTCTGTAAATTTATTTCATTTAAAAACCTTAATAATTTTTATAAAACATTATTTACAAATTTCATACACAATTATTTCTATAAAAATATCTTTAAATTTTATTTAAAACTCTAAGAGAATATTACAGCTAAATCTAGACTTAAAATACCAGTTTATTATTCCAACCATTGTTTATTTAAGTGGTCGATTTAATCGTGTTTATTTTTAGTTAATTACAAAATCTTAACTTAACTTTATAAATAATATTAAATTCTTATAAATATTATTTTTGTCTCGTATTTTATAATCGTTGCTACAAAAATTGGCATCGTTTGTTAAATATAAATGACAAAAACCCCAAACCACAAATAAAACCCTAAACCTCGATTTAACGTTGATCGTATTATTAAACTTAAATATTGTAACATATATATATATAATCGACACCGATTCGTGAGACGCGAAACCGTACAGTTATTATACTTATAATTAATAATTGATATTAATTATATATATATATATACTGAATGAAACACAGGTTAATTGGAAACCCGATCCTTTGTGTTTACAATTACTTGTTGCTCTACACTCGAGGTGAGTTCCACGGCCCCTTTTTACTTTCTTTTCTTTTGGGGAGGAAACATGCAAACACTATTTTTGTTATGGTTGCCAGTATTATTGATATCGCTTGTTATGTTAGTGGGAAACGCAATTGAAAGTCCTTACAGTATCAAACCGTTAGTAACACGATTAGCGAGGTAATTTTGAGTAGTACTACTGGGTCTGACAAACCCCGCCCGGGCTAGTCGCGCTAGCTTGATTGGAGGTCGAACGGGTGCTAAATTGACCTGTAACGATTGCCACGGTCGGTTAAGACATGGTGGAAAGGCACTAAACACACACAGTCAGCTTCGGTTTGAAACACTAACTAACTTGTCTATAGGCTCGCCACCTATCGATATGCTTTATATACTAAACCATGTGAAATGCTTTTCTGACACAGTTCTGGTTGATTAAACATATGAAACGCTTTCTGGTACATTTCTTGTTGATTAAAACCTGTGGACTCACCAACTTTATGTTGACACATTTTAGCATGTTTTCTCAGGTCACAGAAACGCACAAGATTAAGAACTCAGCTAGGATGCATGCATGGCATACATCACTACTCAACTGGTTTATTTTGTTGAAACGCTATTATTAAAACGCATATTGAAACGATTCACTGTTGATTTCTGTTTTCGAAACGCTTCCGCAAGTCTGAAACACTCATGTTTGATTTAAACAACTAATCACTTAATGTGATGTTTTGTAATAACTGTGTTTGGTGTAACTGATGCTATCTGAGATCCTGGTGTGTCACACGCCTGACGGTAAAACCCCGTTAGCGGATTTTGAGCGTGTGACAATCATTACCTCTAGGCTTAGGTTTATGTGATATCAAATTAAGGGATTAGGTGTCAAATGTAAGAAGAGATGAGTGTTCATGTAATGCTAGGTGTCAACTTTAGGTGCTAATGACATTCTTAGTCATTAAGTTAAGGTTTAGTGGTTTAATTAGTCTAATAGTCAACTAATCAAGATTAGTTTAGGTTTATCAATCCTTAATTATCCAAGAATTTTTGTTTAGTTTGTGTGTTAGTTTAGTGTTCGAATTATTAGGATTAATTTGGATTTAGTTTTTGGTATCAATTTTCTAGTAGCCAACTTGGTTGGTTAATGTTTGGTTAACTTTTTGATCTTAATTCATTACTTATTAGATGAAAGCATATACCAATCAAATAACTAATCACATTATCTTATGATTTGGTAACTTGCACATATAGTTCAACAGTCACAAAGTTCACACAAGTTTATATACATGCACACGTAAATACTTTTGCACGCATGCATGTTCAAATATATATTCAAGGTTCTAATAAAATTAGTCAAATAAAATCATCTTAGCAATCTCTAATAAGATATATAAATATACTATCAACTATAATAATTCTTGAGACTTTAATTTACCTAACCTTAGTTTTAGGGTTGTCACAGATGGGCAAACTACTTTTCTTAAATAGAAGAGGTTTTTAGGGTTTCAATAGGAAAATCCCCCCTTACACATAACTTTAACATCTTTACATGCGTATAATAAATTGAACACTAGATTTACTTTAATAAAAAATTTGTGTTGTTATATTAAAATATTAATTGATATAAATTTTCAATTAATAATATATTTCAAACATATTATCATCACATACATTATTGATCAAATTAAAAATAGTGATAAATATAAATGATTATCTCTTCTAAACATTTATTTGTCTTTAATAATTATTATAAAATTATTTTTTGACTCATTACCTTTTCGTGTAATGAACTTTTTTAACCTTTAAAACATATATTGATCATAATCATTGATCAAGGTATAACCCTTTAAATCTTAACTTGTTACTAATGTTGTTAAATGTCACTAATTAGGAATATAAGTCCAATAGACTTCCACTTTCATAAGTCTCAACCATTTGGTAGCACATACAATATAGACCTTTAGCTACATCTTACTACTGTAACGCCCCGAAATTTCCCGAAACGAGCCATTTAATAATAATGGGCTTTTAAGGGTTAATTTAAGAAATAAAGGGTAAATTAGTGGGCTATCGATCAAATTAGCCTTAATGGGCTAGACTTGGTGGGTTTAAGGGCCCTAATCAACCCTTAAACATGCATAATCAGTCCTATTCCATCACATTACAACCCTAGCCACCAAATTCGTAGAGAGAGAAAGTAGAGAGAGAAAGTGAAGAAATTCAAGATTTGGAGCTTGAAGGTTGGAAGGATTGAAGTTCTGGTGGATTGGAGCATCAAAACACAAGGAAAGAGCAACAAACAAGGTAAGAATCAACCTCTAAGGCCCTCTGTAGATCAAACCCGGATTCTAGGGTTTTGGGGTTTTGAAAAGTTTAAAGAAACACATAAAGGTCGAATTTTTACGTATGAAAACGTGTAAAAAGCTTAGATTTGGTTTCATGGAAGGTAAACTAAGGATTTGGACGTAAAAAGTTATGGTTTTGGGTTAAAAACGGGCTGGATCTGAGTTTCTGTTCATCCAGCAAAACTGGGCCCCGATCCAGCGAATTTAAGTATTCATCCAGCGAAACTGTGCATTTATCCAGCGAAACTAGGAGAATCCTAGCGAAACTACAGTTTCGCTACAGCGAAACTACAGTTTCGCTGATAGTTTCGCTAAGTACTTAGGCTGACCTTAGACATTGCGAAACTAGGAAATTCCAACGAAAGTTGGGCGCTCAAGGTAGCGAATCTGTCTAGCGAAACTAGCAGAAGTGCTGCCCAGCGAAACTGGCAGCGAAACTGCAGTTTCGCTGTAGCGAAACTATGGGCGAAACTATGAAGAAAATGATGTTTTTGCATATTAACTTTCGTGCAGCTAGAGTATTCAGGCTATAGCTTAAGTGACTTAGAATCTAAGCTATTGGACAAGTTCAGGTGAGTTCTAGACCCCTCCTTTATCCGTTTTCAATGTTTTGGGGTGATATGCATACTAAATTACATACTTTTATGATGACAGTTTTTAAGACCTTTTATCAAGAAAATAAAATTTCCTAAAGTAAAATGTGCCATTTAAATAGTTCAAAATAATTTTCGGGCGCGCTGACCTGGCAGCCTGGCCCCAGTCAGGGGCGTTGCCCCTTGGACCCAACTAGGGGCTGCCACCCCTAGAACCCCGCTATCAGGGGCTGCCGCCCCCGAACCCTCACTGTCCCGCGGAGGGTCGTTATCTAGTTTATCTCTCATGATTGATGAAATATGAATGCTTAGACTAAGAGTTTGCTTTTTATTATGTGTTAAGTGTATATGAAAACTAAAAATATAAGTGAAACTTAAAGAATTGTTATTGGGCCCATAACATGTACCTTGATAAAGTGATAAAGTAAAGTCTTGCAAGCAATTGATAAAGGAGGGTTGCATTCATTGTACCCTCACCAGTGATAAAGTGATAAAGTATGCCCGAACAGGCAGGTCAGTACGTCCTACATTGGCATGACAATAATGGCCTGATCGGGTACGACAGTAAGTCCTTAATTGGCATGTCGTTAAAGCCCTAGGCGAGCCTAGGCACCGACAGTGACAGAGAATTAGCGGATAAAGAAGAGTAACAAATAACAATAAATGATAAAGTATTGATAAAGTGATAGCCTGTGTGTATTTATATTTTGATAGACAATGATTATTTTCAACTGATAAAGCTAATATATTTTACAAAAGTTATTTAGCAAAGTAAACCTAGAATTCACTCAGCGAAGCTGACTTTTGTATGCATATCAGTTGACAGGTGAGAGTTAGAGCTATGGGATAGAAGCATGGGACTGAAGCTTCTTGGCACTAGAAGACTGGCATCCCTGATGAAGTAAAGATTAAGAGGACTTTAAATAGTTTTTAAGAATTAAAGAAAATGTTTATATTTCATTGTAATGGATTGAAATTTACAGTATTTTCCGCTGCAATATATATTTATACACATATGAGTAAATGACTGTTTTAAATCGATGTTTTGCTGTAAATGACCAACTGTGAGGCTTCCCTGAGAAAGGTGGGCCTTACAATTACGCCTTTCAAGGTATGATGCTTATCAAGTAGTCAAATATTCTTGATTAGTTTAAGTACCCTTACTTAGTTATTCATTATAGTCACGTATCAACCATCCTTTTTTATGACAGATATATTGTTGAACATGAGGCATGGATCAAATTTATCATATAAACAGTTAATTATTGATGGTCTAGATCGAGATTAGAAGTGGTATGTTTAGACATCTAGTCTGAGCGTGATCGTTCATTCACTTCATTTTCAACCACATACATATCCTTAATTTATTTTTTCTACCTCATCATCAATGCTTTATGCCAAGTAAGATCCACACCATTGCATCATAAGTTTTCATACCTTGATCCTTAAGATGGCTAATAGTATCGTACTTACTTTGTCACTATAAACCATAACTAGTTATCATGTGATTTGTGATGAATCATCTTTCATTTTCGTATAATGATAGTTTCATGAATGGCTAGCCAATCCATTCCTAAAGCAACATCAAACCATTAAAAGGTCATAAGGAACAGCCTAATAGTGAATCTATGGCCTTCCTATTCTACTTAGCAGTCTCCTATGGTTTCGAATACTTTAATTGATTTACAAGTAGTAGTTTTGCCTCAAAAACATCATCTGATCTTTTAGTATTCTAATATAGTAGCGGGTTGAAAGTAGTAGATATACAAATCTTACTTGCACAAGAATAATAATGATCGAAACATGTATATCGTTGATTACATATGTACCTAACATCACCTCGACATGCTCCTTGCCTTCCTTTTAGAAGATTGTCTAAGCTATGGCTTTGGTTTTAAGCTTCTCCCCAACTTTAGCATTAATTGTTTTCTCATTCTCTATCCCAAGCTATTACATTTTCTTATAAATCCTAGTGTGTATGACTGGTTCCTGGATAGACATTTCATGGTTGACTTTAGCTAGTATAGGACAAGTTCCATTTGAAACATAAGTTTTTCCTCAACCAACATTCCTTAGAGCGTTCTCCCATGTTTCAAGAACTCACCAGTTTCTTCCACTTTCATCGAAGGAAACAAGTTCAAGGTAAGGCATTTCTTGTATAAGTTTGATAGGTCTAGGTTAGATCTTTGTTACTGATGTAATTTTGGACTGGTTTTAATGATAAAGTAAGCCTTTTTTCATACATGCATTATTGTAGATCTTTACATTCTCCTCTTCGTTAGGATTTCTTCAAAGCATCATGAAAAAGTACGTTCTAAATTCCTATTTTTATATGTTTATGTGTTTTGGGATAGTATGCATAGTATGATGATATTTTACATAAAGTTTTCATTGTTTTGATAGTAAATTTGACATTTTATGGATTTTTTTGGTAACACAAAATTAGTATGCCAACACCCTAAAAACTATATAAGAAAGTAATTAACCAAATAAGAGTATTCGGTAAGATAGAGCTCTCAACCATAGTATTCAACCATAGTAATTGATCTACTTAATTTTCCTAACTGTAGATCAATTTTAGCCTATTAAAGTCCTCGGACCATAGGTTATTAATCGGCTAGTTATGGTACGTGGTTCGTTGAAGGTATTCATCTTGCATAGTTTCTCTATCTATAGAAGGGTACTGGCCTAACTATAGCTATCGGTATGTAGGACAGGACTCAACCTATAGAGAAGTATTCGGCTTTTTTATAGTACTAGGTATATGATAGTAACCAGTATCTTATAGTACTTGGTATGTTTATAGCACTAGGTATATTTATAGCACTCGATATGTTAGGCTCTCGATTCATCCTTAGAATCCATGAGCTTTAAATTTGTTCATTTGCAGATGAATAAGGTTATAACTATTCACTTGAATGTAATATAGTCAGTGATTGTATGAAAGTAAGGAACCATAATGTTAAAGTGTTAAGGTAGTAATAGCTAAAGAAAGAAAGATAAAGCGATAAATAAAAAATAATGTTATGATAAAGTGAAAAAGAAGTATAAAGAATGATAACACTAATTAAAGATAGGCCCAAAATGTTAAAGTTCAAATATGAAAGCTAAAGTTCAAAGTCTTCCAAGCCAAACAGGGTTTTGCATATGTTTCTTTTTCACCCATTAACAGAGACTTACCTTGTGCAATGTTACCTGCTAAAGGAATTTATCATGAAACTTACCTTGTGCATATGTTTCATTTTTCACCCATTAACAGAGACTTACCTTGTGCAATGTTACCTGCTAAAGGATTTTACCTGCTAAAGTTCACAGTTAAGTTTGGCTTAACTGATGTAGGCTAGAAGTCAGAGGTTCCTTAAGGCTCAATTGAACTTGAAAGTGGTGTGGTGGATCAACATCACGACACTGAGGGAACATGAATTCCTCATCAGACTGGGTTAGAAGGTCAGTGAAGGATATATCAGTTACACCTAATGACCCGGGACCTTGGTCAACATTTATTGGCATTGTGCCACTAATATGGATGTCCCTTTGTGGCTGCTCAGGGAGTGTTGGGACTCTTTCTGAGGTTAAGGTTTGGATAATAGGCTCATCAGGTTAAGACTAAGGAGACTCAACACTGATATTGAGGTCAATAGTGGAGGATGGTTAGACCTCTGACTGAGTGGGAGCCCTGTGTTCCACTCTAGCCTTTTGGTTTGAACCGGGGGAACTTTTTCAATTAGAGTAGATTGAACAAGGGTTCGTTTGGGCGTCTTTGGTAAGTGATTTTGATAAGGTGGAGGGAGGTTATTGGCTATGAAGTGGTAGTGTCTGGTGTGGGTTCATCACCTGCTAGGCTTGCAGGAATGTCACTAGGAGCCATAAGCTCAAGCATACCTGGAAGTAGTTGAGTGAACCTTCCAGTGAAATTGGTGGATACCTTCTTTAGAATTTTGAAGATACTCGGTCTTATGTGAGGAACTACTAGAATATCTACATATTCTAGTTTGTCCTGACGTAGCTCGCAATTGATTATATGTTGAATATCTACATACCTTCTTTAGCATTTTAAAGATACTCGGTCTTATGTAAAATGTATTTCTGATGAGATTTCCTCAAATCAAGAGTAGTTAAACCTCAGGCCTTTTACCAACCCATGAACAGGGTAGGCCAAGTCATAGGGAATTAGATCCTATCCTCTAGATTTATTTGACAAGCAATATAGAATAATATGGAGCAAGTACTTCCAATTGTAAGAGAAGTTGAATTTGCAAAGTGTAGACTTGCTTACATCTCATCCTTACCCTATTTAGGTGTATGTGTCTTCTAAATCAGATTTGGGAAATTCAGTGGGGGCTCCTGCGTCTTAAAGTTCCAGATGTTCTCTTATGGTGGTTTCACTCACTATGATTTCTTATCCATAGACTCTAGACCGAATAACCCTTTCATTATTGAGTATGTCATTTTGACCATTGGCCCCGAAGTCAACCATATAGTTTGAATAAATGGCGGGATTATTTGTTAGAGCGGGAAGATATGCAAATTATGTCACACCCCTGCTGAGAGCGGAAGCACGGGGATGTAACGAGACGGGATCGTCATAACACATTGTTAATAATAGAGATGCAATATATGTAATTGATGATAAAACATGTCATGACGACACCCGACACAAAGGAGACTTGTGCCGTGTTTAGTCAATATTCACGACAACATAGCCATAAGCATAAACTTGTAATTGATTCACATAACCAAAATGATAACATTGTAATGTAATTCCCACAACCCGGGAACAAGTATCAAAAGTATGAAGATTGTTTAATAGACTAGAACAACGATTCAAAATGAATGTTTGTCAAGTATGTTTAGTCTAAAAAATGCATCCTAGGGTCTCCACTAAGGCAGCACACCTAGATCTTCAATTAGCAATGTCACCTGAAAAGATATGCTCAAAATGGTCAACAAAATTGTTGGTGAGCTCGCAGGTTTAAATAGTAAATAAGTAATTGATGTTGTATAGTAATTGTTATGGAATACCGTGCATACAGTTATAAGTAAGCAAAATCACATAACCATGAGCTTTACAACCAAGCCTAACAACGTATACACAACAAACTTGTCGGAATATATTCACCCAAGGGCCCGTTCCTGGCCATTGTTGGTACCAACTAGTATACCAACCGACGAGGGTGGGGGTGTCAACCCAGTAGTACTACCAATACCTATCCGTCAGTTCCAACACCGGAATTAAATGGTTGTAAAGAAAGAATCACACAGTGACTCATGTATGTATCAGATAAGTACTCACAAAACAGTATCACGTTGATTCTAAGTATGTAAATTATATGTAAATTGTACAGCATAAGAAAGTGGGTGAGCATACTTTTCCCCATGTTTGTAAATGATTGAAATATTGTATAAGCATAAAAATGGGCCACGAAACTCACTTGTTAAGTGGTAAGTATGAATGATCAAAATTACCAAATGTTGTATGTAGTAAACGGTCAAACACCTATTGACAGTTATTGTTAAGCATTAATGATACGTATAAAGTAAGTAATAACGTCGTTGGTTCGGGTTGCATTGGTTCGGTCGCGTGTAACGCACACAAGCAGACATATGTATTAGATCTTATGTAGATCCAAGTACTAGGAATCGTTGCCATTGCCGATGATATTTGTAAAGTTTCATTGTTATCAGAGAAATACTTAGTAAATATTAGTGGTTAAAAATCGGTTATTAATAATTGTAAAAGGTTATGTTGATTTGATTTGGAATAACATTAATAAGTTTGATCGTGTTAACTTAAATATTGTCATTAGCAACGGTAACCGTGTCGATGTCACCTTACATCACACGACATACACACACCACGCACAAGAAGAAACTCACACAACAACAACTCTAATTGCACGACAGTACCAGACGCACGACTCAACACTCCATCCGCACGAATCATCCTTCATTCATACGAATTAGCCACATTCGTACGAATGGACCTCCAATCGTGCGATTCGGCCTTCAGTCGTACCACACAACCCTCAGTCGCACGACTCAACATACATATGTACGAATCAACCTTCATTCGCATGAATCAGCTTCGTTCGTATGACCGAACCTTCATTCGTACGACTCAGCGTTCAGTCGTGCGACACACGCACAATCGCACACATTCATCCGCATAGACTCAATCGCACGACTCACACAGTCGCCTGACTCAATCGCACGACACACACAGTCGCCTGACTCAATCGCACGACACACACACAATTGCATGACTCGGTTGCACGATAGACACAGTCGCACGACTCAGTCGCACGACACACCCAGTCGCACGGCTCAGTCGCACGGCATACCCAGTCGCCTGAACAGCAGAATCGTGACTGCAGAAGTGCAGAGCAGCCTTCGGCTGCTCCGTGCACGAGATTTACACCACAAGGACTTCCAGAAACATATTTCCAACATGTACAAACAAGAAGAACACGCAGAAAGGCAACACACACTCCCACGTGACCTCATGTGCTCGGGTTGGCCCCGAGCACTTGAAACCCTAAAAGTGCAGTAGTAAATGAGCAAGAAAAGGGATGACCAAGGTCGTCTACCTGCAAGAAAGGAGTAGTCTCAGCTGTAGCCGACGCTTTGTCGGCGAAAACGCGAAGAAACGGGGCGGCTCGGTGCAAGGAGGAGGAGAAAATGGAAGAAGGAGGAGATGAAGAAGAAGATGAAGTAAATGAGGCTAGGGCTGGAACATGGGTATTTATACCCAGCCCTAGTTTGACAAAGTGTCACATTTGGTCCCTACACTTAGTCCCCGAGTTCCTAAGTTTGTTTCGGTTTAAAACGACCTTAATCGGCTAGTTATATTAATGATAAAAGTACAAATAATGATATTGGTAACTTAAAAATGGTTCTATTAATGTCAATAACGATGTATATAAAAATGGTATATTTAATGATAATGATAAGGACAATTGTAAAGGTTTCAAGGATAGAAACGCTAACGATGAGAACACAAGTTTAACAGGTGATAAAGTAAGTATAATATCTACACGAATAGTTTATAAAGGTGGGGAATGAACGTTCAAAGAAAAGTTAACGGAATCCACGTTAAATGATGGATGTTTTGGTGACGGATGTCACAGTATCCCCCAGTTGAGAGAATTTCGTCCTGAAATTCAACTGGTGTTAGGTACAAGAGTGTCATCCTTGAATAGATGTGGATATTCGAGTTTCATCTGATCTTCCCGTTCCCATGTAAACTCTGGTCCTCGTTTGGAGTTCCATCTTACGCGGACAATCGGTATCTTGCTGCACCTTAATTGTTTGACCTTTCGGTCCATGACCTCTATAGGTTCTTCGATAAAATGAAGCTTCTCATCGATCTTGATTTCCTTAATTGGTACATGAAGAGACTCGTCGGCCAAACACTTTTTGAGGTTCGACACGTGAAAAGTATCATGTACACTGCTAAGTTCTTGTGGCAGCCTTAATTGGTAAGCCACCGGACCGATTCTTTCTGTAATCTCGAATGGTCCTACATATCTTGGGCATAACTTCCCTTTCTTTCCAAATCGAATGATCCCTTCCAAGGAGAGACCTTGAGTAAAACTCGATCCCTAATGTTAAACTCTAGAGGCTTCCGACGGTTATCAGCATAGTTCTTTTGGTGATCTCTGGCTGCTTTTAGTCTATCTTTGATCTCGAAGATCTTGTTGGTTGTTTCCTGAATGATCTCTAGGCCTGTCAGCTGGCTTTCCCCAATCTTTGCCCAACAAACTGGAGATCTACATTTCCTCCCATACAATGCTTCAAATGGAGCGCATCCAATGCTCGTATGGTAGCTGTTGTTTCAATCAAGGGTAAGTGAGTGTCCCAGCTACCCCTAAAGTCGATTACACAAGCCCTAAGCATGTCTTCCAATGTTTGTATTGTTCGTTCACTTTTACCATCTATTTGTGGGTGATAGGCGGTACTCATATCTAATCGAGTGCCCATCGCTTTCTGCAGTGTCTGCCAAAGTCGTGAAGTAAATCGGCTATCACGGTCGGTTATGATCGACACCGGCACTCCGTGTCTTGTCACGACCTCCTTTATGTACAATCTCGCCAACTTTTCCATCTTATAATTCTCTCAAATCGGTAAGAAATGAGCTAACTTTGTCATCCGATCCACTATAACCCATATCGAGTCATGCCCGCTACTTGTTCTAGGGAGTTTTGGTATTGAAATCCATGGCTATATTCTCCCATTTCCACTCGGGAATTTCTGGTTGCTGTAATAATCCTGATGGTTTCTGATGTTTAGCTTTAACTTTCAAGCACGTCAAGCATCGGCTTACATACATAGCAATGTCTTTCTTCATGCCTGGCCACCAGTACAGATCTTTAAGATCGTGGTACATCTTGTCTGCACCAGGATGAACAGAATATCATGTCTTATGTGCTTCATCCATGATTAGGGTACGAATGTCTCCCCATTTGAGTACCCATATATGATCCATGAAATACTGTATACCATCATCCTTGCCAATCAATTGTTTATCCAACCCTCGGAATTCTTCTCCCGCAATGTTTTCTTCTTTCAATGCCTCACTTTGTGCCATTAAGCTCTGAGCTTTCAGATTCGTTTGAATAGTCAATCCTAATGCTCGAGCACGTAGTGGTTTCACGCGTTCTTTGTGGCTTAAGGCATCAGCCACCACGTTCGTTTTCCCCGGATGATACCGGATTTCACAGTCGTAGTCACTAAGTAACTCTACCCAACGTCACTGACGCATATTGAGTTCTTTCTGATCCAGGATATGTTGAAGGCTCTTATGATCTGTGTAGATGATGCATTTGGTTCGATACAGGTAATGCCTCCATATCTTAACTGCAAATACTACAGCGCCCAACTCCAAATCATGAGTTGTATAGTTTTTTTGTGCGCCTTAAGTTGTCGTGAGGCGGAGGCAATCACCTTATCCTTCTGCATTAGCAGACATCCCAACCCTTAATGTGAAGCATCACAATACACCACAAAATCATCAGTTCCGTCCGGGAGGGACAATATCGGTGCGTGGCACAACTTCTCCTTCAAAGTTTTGAATGCTTGTTCTTGTGCATGTCCCCAATCAAACTTCTTGTCTTTCTGAGTCAACAGGGTTAACGGTTGAGCAATCTTTGAAAAATTCGCAATGAAGCGACGATAGTAACCGGCCAATCCTAAGAATTGCCGTATCTCCGAAGGTGTTTGGGGTGCATCCTATTTATTCACCGCTTTAATCTTTCCGGGATCTACGTGAATCCCATTTTCGTTCACCACATGCCCCAAAAACTTCACTTCTCGTAACCAAAACTCACACTTCAAGAACTTGGCGAAAAGTTTTTCTTCTTGTAATAGACTCAGTATTGCCCGAAGGTGTTCCTCATGGTCCTCTTTCGATCGGGAGTAGATAAGTATATCGTATATGAATACGATCATGAACTTATCCAAGTAAGGTTTGCACACTCGATTCATCAGATCCATGAACACAGCTGGTGCATTAGTCAGTCCGAACGGCATAACTAAGAACTCATAATGCCCATAACGAGTCCTAAACGCTGTTTTTGGTATGTCATCCTCGAAAACCCTTAGTTGATGGTATCTCGAACGAAGGTCAATCTTAGAGAAATACGAGGCTCCTTGCAACTGATCGAACAAATCGTTGATTCTGGGAAGAGGATATCGGTTCTTCACGGTCAATTTGTTCAATTCGCAATAATCGATGCACATACGAAACAACCCGTCTTTCTTTTTGACAAATAATACAGGTGCTCCCCATGGTGAGTGACTTGGCCAAATAAAACCCTTCTCCAATAGTTCTTGTAATTGGCTAGATAACTCTTGCATTTCTGATGGTGCCAACCGATACGGTGCTTTTGCTACCGGCGTAGCTCCAGGAACCAACTATATACGAAATTCCACCTGTCGTGGAGGAGGCAAACCCGACAAGTCATCAGGGAATACATCCGAATAGTCTCGTACTACAGGAATATCTACCAACTGGTTGTTCTCTTCTTTCTTTTCCACTACATGGGCCAGAAACGCGTAACACTTCTTTCGCAAACATCGACGTGTCTTCATGAAAGAGATAAGCTTTAGGGTTCTTCCTGGTCATTCTCCTTGAATCCTGAGTACCTCCCCATCTGGCAGGGGATTCGTACTACTTTCTCCCGACAAACAATCTCAACTCCATGTTTCGACAACCAATCCATTCCCATAATCACATCGAAACTTCCCAGCTCAAAAGGTATTAAGTCTATGTCAAAGGCATGGTTTTCTAATATCATGGAGAATTTTCTAATAATCTCATCGGCCTGTACAACTCTACCGTTGGCCATTTCTACGGAGAAGCTAGTTTCTAGTCTACTAGGGTTCAAGGCAAGCATGTGAGCAAATTCAAAAGATATAAAACTATTGTCTGCTCCAGTATCAAATAATATAGATGCGAAGTAGTGATTGAGCAAATACGTACCCGTAACGACATTCGGGTCCTGACGGGTGTCATTTGCTCTGATAACGAACACACATCCTCTGGCAGCATTTCCTTGATTCCCCTGGCCTTGATTACCTGGTATGGCCGTCAGTGGTGGTTGGTTGTTTCCTTGCTGACCCTGCACCTGATTCAGTCTGGGGCACATGTTCAAGTAGTGACCTGGGTTTCCACACTCATAGCAAACCCTAGCATTCCCTACGGGTTTCCACACTCTACAATCTTTCGCTAGATGCCCCGGGCGTCTACAGTTCACACACACCCGGCACTGCATCGCTGGGGGATGATAGAAGTTACACCTATCACATTTGGGGTGCGGCCGACGTATTCCCTCTTGCCTTGCGTCACGGCCACAAAATTTCTAGTTGTCTTGGCCCGTTTGTCAAACTTCCCTATACTCGTCCTGCTTGCTTCTCCAACATCCTTCCTCTTTTCAGCTCCTTTCCCCAGAACCCCTGTTCTCACCATCTCATCTGTTAACGTACCAGCCTTCAGAATCACACTCTGAATAGTAGGAGGGGCTACTGCTGTTACCATTGCCCGGATTTAAGGCACAAGTCCCCAAATGTACCTTTTGATCCTCTTGGATTCTGGAGTCACCAGATGTGGAACCAGTCTTGCCAACTCATGAAAATGATCAGTGTAAGCTGCGTGCCCAGCTCCTACCATAGCATGGTTCTAGAACTCCTGCTCCAACTTCTGCATCTCATTAAGTGGACAATATTCTTCAGTGATCAATGCTTTAAACTCGTCCCAAGTCATCTACATTGCTGATTCTCTTTCCCTTGCTTGAATCTGTGTGTTCCACCAAGTTAGTGCTTTGCCTTGTAGTGAACACGTGGCATACTTAATCTTTTGGTTGTCTAGGCATTCACTGATATCGATCACTGCCTCCATCTTCTCAAGCCACCTTGTTAGAGCTATCACTCCACCTTTCCCATCAAATTCCTTCGGTTTACAGGCCACAAACTCCTTGTATGAACATCCCATCTTGTATTAACAACCCCAGTTTCATTACCAGCTGTTCCGCAATTCTCAGTATCTTCCCCTGTTCCTTGGTTATGCTCATTGTTAGTATCATTGTTCCCGTGGAGATTATGATTCAGAAGAGTGTCGCTCACTTGGGTCACTATCGTACGAATTAGTGCGGCTAGCTGCTGAGCGATCATGGCAGCTATATCGGGGTTTTCAGTTCCCTGATTGTTGCCGGAAGGACCACCACCTGTTCTTGGTGGTCTACCTCTACCTCTGCCCCGTGGGGTCTCACCCTCGTGATTTGTACTGCGGGTGACTCTTCGAGGCGGCATTTTCTAATCATAAAAGGAGTAAACATGTAAACTTTAGTCACTTTAAGATACACGTATAACTCCACTCATCAAGTTTCAACATTTCATGCTCCAGTCAATCGAGATCATCACGTAGCCCAGTTCAAGCACATTCTTAGTATACCAATGATGCTTATATATAGGGTTCCCCATAGCATTCCCACCACATCCACGATATACCAAGAATGATTACATGACATCCGATTTTTCCTTAACATCATCTCAATGAATAACGTAATGTTTGTGTAGAGAGTATCATCATTCTCCTATAACTCTTTGAAGTCCACATTCATTCTAAGCATTTAATCAGTTCCATAGTTACTGAAATGCTAAGTGGAGAAATGTTTCATGGAGAATAATATCAATATCATAATTGGAATTCCATGAAGACTCTAAGTAGAACAGGTCTTAAGTAATAGTAGGGGTTATGAATGTTTAGCATCAGTTACAAGGTCTTACTAGAATTATGATTCTAGTGTCCTAAGGTGTAGAATAGATATCTTGCACTAACTTTGATCGTTACCTCATGGCAAGATTAGCCAGGCTTCACATGCACTGCAAATTGCAATTACGTGTGCACCCGTAATGGTAATTTGCCTTGCATGGTCCCCCTCAGCTTCACCTACCCAAGTTAACATCACAGTATTGACACCACTCATCATACACGGTTCGTGTAAGTTCTCATGTCCATAAACCAATACTATTCCAATAGTAGTCCGTCATAACAAATAGATTCTAAGCACATAAGCTCAATTAGTCTAGCAAAAGTTGCCTATCCCTACTTCTTTCGGGACCTGAGGCATAACTTTCTCAGGGTCGGACTCAATATCCAGGATCAACGCTTTGCGTGATCTGTGAAGATCCCTTCAGGTCGGGTATCCCAACTTAATAGTATAATGTGGCGCGCATAGGAAAAAAAGATTCTAGTAGAAGGCATCCCGTGTGGAAAGAGTAAGAGTAATAGTACTTTCCTCAGGATGGTCAGATAACAAGACATAGAGACAAAGAACAAGTACAGAGATAAAGAACAAGTATATAGGAACAAACATGTAATATTAGATGCAAGCCAGTCCTAGCATGCATTCTACATGAAGGTTCCTAGGTTATAGTCTAGGTCAAGTGATTTGCCTAATTCTCTATAACCAATGGCTCTGATACCAGTCTGTCACACCCCCGCTGAGAGCGGAAACACGGGGATGTAATGAGACGGGATCGTCATAACACATTGTTAATAATAGAGATGCATTATATGTAACTGATGATAAAGCGTGTCATGACGACACCCGACACAAAGGAGACTTGTGTCATGTTTAGTCAATATTCACGACAACATAGCCATAAGCATAAACTTGTAATTGATTCACATAACCAAAATGTTAACATTGTAATGTAATTCCCACAACCTGGGAACAAGTATCAAAAGTATGAAGATTGTTTAATAGACTACAACAACGATTCAAAATGAATGTTTGTCAAGTATGTTTAGTCTCAAAAATGCATCCTAGGGTCTCCACTAAGGCAACACACCTAGATCTTCAATTAGCATTGTCACCTGAAAAGATATGCTCAAAATGGTCAACAAAATTGTTGGTGAGCTCGTAGGTTTAAATAGTAAATAAGTAATTGATGCTGTATAGTAATTGTTGTGGAATACCGTGCATACAGTTATAAGTAAGCAAATCACATAACCATGAGCTTTACAACCAAGCCTAACGATGTACACACAGCAAACTTGTCGAATATATTCACCCAAGGGCCCGTTCCTGGCCATTGTTGGTACCAACTAGTATACCAACAGAGGAGGGTGGGGGTGTCAACCCAGTAGTACTACCAATACCTATCTGTCGGTTCCAACACCAGAATTAAATGGTTGTAAAGAAAGAACCACACAGCGACTCATGTATGTATCAGATAAGTACTCACAAAACAGTATCACGTTGATTCCAAGTATGTAAATTGTATGTAAATTTTACAGCATAAGAAAGTGGGTAAGCATACTTTTCCCCCATGTTTGTAAATGATTGAAATATTAAAAAGGGGCCACGAAACTCACTTGTTAAGTGGTAAGTATGAATGATCAAAATTTCCAAATGTTGTATGTAGTAAACGGTCAAACACCTATTGACAGTTATTGTTAAGCATTAATGATACGTATAAAGTAAGTAATAATGTTCGGTCGCTTAGGGTTGCATTGGTTCGGTCGCGTGTAACGCACACAAGCAGACATATGTATTAGATCTTATGTAGATCCAAGTACTAGGAATCTTTGCCATTGCCGATGATATTTGTGTAAAAGTTTCATTGTTATCAGAGAAATACTTAGTAAATATTAGTGGTTAAAAAATTAGTTATTGATAATTGTAAAAGGTTATGTTGATTTGATTTGGAATAACATTAATAAGTTTGATAGTGTTAACTTAAATATTTTCATTAGCAACGGTAACCGTGTCGATGTCACCTTACATCACATGACATACACACACCACGCACAAGAAGAAACTCACACAACAACAACTCCAATCGCACGACAGTACCAGACGCACGACTCAACACTCCATCCGCACGAATCAACCTTCATTCGTACGAATTAGCCACATTCGTACGAATGGACCTCCATTCGTGCGATTCGGCCTTCAGTCATACCACACAACCCTCAGTCACACGACTCAACAGCCATACGTACGAATCAACCTTCATTCGCACGGATCAGCTTCATTCGTACGACTAAACCTTCATTCATACGACTCAGCGTTCAGTCGTGCGACACACGCACAATCGCACATATTCATCCGCATAGACTCAATCACACGACTCACACAGTCACCTGACTCAATCGCACGACACACATAGTCGCCTGAATCAATCGCACGACACACACACAATCACATGACTTAGTCGCACAATAGACACAGTCGCATGACCCAGTCGCACGACACACCCAGTTGCACGGCTCAGTCGCACGGCAGACCCAGTCGCCTGAACAGCAGAATCGCGAATGCAGAAGTGCAGCGGCTGCTCCGTGCATGAGATTTACACCACAAGGACTTCCAGAAACATATTTCTATCATGTACAAACAAGAAGAACACGCAGAAAGGCAACACACACTCCCACATGACCTCATGTGCTCGGGTTGGCCCCGAGCACCCGAAACCCTAAAAGTGCAGCAGTAAATGAGCAAGAAAAGGGACGACCAAGGTCGTCTACCTACAAGAAAGGAGTAGTCTCAGCTGTAGCCGAGGCTTTATCGGTGAAAATGCAAAGAAACGTTCAAAGAAAAGTTAACAGAATCTACGTTAAATGACAGACCTTTTGGTGATGGATGTCACAGACTGGGTCAGGAATTGGATGATTGGTGCGAAATTGACATCTTTAGAAGAGTCAAGGATGGTGACTTGGTTGTGTTGAGGTTTAGAGCCATTGTTCTAAGGTACTGTTTGAAGGAGGAAATTAAAATTTTGATGGAGATAATGGAAATAGGTATCTAGGGCTTTTTACAGTGGCAAAGAAAGTAGAAAAGAATGTCAGAATATTTTTATATGTGGGGTGAATGTACAAACCGATAAGGTGAAGGGACACTATGCGGCTTAATTTGACAAGGGTGGTAAGGAAAAGTCATTAAAAATATTTTGCCAATCTTCCATAGCATCTTACTTTATAGAGTGGGGCCCAAAGATTTCCATTGCTATAACACCCAGAAAAATTTGTCTAGGATAAAAGAAAAGAAATAAGAAGAAAGGGAAATAAAAGTATCTAGAAATAAAAGAAAAGGAATAAAGAGGAAGGGAGTAAGGTGTAAAAGGTACAAAAGTCAAATATTATAATAATATTTGAGATATGACCGCCCATATCACCCTATCCCATCTGCTTTTCGATAAAAAGAAGAAGAGAAAGAAGAAACTAAAGTTTCTCTCGGTTGTTCAAGAAGAAGAAGCTGAAATCTTCAAAGGTAAGTAAGTTTTAGCATAATTGGGTTCGGTTTTAAGGATCTTTGACCATGTAACTGAGTTATACATGTTCTTACGTGTTTAAATGCATTCAGTTATGTGTCCTTGGACATGTATAGGTGTTAGAAGCTTTTGAAAAGCTCAAGTAGAAGAGTTTGAACTTGAAAGCAGCCAATGTGAGTTTCTAGACCCCATTTTTTACACGTTTTAAAAGTATTTCGAGCCTGAAAATTCATTTAAATGGTTTTTATGAAAGTTGTATGTATAACCATATGTTTTAATGCATGTACGTTAACGTGTTGTGGTTGTGTACACTAAGTTAAGGCTTAAATGGTAGTGTAAGGCTTAGAACATGCTAAGATTATGTTTGGGACAGAAAAATATGCTAGAAACATATATGTTGGTGTTCATGCACCCAAACAGGAAACATATATGTTGGTGTTCATGCACCCAAACAGGGCCATGCGCCTAAGTTTTTGCCTTAGAAAGATTTTAAGTATCGTCGTGCGCCTAAATAGGGCTCATGCGCCTGAAAAATAGGTTTAAAAGTCTAAATGAATGTTGATGCACCCAAACAGTAGTCCATGCGCCTAGAAAATACCTTAGAATCTAAGTATTAGTTGATGTGCCTGAACAGTAGTTCATGCGCCTATGTTTTTAAAGAAACGCCTAAGTGCAGGGTGATGCACCTAAATAGTGCCCATGCACCCAATGGGCTCATGCGCCCAATGGGCTCATGCGCCTAAGTGTTGAAACAGTTAAGTATAGGCTCATGCGCCTGCATAGTGGAGAAACACCCAAACAATCCTCATGCACCCAAATAGTGCCCATGCGCCCAAATACTTAAATTTTTTTTTGAATTTTGGAAAAAACAGAATGTTAGGGTTTGACCCTAATTTGACCTATGGAATGTTTTGGCCTATTTTAAGTATGAGTATGTGATGGTCTATACATAGAACATGTATGATGATATGATGAATGTATGATATGCATATTTGTATGAGGTGTTATCTTTTATTGGTTTTCAAAACATGTTTATATTATAATATAATATACGTTAAGTATTATGTTATTACTTTACGTAGTATGACGAATGTATGAATGAACGTAAAGTATAACGTAGGAACGTGAAAGATAACAAAGATGAAACGTGAAACGTAATGAAAGAAAGAATGGCTTGCAAGCAAATAGAAAGGAGGTACACGACCATGTTATCGTTAGCTCAACTATGTGTGGTTTTAATAACTCGAAGGATGCAAACAGGGTGAATCATTGAGAATGACGGGACCATTGTGGCATGCCCTAGGTGACTGGGTCAGCTTCGTGCACAATGTTCGTGGTCTAATTGTAGACCACAGGCCCAACATCAGCTTTGTGCACAATGTTCGGGGTATTGCACATTGGTCCGGATGAAAGGGAGAGATGACATGCCCTACGTGACTGGGTCAGCTTCGTGCACAATGTTCGTGGTCTAATTGTAGACCACAGGCCCAACATCAGCTTCGTGCACAATGTTCGGGGCATTGTATATCGATCCGTATGAAAGTGATGAAAAGTATTATAGAAAGTAAAGAACGGTGAAAAGTATGAACAGAAAGTAAAGAATGATGAAAGAATGGAAAGAAAGAATGAGAATGAAGGTAAAGATAGTGAAATGCAGGAAATGAAAGTATGTATACGAAAGTAAATGTTAATGAAAAGAATGGAAAGGAAATATATATATACATACATACGATGATAAAAATAGTATTAAAGTATGAAAGAAAGAAACAAACAATGAATATTGTTTGAATGTATGTATGATGTATGTTGTATACAAAGGTAAAGTATTTTATAGAAAGGTATATTTCGTATGTAAAACACAAGGTATTTTAATACTTATAAAACTAGAACTCACTCAGCAACGTTGACTTTTATGCATTTTCAGTTGACACGTAATTTGCTGAGGATGACACACGGGGAAAGTTATTATTGTTGTTTTGTAATGCGATTAACGGATGTTTTCTTTTGTAACTAAACAATGTTGTATTGCATAGCAACAATAATTTATTAATGAAATGAATGGGCTTTTCTTAAATGTAATTCCGCTACAATGTTTTATGAAAGGTATATTAGTATGTATGTTTAGTGCTATGAATGACCAACTGTGAGGTGTCCGGGAACGGGGTCTTACAATTACACAGTAAAGTTTTCTTCTGAGAGTAAAATTGCTTTCGAGAAAGCATTAGAGTTTGTCTTTCTAGATTGTCTTCCAAAGCCATTTTATCTTCCGAAGCAAATTATGTCTTGAAGACAAATTTGCTTCCGAGGATAAAGTGTTCTTCTAAGAGAAGAAGTTAGTGAAGTTCAGAAGGAATCTTGATCTATGTTCAAGTGATCTTCTAAGGACAAAACTCTTCGGAAGAGAATAGTTGTATAGAGAATTTTGCCTTCAGAAGAAAAGCGAAGTTTTCTTCCGAGGGTAAATTTCTCTTCGGAAGAATTTATACTTAGAAATTTGGAGAAAACCTTTTGTAAAAGGGTTAGATTATAAATAAACAACTTAGACATAACATAATTTCAAAAGAATTTCAGAAGAGATTTACTAATCAATGTTGATCATCCCGATAGCTGTAATTAAATAATTAAATCTTTGTTCATCAAAGGCTTTGGAGAACAAATCAGCATATTGTTCATTTGAATCAACTTTGACTAGTTTGATTAAGATTTTCTCATTTATATCTCAAATGAAATGATACCTAATATCTATATGCTTTGTCTTGGAATGTTTTACTAGATTTTGAATGATAGAAATAGCACTCTTGTTGTCTATATGGATAGGAGTCTTCATGAAGTTGCAACCATAGTCTAGCATCTGATTCTGAATCCATAGTAATTGAGCACAGCAGCTAGCAGTAGCAATGTATTCAGCTTCAGCAGTTGATGTGGAGACACATGATTGCTTCTTGTATTGCCAAGAGATGATCCTTCCACTAAGAAATTGACATCCTCCTAATGTGGATTTCTTGTTAATGTTGCAGCCACCATAATAATTGTTAGTGTTACTGTAAAGATTGAAATCCTTGTTCTTAGGATACCAAAGGCCCAATTTGAAGCTCATTTAAGATATCTAAGAATTCGTTTGACAGCAATTAGGTAAGACACCTTTGGAGCAGTCTGATATCTAGCACAGATGCAAGTTGTAAACATGATATCAGGTCTGCTTGCAGTGAGATACATTAGAGATCTAATAATTGCTTTGTACTGATGCTGATCAGTATTCTCCCTATTGAATCAGGACAAAGATTGTGATTTATTTGTATAGGTGTCTTGGCTGGATTACAATCTTTCATCTTGAATTTTTCTAATATATCCTTGACGTACTTAGATTGATTGATAAAGAACCCTTCTTCCATCTGTTTCACCTGAATTCCTAGGAAGAAATCCATCTTGCCCATGGAACTTATTTCAAATTTCTTCCTCGTGATGCTTTCAAAGTCTTTGCACATTTGGTCATTGGATGAACCAAATATAATATCATTAACATAGACTTATACAAGCAACATATCCTTCCCAGTCATCCTTATGTAAAATGTCTTGTCTATGGTGCCTCTAGTGTATCCATTCTTTAGAAGAAATTGACGTAATGTCTCATACCACAACCTAGGTGCTTGGTGTAAGCCATAAAGAGCTTTATCCAATTTTCACACATAGTTGGGTGCTGTGGGTCTTTAAATCCAGATGGCTGACACATATAGACTTCTCTATCAATACTCCCATACAGAAATGCACATTTCACATCAAGTTGATGGACTGTGAAGTTCTTGGATGCTATAAAAGCAAGAAAGATTCTCATAGCTTTAAGTCTTGCAACAGGTGCAAAAACATCAGTGTAATCTATCCCTTCTTCTTGCATGTATCCTTGAACTACAAGTCTGGCTTTGTTCTTGATGATCAAACCTCTATCATCCTTTTTATTCCTGAATACCCACTTGGTACTAATAGGTACTTGACCAGGTGGTAGTGAAATAGGTTCCACACCTTTTGTCTCTTGAATTGAAGCAACTCCTCTTGTATTGCTTCAACCCAACTATTGTCCTTGAGAGCTTCCTCCACCTTCTTGGGTTCCATCTAGGATAGAAAGCATGAGTACAAACAGACATTTCCATTATAAGTTTGTCTTTTAGTTCTCACACCTTCTTAGACATCCCTAATGATGTTTTAGCTAGATGACTGTTGTGAATCCTGAGTCTTGGAGTCACATCTAATTGCATAGATAGATCCAAGATTGAAAGATTCTGCTCAGGATTATGAACATTAATTCCAGCTTATATGTCATACTCATTCAATGAGGACTGATTAAACGAATGAGTGGCATCATCAATGTTGTTTTGCTGAGAAGCAAATATCAGTTTCCTGTTGCTCCAAATTGCTGTCTTCATCAGCTTGGCGTTGAGAGTTTGAGTTGTCAGCGATGAATTTTGAGGCTCCGTTGACTGACAACTTGTTGAAGCTCCACTATTTCATGTGATATTCAAGCTTTCAGGTCTTACAGTATTATGAGCTTGTTCTTCATGTCTTCTTAGAGAAATTGGAATAGGTATGGGCAACTCAAACAATTGATCATCAGAGAACTCATTTTAAGTTCGTGTTCTAGCTGAAACATTCTCACAATATGATATAGAATAGTTGGGAAATAAATCTAAGTTAAAGATATGGTCAGGACCATTCCCCTTAACACAAGGAGTGTGCTCATTTACAACAATATTGGATGATTCCTCAAATTGTTTATTCTTAATGTTGTATACTCTATAAGCTTTAGAGCTTGAAGAGTATCCAACAAAGATAGCATCATCCGACTTTTCAGCAAATTTGCCAAATTATCTTTTGTGTTAAGTATGGTACACCTGCTGCTAAAGGACCTTAGAAAGCCAATGAATGGTGGCCTCTTATTCCATATCCAATAAAGAGTATCCAACAAAGATAGCATAATATGGGTTTTCCATAGGGCTTAATAACAAGAACTATGTTTTGCGCATAGCATGCAATGCTGACTGCCTCTACCAAAAAAGTTAAAGGCAGCTTAGAATCAACTAACATAGTTCTTGTAGCCTCAATAAGTGTCATGTTTGTCCTCTCAGCACATCATTCTATTGAGGAGTTCTAGGGGCACTATATTGTCTGGTAATCCCTTTTGAGTTACAGAATGAGTCAAGAATTTGATTCTTAAACTCAGTCCCTTATTCACTTCTGATTGTGTTTACCTTGTGATCAATTTGATTTTCTATTTTAAGGATAAAAGATTTTAACGTTTTAGCAGTTTCATCTTTAGTTCTTAAAAAGAATAACCATGTGAATCTTGTATAATCATCAACTATCACAAGGCAATATGATTTCCTTCTAATGCTCATTATACTTGTGAGACTGAAAAGATCCATGTGCAATAAGTGTAATGGACTGGTGATGAATTAACTTCTTTGGATTTGTGGGTTGCCTTATGTTGTTTTCCATTAAGACAAATACAGTTATCTTTATAGAAAAACTCCTTCTTAGGCGCTCCATGTACCAAGTTATTTTTCACCAGTTTATTCATGGTTTTAAAATTAATATGACACATTCTTTTATGCCAAAGAGTAGATTAATCACTATTTTCTTTAGAAAGAAAGCATGAAACTTCTCCCAGTGGGGAAGCATTGTTCATATCCAGCTTATACATATCCCTTTCATGGGAGATCTGAGAAGCACCAACTCCTGAGGAATTGATATCCCAGGTTTAAGGATAATGCACTCATGTTCTGTGAAAAGCATTTGGTGCTTTTAATCACAAAATTGAGAAACACTAAAGAGATTATGTTCAATTTGTTTGACAAAATGGACTTTGTCAACTTTTAACTTACAATTGGATACATTACCTCTACCAGAAATGTATCCTCCGGCATCACCTCCAAATTGAACAGGACCTCCATCAAAATGTTGAAATTGTTAAAGAAGAGATTTGTTCCCTATCATGTGCCTAGAGCACCGCTATCTACAATCCAAATATTTCCATTTTTGTCATGTAGATGTACCTGCACATAAGGTGAAATGATTAGTTACTATTGGAAGCCCAGGCCTTATTGGTCTTGGGCTCTTCCAATGTTAATGGCCTAATTAAAACCAAAATGTATGCATGGGTGTTCAACTATGGTTTGGGAAGAAGAGGTTTGGGTTGTAGTATCTTGTCTGATTTTCTATTCCATCCTATGGTTGATCAGTGTAGATGAGCCTGAAGAGGCTTGACCAGCATTACTAACTTCCGAGGCTTCTCTTTTCTTGAAAGAAGTTATCACTACCTTTTCTTCCGAAGTAGTCTTCTTCTCAGAAGATTTCAAAGGATTCCTTTTATTCCTTTGCTTGGTCTTGGGCTTGTCTTTCGATGCTATTTTCCTTTTGGAAGAGTGAGTTTCTTCCGAAAGCAACTTGGCTTTGGAAACAAGCTTTTATTTCTTTATCATTTGAACCATGTGATAGGGTCTAAATGTGAAACCTTCCTTGATTCCTTCTTTCTTAACATTATTCGCATAATGTGTGCTTGCAGGATTGTAGTAACAATCTTTGTCCATGATTGTGCGATCCACACATTATGCATTCAACGTTAACTTTGGTAGGGCATGAAGGCTACTGTTTTTTACACTTCTTGTCTTCTTTAACAGCCTTTCCCTTTAACTTCTAATTCTTTAGCTGGACAGGAGTACTGGTACAACACTCCTTTCCTAAATTAGAGTTTCTAGCAACTTGGAATTCAGCTGAAATGAACACACCCTTTGTCTAGGGTGTATCTTCATCTTGGACTCAGCCACTTTCTTAGCAGTTTCGTTAGCTGCTTTGATTTTGTTCTTTCTGTCTTTGGTGGTCAGAGGTTCATCCTCAGCTGTGTGGATTAGGTTTTCTACATTATCCTTCATTGTGTTGGTTTCCATTATTACTTCATTCTTCTTCTTAAGGGAGAATGGATCAGCAGTTGGAACCACTTGCTCATCAGTTCCACACCTTGGTTTTCTAATAGACATATAAGAGTGTGGGGGAGCAGTTTTATTGGTTCCCAATCCACTCTTATTTTGATAGCACACCTTAGAGTGGAAGGATGATGCAATAATGGTGTTGAATTTATGCTCTTGAATAGCATGCTTCTCTGCTTTAGCCTCAGCTATTACTAGTTGGGCTTGAGCCTCAGTCAACTTAGAAACCAGATATTTTATTTAAGTGCTGAAGTTTGAGTGTTCATGCTTTAAAGAGGAAATAGTTTTTCTCTAACTCATCAATTTAAGTTTATAGTCAGATTCTGCTCTCTTAAAATCAAATTATAGTATGTTTAAGGATTCAATATCAAATTTGATTTCCATGTTGTAGTCCTGATACATTTTAACCTTAACTATATATGCGGGAGTGTAGAGATGTTCATATACCTTAACATCATCAGTTCCGGCCATGAGAGCTTGAGCAGGGGTTACATCTTGCACCATGAAGCTCCAGTTAACTTCCTAAGTAACAGCTACAGTTTACCGCTCAGTTTGTTTGGCTGTAGGCTTTAGGGTAGCATAATGTTGAGAGGCCTGAGCAGCTCTAGGATTATATCTTGGAGCTTTGCATTCCCTTTCAAAATGTCCAAGTTGGTTACAATTGTAACATTTGGCTTTTAACTGATTAAACCCAAACTTGCTATTAGTTGGGTTCTAGTGAAACTGCCTTCCAGTTCCTTTAAATAACTTCTTTGCTCTGCAGGTTAAAAGAGCCATCTGTTGGACAATATCCATGTATTCAATCTCGTCTGGACTGAAACACTCTAGATCGTGAAAGCAGAATTGAAATCATTAGAGTGTCCATTTCCTGAAATAAAAGCACAAATATCCTGAAAAGGACTTTGTTGAGCTTGTTGAGACCTGGGTAGAGGTGGCCAAAAAAACCGGTTTGGGAACCGGTTTGGCCGGAAAACTCGAAACCAGTTTGAGGCCCAAACCGGTTCGAAACTGACCCGAACCCCCGGTCCCCCCCCCCGGGTTTCCGTTTTGAAAATTAAAACCGGTTTTTGAACCAAACCGGTTCCAAATTGGTTTTCAAACCGGTTCCAACCCGGTTTTCAAACCGGTTCCAAACCGGTTTTCAACCAGGTTTTCAAACCGGTTTTAAACCCTGTTTTCAAACCGGTTACCGTTGGGTAACGGCTATATAGCCATTTGTACCATTTTTGACCTTTTTTTGATGTTTTTTACCATTATACCACTACTAGGTTAGTATATTGTAACGCCCCGAAATTTCCCGAAACAAGCCATTTAATAATAACGGGCTTTTAAGGGTTAATTTAAGAAATAAAGGGGTAAATTAGTGGGCTATGGATCAAATTAGTCTTAATGGGCTAGGCTTGGTGGGTTTAAGGGCCCTAATCAGCCCTTAAACATGCATAATCAGTGCCATTCCATCACATTACAACCCTAGCCACCAAATTCATAGAGAGAGAAAGTAGAGAGAGAAAGTGAAGAAATTCAAGATTTGGAGCTTGAAGGATTGAAAGATTGAAGTTCTGGTGGATTGGAGCATCAAAACACAAGGAAAGAGCAACAAAACGAGGTAAGAATTGGCCTCTAAGGCCTTCTGTAGATCAAATCCGGATTCTAGGGTTTTACGGTTTTGAAAAGTTTAAAGAAACACATAAAGGTCGAATTTTTACGTATGAAAACGTGTAAAATGCTTAGATTTGGTTTCATGGAAGGTAAACTAAGGATTTGGACGTAAAAAGTTAAGATTCTAAAAATGGGCTGGATCTGAGTTTCTGTTCATCCAGCGAAACTGGGCCCCGATCCAGCGAATTTAAGCATTTAACCAGCGAAACTGCACATTAGTTCAGCGAGACTAGGAGAAGTTCCAGCGAAACTACAGTTTCGCTGGGGCGAAACTATAGTTTCGCCGGTAATCTCGCTAAGACCCAAACTGACCTATAGACTTTGCGAGACTAGGGAATTCCAACGAAAGTTGGGCGCTCAAGGCAGCGAATCTGCCTAGCGAAACTAACAGAAGTGCTGCCCAGCGAAACTGGCAGCGAAACTGCAGTTTCGCTGTAGCGAAACTATGGGCGAAACTATGAAGAAAATGACGTTTTTTCATATTAACTTTCGTGCAGCTAGAGTGTTCAGGCTATAGCTTAAGTGGCTTAGAATTTAAGCTATTGGACAAGTTCAGGTGAGTTCTAGACCCCTCCTTTACCCGTTTTCAATGTTTTGGGGTGATATGCATACTAAAATACATACTTTTATGAGAACGGTTTTTAAGACCTTTTTTAAGACCTTTTATCAGCCCGGCCCCAGCCAGGGGCGTTGCCCCTTGGACCCCACTAGGGGCTGCTGCCCCTAGAACCCCGCTATCAGGGGCTGCAGCCCCCGAACCCCCGCTGTCCCGCGGAGGGTCAGTTATCTAGTTTATCTCTCATGATTGATGAAATGTGAATGCTTAAACTAAGAGTTTGCTTCTTATTATGTGTTAAGTGTATGTGAAAACTAAAGATATAAGTGAAACTTAAAGAATTGTTATTGGGCCCATAACATGTACCTGGATAAAGTAAAGTCTTGCAAGTAAAGTCCTGCAGGCAAGGGATAAAGTAAAGACTTGCAAGCAATGGCTAAAGGAGGGTTGCATTTGTTGTGCCCTCACCCGGATAAAGTAATGCTCGAACAGGCAGGTCTGTAAGCCTTGAATTGGCATGACAATAATGGCCCGATCGAGTATGACTGTAAGCCCTTAATTGGCATGTCGGTAAAGTCCTAGGCGAGCCTAGGCACCGATAGTGACAGAGAAGTGACGGATAAAGAAGAGTAATAAATAACGAGAAATAAAAGTAATGATAAAGTATCGATAAAGTGATAGCCTGTATGTATTGATGCTTGATAGACGAGAACTATTTTCAACTGATAAAGCTAATATCTCTTACGAAAGTTATTTAGCAAAGTAAACCTAGAATTCACTCAGCGAAGCTGACTTTTGTATGCATATCAGTTGACAGGTAAGAGTTAGAGCTACGGAATAGAGGCATGGGACTGAAGCTTCTTGGCACTAGAAGACTGGCATCCCTGATGAAGAAAAGATTAAGAGGACTTTAAATAGATTTTAAGAATTAAAGACAATGTTTATATTTCATTTGTAATGGATTGAAATCTACAGTATTTTCCGCTGCAATATATATTTATACACATATGAGTAAATGACTGTTTTAAATTGATGTTTTGATGTAAATGACCAACTGTGAGGCTTCCCTGAGAAAGGTGGGCCTTACATATATATATGTATTTGATGTTTTGGTTGAATCGTAACAACTTATAACACTCTCTACTCTCAAAAATCTCAAAAACGCTCTCACAAATACTTTCGTTTTAAACGCTCTCATAAAAAATCTCTCAAATGGCTTCATCAAGTGCTCAATCATCCGTTGGTTATGAAGCATCTTCAAGAAACGTGGTGGTAGCAATCCTCCCTACGAATAGGAACCCCAAAGTATGGTGCAATTAAGATTTATGTCAAATGGCTAGCGGTCCAAACAAGGCTCGTTGCAAGTTTTGTCATAAGTTTTTCAAAAAAGATGCAAACACAACGTTGAAAACCATATTTCAAATAAATATTGTAAAGCACCTTTTCAAGGTCAAGCTTCGATGACAAACGAAGGAAATATCTGGGCTTATAATGTTGATGCGGTTCGGGAGCAAATAGCGCATTTTGTAATTCAAGAGAGCTTGCCATTCAAACATTTTGACAACAAACGTTTGACTCGACTTATTCAACGAACTCTCCAACCACGTTACACCAGTATAAGTGGTGCTACTCTTCGAAAAGATTGTTTAAAAATGTGGAAAAAAGCTAAAAATGAATTAATATCTTATTTTGAAAATTTACAAACCGGTGTTAACTTAACTAGTGATGTTTGGTCGACACCTCAAGGTTCACCGGACTCGTACATTTGTGTCACCACCCATTGGGTTGAACCCGATTCGTGGCAAATGATGAAACGTACGATTGCGTTTGAATTGTTTGATTATCCTCACACAGGCCAAAACATTTTTTATATTATTGATAAAGTTATTCAAACGTATAAATTAGAAAAAATATATTTTCTATATCTTTTGATAATGCGTCAAATAACACTCTTGCGATAGATCATTTGAAATTAAAATATAAACCAATGTGTGAGAGTGTGTTTTTTCCTAGTCGATGTGTTGCGCACATCATAAACTTAGCCGTTCAAGACGGTTTAAAAACGATTAAAATAGTTAAAGATTGTTATAAAAGAATGTTACGTGATATTTTTAGTAATAACCAAAGATATACTAAATATCATAAGTTTTGTAAAGACGCAAATACTAAATGTTTAGGCCCGAATTGGGACGTACCAACACGATGGAATTCCACTTGTAACATGTTTGAAAAGACTATTGAACAAAAAGAAAGTTTAATAGCCTTTCATAATAGTTTGGTAAGTCGGGGAAAGGCAAATTCTTACCATCCATCGGGTTGGGCCATTATCAAAGAAGTAACAAAAATGCTTCAAATTTTTAAAAACGCAACTATGTGTCTTTCTGAAGTTTATTACCCAACGAGTCTGTTAGTACTTCACCAAATTTATTTAATGACTTCAAAATTAAATGAAATGTCGTGTAGGGTAGACCTTATACCAATATGATACCCCCAATGAAAGAAAAACTTATAAAGTATTTTAAAGAAATGCCTCCCATTGTTACATGTGCCACTGCTTTAAAACCTTGTTTAAATTTGTCGGGGGTTGAAACTTTACTTGATAAAATTACTTTTAATTTGGATTTAGAAGTTGGTAACCCAATGTATAGTAAAACTTTAAAAGCTACATTTAACAAACAATTAGAACAAATGTATGATGTTTATTTATTAAAATACGGGGAAACATCACAAATCCATGACGCTTTAAGGCGTGCGGCAAATGCCGAAAGTTCCAATGATCCAATGTTTGATTTATATAATACTTTAAGGGATGAATGTAATAAACGTCAACGTGGTAACACTCCGAGTAGTGAACTCGGGAGGTAAAGTCTTACAAACTTTTTATCGACCATGACTCCACAAGATTTTAAAATTTTTGACTTGTTGGCTTGGTGGAAAGGTAAGGAAGATCAATTTCCCATCCTATCCACCATGGCCCGAGATTTACTAACCGTCCAAGCTTCCACGGTAGCTTCGGAATCTGCTTTTTCTGTTAGTGGCATGGTTATATCAATAAGACGAAACTCGACTCACTCCACAAGCGGTTGAAATGTCAATTTGCTTGAAAGATTATTTGGATGCCGCAGAAAGAGTATAAGACAAACGCTCACTTGAAGGAGAACTGGAATACGAAGCAGAATTATACAAGGACGAAGTAGAGAGCAGATTGACACTTGGAATGACTGATGATGAAGAGGCATATGATGACTACCTTCGTAACAGTTCCGGTTCTGGTGGCGAGGAATAAACGTAAAAGTATAATACGGACGAACGAAGAAACGACTATGCTAAATGTTTAGGTTTAAAAATTTTTATTTACCCTTGTATGTTTTTTAAATTTTATAAATGTTTTATATACTTTACTTGTGTTTAAAATTGTATATATATGTTTATAAATGTTTTAAATTATTTAAATGTTTTAATTTGTTTAAATGTTTATATATATGTTATAAATGTTTATATATATGTTTTAAATGTTCTAATAAAAAGTTTAAAATTTTCTTTGAATATAAAAAAAAATCCAAATTTTCCCAAAAAAAACGGTTTGGGCCGAACCGGTTTGGGCCCGAACCGGTTTCCAAACCTACCCAAACCGGTTTGATAGGGTTGGGATTTTTGGGTTAGTAACCGGTTCCAACCCGAACCGGTTTGGGGTCAAACCGGTTTTGACCAACTTTGACCAAACCGGTTTCGGTTTGGACCCCGAACCGGTTTGGGCCCCAAACCCGGTTTGTACACCTCTAGACCTGGGTGTCTTAGGAAATGTGATGTAAGGTCCAAAGGAGTGAGATGGCTATTGATTGTTGTTCAGGTACATCTGGGGCTGGGGAGTTCTTGACCCTTTAGTAACATGTAGGGCATTGTTGACGGGAGGGTTTGAGCTTCTATTCATCTGATGGCCTTTCAGAGTCTCCATCTCCATACGGTATCCATCAAGGATCCCATACAGTTCAGTCATGGTGAGTGTGTTCAAGTTTTTAGTTCTCTTGATAGAGGACACAATAGAAGGTCCACTCATGAAGAAGTGCACTCTGAATTTTCTAACTATGTCTCTCTTTTCATGAGTCACACCAATAGACTAAAGAGATGCAATTAAGTCCATGTATCTGATATTATTCTTAAGGTCTTACCAACAATGTAAGTGAATTTATCAAATTTTTACTTCAGTATATCTTTCTTAGACACTTTGGATTTTAAGGAACCAGAGTACATCAATATCAAAGCATTAAAGAGTTCTTTGACTATAGTGCAATGCTAAAAGCCTACCTGGAGTTTGGTATAGTAGTAATTTTCAATATCCTTTTCAATCATAGTACCATCGCCAGTTGAAGATGCCACTTTTGGCTTATAAGGGCCATGATTGACAGATCTCCACATCCAGCTATCTTGATACTTCATGAATCCTTCAATACGTTGACACCAACGTCTGAAGTTATTAGTAGTGATAATAGGAGCCTTTAGTGATAATAGGAGCCTTAGTCATGGTTCCCATATCAGTCTTAAAATATTTTGTTTAAGGTCCATTTGAGTAGAGTGAGTGAGTATGAAGAAATATGGGTGATTTGGGATGATTAGATCTCACAATCAAGAGCATGGATGCTCTGATACCAATTGAAGGATCGATGTTGGTCTCTCAACACAATATTTTCTCTCAAACTCACTAAGTTTTGCTCATGTAATGATGCAAAATCTCAAACTAAGTTGATGATAATATACTAAGTTAATGAACATAAGAAATGGTTTTCAAGATACTTGTATATATTACTTCTTAAGTTAGTGTTTACAAGACTCTTACAAAGCATGCATAATGAGTTACATTAAGAAACTATATATACTACCATCTACAGTCGGTTGTACTTGGAAAACCATCTGGATCTTACATCTAAACAAATACTGTATTGATAAACATAAGATATCTAAGATAAAATACTATCCTAGATTAGGTAGTCATGATAGGTCCATGATTTATCTTTTGTTACCTACTAAAGTTGGTAGTTGTACTAACTGATAAAGGTGAACTGTAGAATAAAGTATGGTCAACTACATGGGCATGGGAAAACGCCATGCAGTATCTCAGACTTGTTAGTCAGGCCATACTTATGTCCACTGGTCCATAGCTAGTTCTTCCGAAGGTAAAATGGCTTCAGAAGAATAAAGTCTTCCGAAACCATTTATACTTAGAAAGAGTTAACTTCTTCTGAGACTGCAACAAGTCTTTATGACATTTTCCTCCAAAAAACTTATGTCTTGATTCTTCCAACTATTCATACTTCAGAAGGAGAACTACTTAGTCTCGGAAGACTTTGTTCGTCATTCGGAAGTTCTTCATCCTTAAGCTTCAAAAGATCTTTAACTTTGCTTTGGAAGCGCATCTTTATCTTTAGAAGCCTTTGTTCAGTTGCATAAATAATCTTTTAAGTGTAGTTTTGGTTGCACCAGCCTTATATGATCCAACAACATAAGAGGTTTTCCTATTTGCCTTGACTATCAACACCCTATTTTGAACATAGCACCTAGTACTGACTACTTCAACTCAAAATGTTATAGAAAGTTTAGAGTCAGACAAAATAGTCCTTGCAAACTTATTAAATGTCATATTTCTTCTTTAATCAACTCCATTTCATCAAGTAGTTCTACAATCACTATATTGTCTAGCAATACCTCTGGATTCATAAAAAGAAACAAGAGTGTGGTTTTTATATTCTATTCCCTGATTACACCTGATGATTTTAACCTTTTGATCAATTTAGTTCTTAATTTTAATAACAAATTATTTTATAATTTTAGTATTTTCATCTTTAGTTTCTAAAAATAAAACCCAAGTGAATCTTACAAAATCATCTACTTTTACCAAGAAATATGATTTTCATCCCAAACTCTTTACACGTGTTGGACCAAAAAAATCCATGTGCAACAAGTGTAAACGAGATGTGATAGAATTCAACTCTTTAGACTTATGAGAAGCTTTATGTTGCTTTCCATTTTGACAAGCAACACAATGATCAACACATATGAACTCCTTGTTCGACAGTCCAGTGACTAACCCACTACGAACTAGTTTATTCATGTTTTTGAGTTTTACATGTGCTAGTATTCTATGCCAAATAGAGGATTCATTTATTGAAGCTTTAGAAATGAAACATGATATATATCCTGAAGGTGATACATTTTTGCATGTTGAGCATGTACATACAGTCTCGCCTGGGGGCTTTTAAAAGTATTGTATCGTCTGGTATCACAAAATCAGGAGATAAAACAATACATTCATGCTCTGTGAAGAGAGTGTTATGTTTTTTATCACACAACTGAGATACACTCAACAGATTACAGTTTAACTATTTCATATAATTCACCTTATTAAAATTTACCTTTCCATTACTGGTTGTCCCACTACCAGTTTTCTGTACTCCTCTTGTATCATCTAAAGGCAATAGATCCACCATCATACGGTTCATGATTCAGCAGGCATGATCAGTTACTTGTCATGTGCCTATAGCATCCACTATCCATAATCCATAAGTTATCTTTGGTCTGCTGATGTTGCTGCGTATTAATAAACTGATTAGTGATGAATGGGCCCCCAAGCCTGTCTGGTGTTAGGTCTTCTAGATTTCAATAACTTTTCATCAATTTTAAATGCTGAAAGCCTGATTTCAGGTTTTGAGTCATCTTAGGTTTTATCAAGTTTGGTAGATGTCTTTGGTCTCTAGGCTTTCTTGTTGGATTTGGATTTGCTGGAGGCTTTGAAATCATCTCTTCCATAATGACTTTTTAAAGCTTTTGGAGATGCTAAAGCTTTCTCAAAAGGCTTCTTTTTGAGGTTTACAGCTGCGGATTTGTTCGACAGATCCTTCAGAGGTGCCGAATTTTCTTGAAATCAGCACTTAACTTGTTTGGCTTCCGAACAACTTTATGACTATCAAATTTTCTTTTTAATGGTTTATCGGTAATATAGACCTTTTTAAGGATCTATAATGGTTGATGGAGTGAGCTAAGGGATTGTATTAACAATCTTTTGCAAAATGACTATCTTCTTCATATAATATGCATATGATCTTTATCTCCTGCCTAGATATCTTGATCTCTAGCTTGAGTTCTTGTATTTCCTTCTTTATCTCCTCTCTCATTCCTTTCTTTATTAGATCATGATAGATGAAATATTCAAGTGTCACCTTCTTCTTTAAAGATCTCATCTGCTGATTTTCCTCATGTCTACACATGTTCTTGTTTAGCCTGTTGTTAATATGGGTAGCAAGATCAATTTTATTCCTTGGAAACTTCTTGTTATGGATCTTTACTTTGATTGAGGTTTTGACTTCATAGAGGGAGGTTTAACTTAATAGTTAGTTTGTTGATGTTGGAAGATGAGTTTTCCTTGACAAACTTCACCTACTGAATCATTTTCTTCTTTGTTTTGCTTTGAGTTTCTTCCCTATTCCCTTTCATCTCTTCTTTCTTACCTTCCTTTTTTTTCCTTTTTCCTTCTTCTTCTTTCACTTGTTCAGACTTTTAAGTGGCTGGCTTTATGCAGATTGGTTTGGTAGATACTTGTTCACTTATATCTAGGCTGCACTTAGGGGTGTATACGGGGGAAGATCATTGGTGGTTTCATAGCATTATACCCTAATCATGTATTGGTATGGTACAACTTTTAGGAGTTTTCAGTAAAGGCAAGCAACTTTTTAAACTTCTTTATTTGAACATTGTATTTATCAGCATATGTCTTAGCTATTGCCAAATCATATTATGCTAACTTCAATCTGCTCAAGAGATCATCAATCTAGATCTCTAAGTTAGTTTGTCCATGTTTTAGTTATGAAACAATCTTCTCTAGCTCTATTGTCTTTTCTTTTAAGCTTGATCAGTTTTCTTAAAATGTTTTTTTAAGAATGTTGATTGAATCCACATCCTTCATCAGATCAAAATTGTGATTTCTGTTCATGTTTACTTTTGCAATACACTCAGGTGTACAACAAGGTTCAGAATTTACCCGAGGTATAACTTCCTGCTATCAGTGCATTATTGATGGGAGTGATATCTTTTACTTGAAAGCTTACTTAATCATCTCTTGTCCTGAAGCTATAGCTGCTGTATGTCTTTGATTACCACAGGTAGAGGGGTTTTGGAAGGTTGTTAATGGTTTGTAGTTTGATGAGCTTGGAGGAGATGGGTTTAAATTAGGTGCTTTGCATTCTTTGGCAAAGTGTCTAAGCTAATTGCAGTTGGAACACTTTACTTTGCTCTTATCAAACCCAAATCCTAACCTTCTTTTCTCAAGAAACTTTCTTCTTGTTCTCTATTAGAATTGTTTAGCCTTGAAAGGGATCATGTCTATTAGGTAGTTGAGGTCTATTTCTTCAAGATCATCTTGATGAATGCATTCAACATCTTCTTCTGAGAGTTGGAAGAAGTTGGTCTGTTCACTAAAAAAACTTGAGCTTGACTAGTAGTTTGGTGAGAAAGATAATGAGGGTTGCTGATTCGATCTGCTGAAAGATGGTGAAGACTGTGATTCAGCAGTTGGAGATTCTAGATAGGTGATCACAGGTACTTAGTGAGTCAGCATTGGAACTTGGTGAGATTGAGGGTGAAAGGGTTCTTGATTAGGTGCCATAAGTGCTGATGATGTTGAGGAGTTTGATGATCTGCCGAGTGATTCTTCATCAGCATCCATCTTCATCTGATAGGCACTTAGAATGCCATATAACTCCTCAAGAGTCATCCTCTTCAAATTTTCAATTCTTATTATGGACACAATGTAGACTGTCCATGTCTTTGACATTGATCTCAAGAATTTTTAAGAATATCACTATTCTCCATTTTAACTCTAGCCTTATTTAGAGAGTCTAGCAGTTCAATATATCTGAGATATGTAGCAATCATGGTTTCTCCCCTTGTGAAACCAAAGTTTTCAAGCTTCTGATTTAAAACATCTCTTTTGTTTTCCTTCATATATTCAATTCCTATAAATCGGGCCTTTAATGCTTCCCATAAATTCTTAGTAGTTATGAATTTCTTGAAACCATGAATGATGTTGCTGGATAGGCTCATCCTAATTAGTCATAAGGCTTTTGAGTTTACATCCATCTTCTTCAAATCTTCATTTGAGTTGATCTTTAGGAATCATAGTTCCATCTTTGCTAGTAGCTTGGACCATAGGGACGTATGGGCCATTCAGGATTCAAAGCCAGAGTCTCAGATCTTGATTCCTTAGAAAATATTCTATTTGAATTTTCCTAGAGTCATAATCATGTGCTGTAAACATGTTTGGTCTGAGTGCCATTCTGTAAGTCATGCTTACTTGAGATGGATATAGTAGTCATTGTCAAAGGAAAAAGGATTATGAGGGAATAAAAGTGTGATCAAAAGAAACCATGCGGTTTATTGAAAGGTGACTTCAAGAAAATCAAGAGCCAAAGCTCTAAAACCACTTGTTGGACCGGGTTATGGAATAACAAGACTTTTCTAGAGATCGGCAGATTACAAATGTAGAATTTAAGTCAACTGTCTTACTAACAAACACATATACTTGAGTAAAAGTAAGGACATAAGATGTTCTTTCAAATTATTCACTTGATTAATCATTTCTGATTACAAAAAGTAAATATTAGTAGATAACAAGTGGGTTAACCAGCTAACCTCAAAATTATATAAATGAGAGGTATTTATACAAAGAAAGCTTAAGGTTTACACTTAAAGGCTGATGCAACCAAAGCAATCAAAGATATATCAGCATGCATGCATGAAGTACAAAGGAATGTTACTTCGGAAGATTTACATAACTCAAGAAATTATGCCAAGTGTAAAATCTTCCGAATCCAAATGACCATATCTTCCGAAGCCAAAAATAAAGTCTTCCGAAGCCAAAGACTGATTTCTTCCGAAGACAGAGAAGACATGCTTTCTCTTATCATATTTTGACAAAAGCTGAACTATTTTCCGTTACCACCTCTAAAGACTCACCAACTTAGAGGAGTTGGTGAAAAGGTCCATACTTTTGTCAATTGTAGATTAAGGTCATTGGTATATAACTTTTTACTTTGTACCTTTTATCCTTTTTGTAATATATTAGGATGTGAATGTCATGGTCACAAGTCAAAAGACAATCTGCCTTTTGACTATACAATGATCTTGTTGTCTAGATTAGTGTTTCCAGCTGGCTTTCAAATTATAGCCGGCTGTATGATGTAGTATAAAGTGTCTCAAGTACTTGTCTTTGTTTCTTATGCTTTGTAACACTTATAATAGAACTTGAGAGCAATATACAACATTCTTGAAAACCAAATACTATCTTGTTCTTGTTCTTGTTCTTGTTATGTCTTATATTTACTTGTGTTCTTAGTATCATCAACATAAAACCCGGTTCCCTATTTGATCTGTTAAGTGTTCTAAGTCTCTCCTCACTCTGAAACTGTTGCATTGACCCCCTTAAACGCTTCTCCAATTGGTATTAAATCATTTTAGGCTCTTGATTATAAGATCTCACCATCTGGGGGATGTTAATTTCTTGGTGAAAGGATAGTCTCATGGCAATGCTAGAAACAATCCTATGTAAATCTGCATCAATGGCAGATTCTGAATACATTGTTGCTGCTAGCTGCTATGCTCAAGTGCTTTGGATTCAGAATCAGATACCGGAGTATGGATTTAACTTCATAGAGACTCCCATCCACATAGACAACAATAGTGCTAACTCTATCATAAAGAACCCTGTGCAGCACTCAAGGACAAACACATCAATATCTGCTATCATTTGATTAGAGATAATTTTAAAAGGATTAATAAAACTAATCAAAGTTAACACAAATGAACAATATGCTAATATGTTTACAAAAGCTTTAGATGAATAGAGATTTAAAGATCTTGTATCAGCTATAGGGATGATTAACTTTGAGTAGATTTTTCTTAAACTTAACTCAAGATTATTTTTAAAATATGTGTTTTTTAAGTTGTATGTATTATCACCTACATAAGCCTAGCTTATTTTGGAAGAAACTTTTAAATTGATATTCCTTATAATTCTGAAAATTTTAGATATATTTTCTCTCGGAAGACATTAAGTTGTCTCGGGAAGAACATTATATCTTGAAAACTAATAACTACTTACAAGACATCTACCTTTGAAAGAAATTCTGATATACCTCCGAAGCTTAAATATGCTTCAAAGTACTTGTATGTTTATGAAGCACAATTTTCTTCCGAAAGCAATTAAGCCTCAGAAGATTTATTCTCTTAAGAATAAAACTTCTTAGTTTTAATATCTCCTGAAACCAAATATATCTCTTAAGTAAAATACTCCAACTATTTTTCTTCTGAAGCAAAATTTCCAACAGGCTAAGGAATATCTTCCGAAGTCAAATTAGCTTCGAAAGCTTTTATAAAACTTTCGCAGACAAATTACCTTTGGAAGATTATCGATTTCCAAGAAAACTACCTTCTAGGAGCTTTTTAGAAGTAGGACCGACATCTAGATTTTAAAGTTTATTCTTTTGCATTAACTTTATCTCAGATCCAATTTATATAAATACATCTTTAACGGTTCCCCCTCTTTCACTTTCTTTTTCATCTACAAATCTTTCTAACCTAAATTCACCCCCAAATAACCTTTGTTCTTATCTTCCTTCATCACAAAGCTGCTCAAAATGGTCAACCCTGATCCATAAATCAAGCCCGATTTCTTCATGCAACTACACTAGCAACACAGTCAAGTTTCTCTGTTAACATATAATAAAGATACTTGTTTCTCAGATGTTTGCCGGTTCTTCACTCTATCAAACTACTTCACCTCCCTCACCATAGATCCTACACTATATGAAATTCAACTTTGGAGTTTTGAAGGACCAGCTAAGAGGTCATTATGGATAGGGAGAAGCCACTATCTATCACAGTGCAGGGCAGGACAATTTTCATCACTTCAGCTACCATTAACACCTATCTCAGGCTGAACGATGAAGAAGGCGAATTGTCCTTCCCAAAATCTGTTATGAACCATTCTTTTAGGCAGATGGGCTATGAGGGTGATTACTCAGTAAGAACCTTTAGGAAAGGGAATGTCTCCTTCAGATAGAAGTACCTTATCCATGATGTCATCCACTATCTTTCAAACAAGCATGGAGGATGGGATCAAATTCTAGAGGACCTCTCACACATAGTCCATGGCATGGTTCAATGGGTTAAGTTCACGTACTCTCAATTTGTATATACAAATTTGCTTGCAAAATTAGACTCCTTAGAATATTACATGTTCCCTAGATATGTTCAACACATCCTTAACTATGAAATGGACTCATAGTTAAGAGGAATAGGTAATGTTCTTAAAATGGGATAGATGAAGTTCGTCATCTTCAAAACAATGAGAAAGCCTAACATGGGCTTCTCAGGGGTAGAAACAACCCTAGTCCCCAAAATATTAGAGCTCATTGCTCAAGGTGACAACCTAGAAGCACCAGCTGGTGTTAAACCCACACCTTTTACATCTGAACCACCCACATAGCCACAAATTACCCTCACATGCTCAAGAAGATCCAAATAAAACCCTGCACAAGCTACTTAGGTTGTGCAGGCCCCTGTATACTTAACCATGTAGGAGGAAGTGGATAATAGAGCTCCCACTTTCCCTGAGGAGCAAACCACTCCCATTACTTCTATGATCAGTGCTGAAGTTCGTCATGCTCAGCCCGATAAGCTCACAACCCTAACAGCCTTAAGCCTTCACTCAGAGTCTCAAAACTCTAGTGAATAACCTTTAGGGGAAAGCTACCATCCCTAACCTCTTGATCTTAACCAACCAATTCCTAACCTTGAATTCTATAATGATAAATACATGGGCTTCAATGAGTACCATGAGTCTTTCTTCTCCATCCCTACTCTAGGAGAGATGAGTGCTCCTGACTCACCCATGTCTAGCCCACATTATCCACCCACAACTGAGGTGGATCTCCCTGAATCTGTTCCGGAGGTCCATATGGAAGAGGCTCTCACTTCAGCAAGTGACTACATCATTAAGACCTAAACCATGGTAACCCATCCCCTTGACACTTCAACTGAAGCTGTCATGGTGTATGGGATATCTAGCAGCCAAGAACTTACTGCTGGTGATGAGGAAGAAGACTTTGGTCCTATTCTCTCATCCCCCCATGATTCTTCTAATGAAGATGAGGGGAGTCAAAAACTAAAGGTGCACAAATTGACTAAAACTTGCATCTATTTAGTCTCAAAGGTTAGTCACTTGGAATTTCAGGTGACTACCTTACAAAAGAGGTTCAATGATCTATAAATTAAGATCATCGATCTTAAGGGAAAGCTAGCTGAGAGACCACTCAGGAGGACTCAACCAGAGCCACAAGAACCTGTGGATTTGGTGGACCTAACCTCTAGCTCACCTATGCAAGAGGGTGATGCTTCCAAAAAGGGGGAGAAAGTCATATCTTCAATCACATAACCTTGGAGTTCTTCACAGAGTATGAACATAGAGGATTCGCCGCCCTTTCTTGCACTTGTCCATACTCAGAAGCCTCCTCAAGTCCATATTGATATGGGCTCACTTATATAAAGTCTGTTTAAGGAGGATATTTTAAGGGCTATGCCTACCCCACCCTATGATACTAAGAATGAAATACTAGGGTGAAGGTATGATGCTGACAGGAGAGCCCTGATACTCCTTAGACTTTAGAGGCAGCAAGAAGTATTTAATTTTCAGACCCTGAAGTATTATAAGAGTCTTCCTCTAGTTCACATGCCACTTGCCAATCCAAGTCAAAACAGGCAAGCTGACAGACTAGCTTAGAGGAATCAAGACAGGGTGGTTGAAGAGTTTAAACTAAAAAGAAGACAGAGGCTAGTAGGCAATATCATTGGTCAATTGGATATTGAGGTGGACCCTAAGATTAGCTTCAAAGGGGAAACCTTGCCTGAAGGCCCAGTGGTGGAAGTTATGAACCTTAAGATATGAACTCCTTCAACACCCTCTACCCTTAGTGAGGCACCAGCTATTGAAGGTGCTTCACAACCTCTTTCTGGCCAAAGCTCAAGTGCTAAACCAATCAATGAAGGAGGCTTGGTAAATGTCTCTATCCATCATGGATGAGCACAATAAGGTGATCAAGTAGAAAATCAAAATGGGTGAGCTTATTGAATTGCATTCTCCACCAAGTCACGCAACACCTAAAGTTAAGGTTAAGGTTGAACCATAAGAGACAACACAAACTAGACCTAGCGCTGGACCACAGCCAATTTCATCTTCTAATCCATAAAAGGGTCCTGATCCCTCTCCTTTTGAACTTGTGAAGGAAAAGGACCCAACCAAGGGAGACCAATAAGAACAACCTAGTGCTGAAGGCCAGTCTCCTCGGTTGAAATCTGGAAAGAGGAAGAAAAGGATGGCCATGAAAAGGGATAATAAAAAGAAGAAGAAGAATTCCAAGGCATCCACCTCTACACCTCAGGATGAGTTAGAGCATCCTGAGGTTACTCAAGAAGAGGCTACTCAATGAAGTCCAACCATTATAGATCCTATTGCTACTGGAAGACCTATCTTGTTCTGGACCTTTGCTGCTACTTCAGATAGATGGTATGTCACTAGAGATCAAGAAGACCAAGACACCTATTTTTGGAAAGATATACTTGACCTTTCTCTTCATGATCTCTATGACATGAGGAGATACTATAAGATTCTGAGGAATCCTAACCAAATGATGAAGAAAGGAATGGTCTTGATCCTGATAAGGACTATCAATAGATGAAGATCAAAACTCAAGGATATCTTCTGTCTTGGTAGCATCAGCCTACGGAGAGTTTGTAAGGTTTACACTTAAAGGCTGATGCAACCAAAGCAACCGAAGATCTTTCAACATGCATGCATGAAGTACAAAGGAAAGTTACTTTGGATGTTTTACACAACTCAGGAAATTGTGCTGTGTAAAATATTCGAAGCCAAAATGACTAAATCTGTCAAAGCCAAAATGACTCAATCTTCAGAAGTCAAAGATGAAGTCTTCCGAAGCCAAAGATGAAGCCTTCCAAAGCCTTAGAGACAAAGTCTTCTGAAGCCAAAGATTGATTTCTTTTGAAGACAGAGAAGACATGCTTCCTTTGATGACCTTTTGACAAAAGTTAAACTACTTTCTGCTGCCATTTCTGAAGACTCACTAACTTAGATGAGTTTATGAAAAGGTCTGTACTTTTGTCAACTGTAGATTAAGGTCATTGGTCTGGCAACACAAACTAGACCTAGCGCTGGACCACAAGAGATTAGTGTTTTATACCTTTTATCCTTTTTGTAATATATTAGGATGTGAGCTATGACATGTCATAGTCATAAGTCAAAAGGTAATTAGCCTTTTGACTATACATTGATCTTGTTGTCTAGATTAGTGTTTCCAGCTGGCTTTCAAAGTATAGCCGGTTGTAGGATGTAGTATAAAGTGTCTCAAGTACTTGTCTTTATTTCTTATGATTTGTAACACTTGTAATAGAACTTAAGAGTATTATACAACATTCTTAAAAACCAAATACTATCTTGTTCTTGTTATTATTCTTGTTTTGTCTCATATTTACTTGTGTTCTTAGTATCATCAACATAAAACCCAGTTCCCTATTTGATCTGTTAAGTTTTCTAAGTCTCTCCTTACTATGAAACTATTGTATTGACCCCCTTCAATGCTCCTGCAAAAGCTAAACATTAAGAATAAATCACTTTACATCTATTCCAGTTTAGGATAACATATTTACATTGTAGACAGACAATCGGCATATCAGAGATCATAAGCTTTAGTACAACATTGTTTCCAAAAGGGAATACTTAATTTGTTGATCGAAGAGAATGAAGCTAACGAAAAAACAAAGATTCAGCGCTACTATCAGCTACCGGATTCTACCAAGTGCGAAATCACCATCGATCAGCACTCAATTTGATGTGTTGTTGATTGATTGTTGGGCATCGACTTGAGGAGCTGCTGATCGGCTGTTACACTATACATGACTGCCTACACCAAAGTAAATTGGCAACTGTAGTGTTCTTCCTTTTGGAGATAATGTTATATTGAAGCTATTGATCTCTGATGTGTTGATTGTCTATCTACGATGTAGATATGCTATCCTAAACCAGAAATAGATGTGAAGCGATTTATTCTTGGTGTTTAGCTTTATTAGTATAAATACCTCTCACTTGTTTAGTTTTAAGATTAGCTAGTTAGCCAACTTGTTATCTACTGATATTACTGTTTGTAATAAAAAAGATTAATCATGTGAATAATTTGAAAGAACATCTTATGTCTTTACTTTTACGCAATGTATATGTTTTGTTAGTAAGACGGTTGACCAAGATTTCACATTTGTCATCTACCGATCTTTAGAAAAGTCTTGTTAGTCCATAACCCGATCCAACATTCATACTAGCCCCGAAACACATAAAAACGTGTAAAAGTGGGGATCTAGAACTCACCTTAACAAGAAGAACACGGTGAAACCAGAACCCAAAAGAAATCAATCGAGATCTACATAAACACGCATCAAAGTGTCATCTTTAACGATTAAAACGATGGTAAAACACCTAAATGTCATAGATCAAGCTTAGTTCTAGCATTTCATAGGTGAAAGTACATATCTGTGCTTCAAATCCTTAACTTTCTCTCTCTAGAATAGCAGCTTTCTCTCTTTAACAACGCCTTTTGCAGGAATGTTTGAATGGAGTTGCCCCTTTGCAAGAATGTTTTTTTATCATTTTGTGTTATTTTTATTATTTTTAATGTATTAGATTAGTTTGTTGTTAATTTAGCATTGTGATTTACATACTAAAATTACACAATAGTGCAATATAAA